>VZRZ01006252.1:849477-906660 GCA_013398175.1 Climacteris rufus | reverse complement strand
GAGTCTGGGGTGCACTTCAGGGGGTCTTTGGTGGATTATGACACCCACTCAGCTGCCCCTCACATGAATGTCTTGTAGCTCTCTTGGGGTTAGGGGTTCCACAGCTGAGTCATGGAGGATGGGTGTTCACTGCCTCTGATCAGAGGTTACGTTGCACTCAAAGCCTCCTTCCCCCACCTCAGTTGGGGGTGACATCTGTGCAAACCTGCTCTCATCTGTGGGCTGTGGCCTCCCCCACCCCAAACCCATCCAGGGATGGCCAGCACAGTTGCTGGATTTGGCTTTCCTGTGGTCTTGTTTACTTCTCCTCAGACCTGAGATAATTGAACAATAGCATTCCCTTTATCTAATATCAACAGTGTGACTTTCAGTCCAAAGTCTCAGTCTTCAAGGAGGCTTCTCTTTGGTTGTAGTTTCTTAAGGAGCAAAACTTTATATCAGTGTTTGAGGCTTGAACTTTTTCGGTCTCTGACAGGCTTAGAAGGAGTGAATGATCTGGCTAAGGGATATGAAGCTGGCTTAGCTACATATTTCATGACCCAGTTCTAAGTCTAGCCCTGACCTTTTGCAGGAAGGTTTAAATGCCCTTTGCATTCCGGCTGTTTCAGCTTACTAATATGTCAAAGTGCTGTCTTTAATTTTTCACTTACCTTTTATGTTTGCACACATGGAACCCATGTTGTGTTGCTGGTTTGAAGAGGGTTCACACAATGGCTGTCCATGGCTTTGTTACCTACGCCTTTTCAAAAGGAACTGTGTAGACAAGGTCACCAAGAACTTTACTGCAAGGGCTCTGTAAAACATCAGACATTTTGAGCCATATTAATTTATGCATTACTGAGTCCATGTACTTTCAATAAACTGGATTACCTTCAAGTTTCAAAGAAACACTGAAGACAATATATCCCTATGGACCCAAGCAGCCTGAAGCAATGGGTTCATAAGTGCCTATCAAGCCCTTGTTGCATCAAGACAGCAGCTGTACATATAACCTATTTGTCTGTGCAGGGAAATTTCAATGGCAAATTAATTAATAGTCTTTTTCTTTCTTACACGTCTCGTTCTTTCTCATTTGCTACCCTGAGCCTGTGTAAACCAAAAAAAGTCCTAATCCTCTAAAGATTTTGCAGTCTTATGCAATGTGAGTGATTTGGATGTTCAAATAGCAGATTACAATAATCTGAGAGTGAACGAGCAGGAAAACATATTGACAAGTCATCTTGATGTAGCTATTCATGTCAATACAAATTTTGACACTGGGAACAGAAAAAAGCATTTAACAAGCACAGAATTTACATTTAAAAGTGGTTCTGGGAACATTGCTTTGACCAAAATATGACATTATGTATAAAAAGGACTAAAAAGGGAAAATACTATTAAGAGAGAAACATTCAAGTGTCAAGAAAAGTGGAGGGCTAAGACTAAAATCTTAATGCATTTCCTGGTACATTAAAGCTCTGTTTTTAATAATTTTAAATTATGCAATCATATAAATTTTCCCTTCATGAGGACTCTGCCTCAATAAGTGCAAAGGATAGATTGTTTTTTTTCTAAATGAGAAACCATTTCCCAATTTCTTTTATTGTTCAGTGGGTGGCCAAATATCCTACTTCTTTCACATTATTCAAACATTACACCAAATGCAGAAAATTATTTTGTTAAGTGTTTTGAATCATATTTATCACTATCATATATGAATATTTCACAAATTGAGGAATTAATCTTGGAAATGTTTCAACAAAAGAAGGGCAATGATTTTATTTCTAGTGCATAAATTCATTGGTCTGCATATCACAAGGTTAAATAAGGGTAAAATATTTTTAGTAATTTAGGTTGCCCCATTAAACAGTCTAGAGCTTATTTTTTCAGATAAATCAGCACAGTTAAGCACGCTAAAATGTCAACATACAACTCAATGTAATTCAGGAGGGAGGTGTTAATGCTCAGTATTTCTACAAATCTGTGATAAGGATATTATGGTGGGCACCTGTGTCGCGATGACCGCTAGCCGCCCAGGCGGATGACTAGGTTGGTGTCCCAGCGGCGTGGACAAACCCAACCCCTGTCAGCAGCTGGCAATGCTGTCTGCAGGAGGCTCCAAGGAGAGCTGGCAGCAGTGAGGTGTTGCCAGGCAGCAAAGGCAGAGCAAAGGACAATAGACGGCCTTCTTTTTGCTTACAGTCCCAACTTTATTCAACCCCCGAGGGGGCAGAAGGTCTGGCTGGAAGGGAGGCAAGGAAGAAAAGGCATTTGGGGGAGTGGTTACAGTACCTTTTAAACCAGGGAGGAGAGAGAGGGGAGCAAAGGAGCAAACTAGTAGGGAGATGACAAGGGGTGACAGGGGACCAATTACAGAGGAGTAGGGGAGGAACACAATTGAATCAACCAATTATAAACAGAACAGAACTTTCTAGAGCTTCATGCATAACCAATGAACTACATTAGTAAACATGAAGACTTGAGCCAATGAGGATAAAGGAACACAGAAGCTTCTGGAACAGAGGGAGGAGATGCTGCGGGAGTGACAGCCAGTGGGTGGCAACCCTAGACTTGGGTCTCGCCCTCGGATCCGCCCTCAGGGTCGGAGTCCTGGGCAGGGAAATCTACCCACTTTATGTCACTCAACCCCAAGGTGGGCTGGACCACCACAACACACATGAAATATGGAAAGCATCAAATTAGCCATTGTCTGTTAGAGGCTTGTACAGCACTGGATTTGTTGGAGGTTTGGAGTACCCAGGATTCTCCTAATTTGATTCAAGAGAGTTACAGATCTTCAACCCATATTGTTATTTAGGAAACAATGAACAAAGCAGCTTCTTCAATGAACAAAGTTGCAGATCCCTTGACTGCTCAGTTTTCAACCCTGAATCACCTTCACAGCCATCTTGAACCACCGAATGAGGTTGAAAAATGACTCTGATATAATTAAAGACTGTCAACACTGCATGTGAACAAAAGAAATTAATTCAAATTGCCCAGAAAAATATAATTTTTATGTTTCTTAATCTGAGTTTACAATCTTTTGAACTAGCATAATTATACTTGGCTGTGTTTTGAAATAACTGTCTAATATTGCAGGTTAGAAAAAGAACAGACATCCTAAAACACTTTCTCTGCAACAAAACTTCTGTTTGGTGACCAAATACTGATGGTCACTTTCATCCTTTGTATGCCTGAAATAATTGCATTTGTGAATCTGACTGCTACCATGTGAGTAAGAAATTTAATGGATACAAAAATTTCAGCAGAAACTGTCCTTTTGGCTTCCATTCCTGGACACAGATATTTAGTGTTCGAACCCTCTGTCCTGTTCTTTCCACTCTATTCCATTCTCAGATCCAGTTTTCATTTCTTTCTTTAGTCTTACTGACCTTACCAGTGACACAAACTCATTGAGTGTGAAATTGTCACGGAGAAAAATTACTACGAGCTCTAAAATTCCAATTAGACCATTAGCATATTAATTCAGAAAAACAGTATTTGGCCTGTTTTATATTTTCCTTTGTATTATGTAGTCCCACCTATATGTATTGATATCTTTATTCACCTTGCCTGCGGTTTTTAAAAGTCTGTTCCCTAGGCTCCTTCTGTTTTCTCCAGGGTTAATATTTTCCTTGTTTCATCCTGTTACTCTCATATAGATAGCATTTACACTGCCTGGGTGAGAAATCAAATTCCAGTTCTCATTGCATTTTCCTTGGCTTGTTTTTTGCTTGTATGGGTTGGAGCACGCAATAGTAGCTCCAGTTCGCAAACTTCCTTCAAAGGATTTGAGAATAATGACATGAATATTTTCCATATAATTCTAGATCTTGTCCTAACCCTAATGGATACATTGGATAACATCCATTTAGCTAAATATATGATATTTCAATAAATGATAATAGAAATAATACTAATTTAGAAGCACTGTTTTGAAAGCATAAGAATTATTTATAATCATAAGATTATGTTTCCAGCCTCACTGAAATGCGTAGAGTTTAGAATGGTATCAAGTGTTGTACAGACAATGAAAGGTCCATGGCCATTCAGATTACATACTGGCACCTTCTGTAAAATAACTATATTTTTCATTAAACAGATATCTTGAAAAGAAAATAATTCCCCCAAACAACATAGGCATATGGTTAAACTGATAGAAAATAATCTCTCCCCTATATGATTCCACCTCCTTTTCCCTACTCTGGATAAGACACACTTGTTCTCTCTTGTCAGATGACGCTGCTGAAAGAAGACTAAAGTTGAACTTCTAAGACCATGGTGGGACACCTCTTCTTTTTCTAGTCTAAGTTCTTCCTCTGCTCTGTCATTACTTGTGAATAAAACACAAGCAAGATGTGACAAGTAAAAAAAAAAAAAAAAAAATGAAGATATTACTCAAAACCTTGCTAATGCTGAGTGAGCCAAATTTTGAACTTCCAGGAAGCTCAGAAAATTCCTGGAACATTTTACGAGGGAGTTCCCCGGATTTTCAAAGTCTCTTCTTCCTTGTTATAAGCAACATCAGAAGTGAAAATTATGAAACTACTCTGGAAAATGTCTCAATATTTTTGATCACAGCAGAAGCAGGAAATTATTCCAGACATCTCATCAAAGAGGAGCAGATAAATATCTGCTCACTAGATCATTTGAAGTTCATCCAATACTATTTTAAATTAGGGATTTTCTTTTATTACTTCGCTAAGTCATGCCTTTAGAGAGGACAGGGAATCAACTGCCTGAGGTCTAATTTAATCTCTTTGATGTAATGTTGAGAAAGCTCTTCTGCAGGAGAAAGGTGATATCTTCATCACAGAAATATTGTTATCTAGAGGTGAACACAGCTGGTGTTCAGTTTCCCCATCTTTTGCACCCATATTGGAAAACAAGGCATGTTATTATATATAATTTTATATCTAAAACATCAAATGCTGTCTTTGTATGCAAGTGCACTTCTGAAAAATCTGGTGGCCTTCTATGTTAAAGTGGCTGAAACTGTTGACAAGGGAAGGCTGACTGATGTCATCTGCCTAGACCTCTGTAAGGCCTCTGATGGTCCCACACAGCTTCCTCATCTGCAAGTGGAGAGACATGGATTTGAAGGGTGGACTATGTGGTGGATAAGGAATTGGCTGGAGAGAGTTGTTGTCAATGGTCCTCTGTCCATCTGGAGGCTGGTGAACAGTGGTTTCACTCAGATCTTTCCTGTAACTAGTGTTCTTTAGTGTCTTTATCAATGACAGACAGTGAGGTTGTGCCCCCTCAGCAAGGTTGCAGATGTCACAGAGATGAGCAGTGCAATTTACACAACAGAAGGGAGGGATACCATCCAAGGGGACCTGCACAAGCCTGAGAAGTTGTCCCATGAGAATCTCACAAATCTCAACAAGTCCAAGTGCTTTTCTTCTCGATCAGATCTACAAAAATTAACTGTGATTTCTCTGATTTCCTGTATATTTTGATACATGAATTTCTGAATAGGATTATGGCTATATTAGTCTTCATATACTAGTCTTGAGCCCACAAGGCACTGGACCAGTGATACATGTTTTTAAACACATACACTAATAGACTTTCCAGATCAACTGAAATAAGGTTGTTGAACACAGGATGTATCAGGTCCTCTGCTTTTGTACATGAAGATCAAATGTGTGATAGTTGCTGAGTCAATGTGTGTTTGCAGCAGCTATTTATTGAGGATTTCTTTCTGGACAGACGTCTGCCTGACCAAAATCCTAGACAAATTATATCCATCCCACACAAAAGATATTTTGAGGTGGAGAAAGAAAACATATTTTGGGAAAAATGGATTAAACAAGTCCCAAATGTGTGATCTTCCCCAGAAACACTGCTAAAGTCACTAATATCAGTTCGGACAGTGACAGAAATTTATACAGAAAATATTTCAGTTTAAACTACTTGTGCTCTTATTCTGGTACTTAGAGTGGCATAAAAGAGCATCTTACAATATGGAAAGACAGCATGTCTCCATGACAGAAAAATTCTAGGAGAATTTGGAGCCTTAAGAGATCACAGCAAATAGTGGCTGATGAAATAATGCAATTTCACTGTGTGGTGTAGCTTTAAAATCATAAATGTGTTTTATGTAGAGAAGAATGCATGAATTCATCCTGATCTTTTGAATTAATTTATGTCATTAGCAGACAGTCAGACATGCTCTCACAAAAGGATGGTGATGTGGGACTGGGAATAGTCACTGCCTGACTGTGACTGAGTGGTGTTTTAACATCAATGCCACAAACATTGAGCCAGATGTATTCAAGGCCTTGACTGTGGCTTGATGACACATACCCTTTTCACAACAATCGGTGGATTTGTGGTAGCAATCAAAAGGCATTTAAAATGCTTGGAATGTGGTTTAGAAACCCGCCCTGGCTTCCAACTTTTCATGTCTTAGCATAAATGCCTCAACTGTTTTTATTGTTCTGCAACTGCTCGTTTATTTTCAAAGAAGAAGCTTGGCCTGCAGTATTTGCATTCAACAATACTTGAAACAAGACATTAAAGTATTTTTTAATTATGCCAGTGAAATATTTCATATGAATATAGCCAACAGCTGGGTCAGATCTTTTGGTTTTGAGTAAGATGTTATTCCAGACTTGCTAACTGAGAGGTCCTTTTATTTAGAGAAAAAGTTTCTGATAAACTGCCAGTTTGGAAATATATTGCAGAACAGGAATGTCTCTTCAATTTATGTTGCAGTTGTACCACATTCTTTATGTATTTCTTATTTTTTGCCCTTATGACTCTATCATAACGTATTACTGCACAACTGATGAAATGGCACAGAACTATTTTCAATAACATCAGGAAAAGAACAATGTTAATGTGAAACACATTTAGGAAGAAATTACTTCATTTTGGTGGAACAAGACAGAAATAGACTTATAGATCTATGGACAGACAAGGTATTACTCCATACATTTAAAAGATAGCTCAATTGATTGATCGTTAGATCAGTAGATAAATAGACAGAAGGATGGAAAATCTGTCTGTTACTGAACAGCTTGTCTAATTTTAAAAATTAAGTACAGCATTTTTAGCATTGAAAAAGCAGCCAATAAGCTGTCTCTCCTCTGGGCTGCAGTTTATTTGCCAGTTATTGGCTAAGAATAATTTTCTATATCTTAGTAAGAAAAAATCAGTATAAGGATTGGTGAACCCTATCAAGACAAAAAATGAGTTTGCTTGACCCCAGAGGGAAGAAAAGTTTGGTTAAACTTTATTAAAAGATTTAGTGGAAAATTTCTCTTCTATCACAAGACAAAAAAAAAAAAAGTTTTAATGTATGAACATTCGAATTCTGATATACAGGTTTGAGATCATAATTTTTATGAACTTAGTAGCAAGTGAAAATCATACGCTTTTGAATGAGAGGACCTGTGTGAGGAGAACCACTGTCACTGTTGTTAATCACAGTAAGATGTGGAGCCAGGCCAGTTGACTTTGGAGTAATGGTGCCAGTGAGCCTGGGGACATCCGTAGAAGTTCCTGCCACCTAGTGCCGGCTCTGCCTCTCTTTCAGGGTGAAGTCTTCTGCTCATGTAGCAGCTCTTTAGCCTAGCATAGAAAGGAAAATCAAAACAAGTACCAGTTCAGGTTACTATACTAGGCTTCAAAATACCAAGTTCAGCTCTTGCTCTTGTTAAATAAGTTAAGTAATAAAGGCAAGAGCTTCTGATGGGAAGGTAAACAGCTGTGAATGTGTCCAATTGCAACTGTTCCAGGAATCCTATTTGTGACTTAGGCAAGCCTAACAACCCACACCCCCAAATCTTAACTGATTTTGTTTCTTTAGTTGTTGTCATCAGATCTGGCCAAAGTCAAAGAAATACATGACAGATTTTCTTATGTGGTTCTTGGCTTCTCAGTAAAAACCTGTTTCAGAATTATTGTTATTACCATTTCTGTTACTAATCTGAGAGTACCTTTTGATATACAAGCAGGAATTCTGCAGACTGTATCTCTTCCAAAGTCCACAAGGTGGTTGGAACACATGCTGACGACTTCAGCAAACTCCAAAGACTATGTAGTCTCCAATTGCTCTGTAGTTTGTTCTTTTAGTTAAAATGTAAGAACATGCCTACTTTCCCTCCTCATTACATCATTCATTTACACAGGAACTGAGTTTGTCTAGTTTTTCACAATAGACACTGTGTCTCAAAGTGTTTTGATTCAGTAACTCACTCTTTTGGTTTGTTCTGTGCCCAGCTCATAGGAGATTTTTGTTCACTATGGGAAACTGTAGAATCAGTAGCTTTAAAGTTTCCTCTTTTCATAATATTTACATTTGTTTTCCTTTAGGGAGAATTTTTTTTTCTAAAATATGTTAATCTCTTTGTCTGTTGATGCAATGGCCATGGTTCTGTGCAGACGATAATTTTTGAATTATAAACTATTGGGCCAGTTTCTGAGTCTGCAAACAGCACTGACTGTGATTTGACATAAATAATTTATTTCCACTATCCCCTCAAATTTTAAAAGTTATTATGAACTTTTTCCCTGAACAATATGATCTTCAAGAGTAACAGCTGGAGAAAATTACACCCAAACGTACATGGATTTTTTTTAACCATGTCAGAAATATGTACTGTTTCAGAAATAGAGACTATCGTGGTATCACTACAGCCATTACTTCAGTACTCTTGTGATAGGAATAGAAAAGGAAAAAGTTCTGCCTGCATTCCTCACTTCTTCTCTGTTATCCCTGTTTAGCACATTTTTGGGGTATCAGCTTGGCTCCAAGTACATTTTAAGGGCATTATTGTACATAGTGGAGGGAGCTATCTGTAAAAAACATACACCAATGGAAAATTCTATATGGACTAAATTCCATTTCTTCATGAGTGAAGTCATTAACAGGAAAGACATCAGGAAATTATGGACTGAAAGAAGTTGTAGATTGAAGATATAACAAATACAATATAAAATATTGTTTTGTGTTGCCTGGAAATCAAATCAGGAACATTTTTAACTATCTGAAACAGTTAGAAATATGCAGATAACAAATTACAAGAAAAGTGTCTTTGAAATAAGAAAGTAGTAATTCCTTGGTTTAACATACCTACAGATATGATAGAATCCCAGTGTCTTATATGACAACCATCCTAAGTTTCTAGGCAGGCAAATTAGGAAGGCAAAATTACACTGAGAGTTGTAGAAGCTGACCAAAATATATTTTTTATTCCTTCTACTGCATTGTAATTTTTAGACGTGTTATTTTCTTAAAAGAAATTGTGGTGTGAGAGCCTTCAGTTTACCGGCCTGGAGGACTTTAGTTTTTAAGAGTTTGCTGCAGATCATTTTAGTCAATTTGATGCCTTACAGTTGCCTCAGACTTCTTTACTCATAGTGTAAAAAGAAGTACAAGACAAAAACTTTTCTCCTTTTCCTTCTGATCAGCTGGTAGATACTGACAAATGCTTTTATTTCAAGGATAAAAACCTTTCTTGGTGAAGAATTTGGATCCTTGTTCTTGTTCTTTCTCTGAGAATGTTTTGATTCTCTCATAATCAGTTCAAAGATGACTCTTCCATTGCACAGATATGAACAGAATTTGAACATCTCTTAATCCTTTGCCACTTTGATTGTACCTTGTGTGGTATCTTCAGAGCACTAGGTTTAATGTGTCACTGTGATTAGTACCAGACCAAAGGAATCACACACTAAAGCTGGCTACAAACTGGAATAACCGTTCTCTAATTTCTGACACTGTGCTTTTTCAGCGAAATCACCAGTGTTGGTGTCTGCTTAATAACTATATTTTTGCCAAATCTCTTCTGTTTTCCTCCTCTCAGGCTAGTTTAGAATGTTTTACCACAAACACAGTGCAAAATGGTAGCTACCACTGATTTATCTTCCACACATGTGGTTCAATATCTACTTTGTACCTCAAAATATCTAATTTTTTACAGAACACAGCATTTGTATTTGTAGAAAAAATATCACTCATGATGACAAGATTATAAAAGTTGTGTACTAATGCAGTTTTTCTGACTAATTAAAGTAAACCATTTCAGGAATATAGGATAAAAAACTTGATCCAGCCACTGTCCAGCCGGGGTGTGCCCAAGGGCTAACCGGGGTTGTGACCTTCCTAGAGAAAACTTCCAGCAAGGGAAGAGCCTTTCCAGGGGCCTTTGCAACTTCTCCAGAGCGGCGAGTGGTCTCAGAGAGTGTAGCTGCTTTGGCTAGAAGTGGTTTCAGCTCGTAGAGATTCAGCTCCTTGTGAGATCAGCTCATATGAGACCACCTGGGCAAGCCCAGGGATGGAGAGAGACGAGGGAGCCTTGTGTGGTGAATTCCACAGGTAAGCTTTATTCAGCCAGGGAATAGAAGGGAAGGGAACCAGAGGCTAGGCTTTTCCCTAAAAACCAGGAGTGCTCACAGGGGGTTTATATGGGGAAGGCAGGGTGGGATGGACATCAGTTTAGCCAACAGGATACAGACTATTACCATAAAAAGAGCAAGGCATGTTGGGGGTAGCCTCTGGTCACCGTGAGCTGTAGGAGGGTTCTTATCTCTGGGGATTTGGCCTTCAGGCATCTTTCCTCCAAGGGAGAGCAGAGAGCTCCAGCCCCAGTGGCTGGCAGCCCTCCACAAGCCACTACAGCACTTCATAGGAGTTCAAACAAGGCTGCCTCTTCAAAAATCATATCCTTCATTTGTTTCTAATTTATAGGCCATATCTCTTAACATAAATTAAAGTGTCAATTTAGGTCAGATTTCCTTGAAAATATAGAAGTCTCTGGAGGTCTAAGGAACCCTTGAGAATGGCTTTAGGTAGCACTGTTCTGGCTATGATTTTACATAGAAAGACAGTTCAAAATCAGTTACACCAACAGAGATAGATCTTGGTATTTCTCTCCAAATGATGAAAAAAGAAGAGACGAAAAATCTAGTATTCCAACAAACAGTGAGAAATTACATTTTGACTTGATATTAGGCAGAGAAGTGTAACAGTGCACTTGTTATAAAATCCCTGATAGTCTTAAACTATGATTAATAGCAACCTACATAATGGTTGATGTGGCTTTCTTTTCTGCCTCGTCTTTGATAAGTACAGACATGCTGTCTACTGCTGCCGGAAATGACTCATTTAACAAGATCACTCTTGTTTACTGTCCCTTGCCAAAGATCTAGTTAGGTTTCAGCTAATTATTTGCAATAATTTTGTGTAGGTATTTTGGACTCATAACTTCATCACACAGTGACTACAGCTCAAAGTCTATTAAGCAGCTGGACTCAGTTCAAAAATGGAGAAACTTACCCTGATAGAAGCTGCAAGCAAACTTCTTGATTCATTAGCCTACTATATGCATTTGGTTCTAAATGGTTTTCATTTACCAGAAAAGTTTTCCAATTCTAGAAACAGCTGCAATGGTATTCGTGCAAAATATGTTTCAAAGTTACAAATAAGTTTACAAATGTTAAATATCAAAAGAGGAAGAGAGATATGATATACTTTCTGATTAAAAGACTGAAAATTATACACAGAAAATTTAACCTGTCATTTTATTGCTGGTGAAGTCAAAGGGTCTCTATGACAAGATTACATAATTGCCATATTTCAATGTTAACTGTTGGAACTCTAGCATCTTGCTTAGAATAGTTTTAAAAGAAACCTTCTAAATCATATCTCTTTTATAAAAAAATCAGTTAATGATGAACTGCTAGGTCTGTTTATACAAAATTAACTGAATATTGCTTCTAAACACTGTGAAATCCAAATACACAAAAGGGTATCTGTCATGTGTAGTTTCTGAAAGGTATCCACCACCCCCAGTATCTCCCTGTGAATTATCAAAACAAGAGTACCTACAGTGAAAGAATGTGATAGATTAAGATTTATTCAAGTGTGTGGGCACAGTGCAATAGCCACATAGTACTGCAGGCTGACTCTTATGTGAAAAATGTAGCATCATACGTTAGTGTAGTTCTGGCAGAAACATTTTACAACTGGTTTATCATGATAACATGACAGGGCAACACCTTAAGGAACCTTGCATTATTGTCTTCCTTAACAGGCATTCACTTACCATTTTGCAACTTCTGGTATGTGCTATTATCATTTGATTTTTCAAGGAGGATATGAGGCTCACATGGTTTCTGCAGTTCCCATAACTCTAAGTAAAATGATTTGAGTGCCATGAAACAATCTAAGAACCTCAGGTTTAACCATAGTGGAACTTACAAAGTAAAAAAAACAGATGTTAGAGTTTGCAAACCTGAATATGGGCTCAGGCTCACTGATCTTCAACTGAAAATATTGGACTGAGACATGAATTAATCAGCCAATTTTCAGCCAGACCTGTTCCAGTCCACCAACCAGCTCAGAGAGACTGGAGACCACAGACAGCCTTTGTGAGTATCCCTTCTCCTGAACTGAGATTGCTGGACAATGTGCTTGAAGTACAGTACAAAAAGCAATCACTTCAAGCTTCTTTCTTTTTCTTTAGGGATAATTGATAATTTTGACTGTTAAAAGCTGGGCAATACCCATATTGTGGTGAAGAATTCCTTTCTTATTCTTGCTGAACACATCATTCTTTGAAAGTATAAAAGAAGTTCTTATATGATCACCTACTAGTGTCTCAGTCAGGAAGCTGTTTCTTGTAGGAGGGAGACTATAGTTTCTTCAAACGCCTCTCATCTGTGTATTACTTGGTATCCAGTGCCATGGAAAGAGTGAAATCACTATTAAAGGTGGGTTCATGGAAACACATCTTCTTCAGATCCAACTTCCAACATGTGCTATATGAAAAAACTTCTTTGTATCATGGGCCTAGCTTAGTCACTGTAGGTACATAAATTTCATCTTGGTTTGAAGTATTGGTTCAGCCCTCAGAAAGTTTAAAATTTGTATAGAGAACAGAGTGTAGGTTCCTCACCCAGCCAAAACCTGTATTAAAGATATGGGACTTCAGTTTTCTTTTGTGGGGCTGTACGTTTTGGAGTTTGTCTTTTCCAGAATCTGAAGTAACATGTAAAAATGGCATCTAATTCACAACCATTCCTTTTTAGTTCTGCATAATGAATATTGCTTGTAAGAGCTAATGGTAGAGGAAATAATTCATCCTTTGCATCAACTTCATGAAGTGATTTTGTTTACTACTAGAATAGAAAGACATCAATGTTAAAATAAATGCCAAAACTCATTTTTAGGAATTCATAAAATGTATCATTTTGGGTCTGTAGCCTTCAGGAAAATAAACTAGAACTGTAGTGTTATCATGGCATTGTTTGTATTGTACTGATAGCCTCAGCTCTTCAAATGTCTAGTTGTATTGACATTTAGGGTTTCTTTAAAATTGGACCATTAACAGGGTTTTGTTGTTGTTGTTGTTTGTTTGTTTGTGATTTTTTTGCAAGAGCTTTTCATTATTATCACTTGCCTGTATACTCTTCAGAGTGCAAGGTAGGCTAATGATATTTGGTGCTTTTGCTTTTGGTTTAACCTAGTATTGGATATCTGAAGACTACTTAGGACTGGATGTGGGTTATGCGTAAGTATTCATTTTACCAATAAAACCTTGAACCAGTTTCACTCTCTGGTATGCTTTGCTTTATTGGCTCTTTTTCTGGACTGCCATTCAACTGGGGCAGGTCTCAAGCATATGTACTGCCTTGTGTTCTCAGGGCACTGTGTGAAAGGAAACATCTAACACAAACATCCAAGTCACTTTTCAACTGCTGACTCTTGAAACTTAAGAAGAATAATAGTAGGAGTGTGAACTAACTCCAGTCCCTCACACCTCCTCTGTTTGTACCATCTCCATAGGCTACTAAACCAGAGTCATGAACTTAAACTCTGTCCATTTTCAGTCTTTAAATTATTTCAGATCTTGTTCATAATTTTTGACCAAGACTCTTAGATTAATTTGTTACATTTACAGTGCCTAACACTTTCTTTTATTTCAAGGTGTACTTTTCAGCTATGAAAGTCAGAGAAATTGAAAGGCATTAATATTTTACCATGTAACTTAATAGACAAAAGAATTAGATAAAACTGAGTATTTTGAAACAGGAAAAAAAAAAGAGCAGTGAATCAGTTTAAGAAGAGACTTAAAGCAAATGTGAGAATGGAAAAAATCTTCATCATGCAAAAAAAAAAAAGAAATCTTAAGTATGAAATAGCAACCTGTAAACATTAGAAAAAAATAGGTAAGAATGATCATAAATGCATCATTACAAAACTGAGTGCAATTAAAATTTAGTATCCCAGAAATTAGAGATGACACTATAATCAAATTATAACCCTTTAGGGTTTATAATCTTAATAAGTGTGTATAAAGTGTATGCAGAAAAAAAAGTGATAAATTATTATATATCTTCTATGATGCACTGAAGGAATAAACTGTATAGTCATATCAGAACAAACTGAAAGGCAAAAATCAGGTAGAGGAAAAGACCTAGCAAAGACCATCACTGAAACAGATGTGTAACACATAATCCTTTCTAAATTTAGAAAAATTAATGTAACCAGGTAGAAAGTGAAGTGTACAACTCTGTAAGTAAAATAAGAAATACCTTCATGTTTGATTATTTCCAGTAATGCTCTGTTATCAAAAGAAGACTGAATAATAGCAGAATTTCATGTTCAAAGCAATAGTGAAAGACACATGCACATCACAAATCTCACAAGCTACTAGAAATTAATGTGTGTTAGACAATATTAAATTGTGCTGAACAGGACACTCTTTGAACTTCTGAAGAAATGTTATGTTTGTATTGTAGAATATCCTTGATAATCTCAGCAGTAACATACCACTGGATAGAAATCAAGTTGAAAAAAGTGCCAATGAATATTATCTAATAAAACAAAGCAAAATACATGCATTTTAAACTTTTCAATGAGGCAGTCTCAATCATAACAATTTTCATTATTTACAACAGAATCAAAATGTTCCAGGTTAATAGTTCATCAAAGTTTTCTTCATCAAAAACAGAGCAAAGATGAGTACATTATAAGGCTATGATGAAAGATTAGAATAGATAAGGTCTAGTAAATATTTACTAGAAGCATAAAACTTGTTCTTCTAGAAAGAAATCTCCTGGCTGTGGAATGATGAAAAACCTGTTAAATTACTAGCAGAATGTTTTAAAAATTGAACATACCATTATTTTCAGGAAATAAAAATGTTCTGAAGACAAGATGAAGCCATTTAATACGAATTTCCCACAAATCTAAAATATAGACCCATCTGAAGAAAAGTCATGAGAATCCCCACCTAGTGCCTACCTGAAAAGGAAATAATGGGAAGATGCCTAGAAAGGGAGAAATCTTGAAGTATCTTCTTTTCATTTAAAGCAAGATACAAAAGAATGAAAGAGAATATAAAACAGGCATAAGCAGAAAATTGTCCCACTTTATAAAAAGTATTTCTATGATTTTCTCTGATTTCCCTATTATAAGTATCATTGTCTATACTGCAATATTTTATGAAATAGTTTTGAAATTGAATTTGATTTCTTAAATATTTTGTTTTATTAAGAGCATCTTTGCATGTCATGGCTTTCACTTAATAAAAAAACCAATTTGGAATCAAAAGATGATGTTTCTTTCTCTGAAGAATGAAGAGGTCTTTGAAATAATTCAATTTCTTAACGAGTCCCACAACATTCTAAAATAGCTTCATTTCAGAAAGAAAATCAAACCCTGTGAAGTAAAGGATTATGCTGAAAGATCTTATGCCAAACATGCCAAGGTGCTAACACACCACTATACACTGCTCTAGAGTCATTCATTCTCATAAGCAGCATTTGAATTCTGCAAATAGCTGTGGTGACACAGGCATTAGATCAGAGGTCTCCTTTCCATACCTTACAGGAAAAATATTTGATCTTCTGACATTGTTCTCTGCCGCAAGATGTAGAAAAAGTACATTTAGGCACTCATGCTGGGTAAACAAACACGATGTTTTCAACAGGATACTGCATCCTCAGTGCTGTGGAAGATGACAGAAACACAGGAACAACTAAACTACCATTTACTTAACGTGTTTCCAGACAAAGAAACATTCTACACATGTACCAAATACATATAAATACAAATAAAATGAATATGGCTAGCATAAGGAATTGCATGGTATGTCTACCATAAGGAATAGTGCAGAATGTCAGGTGAGATCTTTGGATATACAGACTGAAGAACCTCAAGTGAGCCTGAGTTTCCCTTGCATTTGCCCAGTGAGGCATGCTGCTGAAGTTTTATATCCAGTGGCCAGAGCAGAAGTATAGATAAGTTAGGTTTAAGAGTGAAGTGTATGCATTTAACAGGACAATAGGCCATTTGAATAACTTGTCCAGACTGCTAATGATTTCACTGATGGTTTTAAGGCCCATGTGGTTTACTTTTTTAATACACAAAATGCTGTCAGGCCTAGTTCAAATTAAAATTAGTTCAGAAAGTTCTGTTTCAGCCTATGTTGAAAAAGAGTGAAATAAAGATTGCAGTGATGTCTAACCATTCATGTTTTGTTATTAAAGTGGGACAAATGTAAAGGTGAAAAGGAAATCTCTGAGGTAATTTCTGTGTATGGCACCAATATTTCCTGACAGAGTCTAGACGATGTGCTGTTTTTTTCAAACGTAGGTTTCTATTCTTCAAATGTAAATTCCTCTTACGTATTGATCCTTCTCCTTTGATGGCAGTATATAACATTTTAAGCAAATAATTCCCTTGTTTCTCATGTGAACTTTGCTCTTCCCGACCTTTTTGGATTTTACATGGATTCCTCTGGCCTACTAAAGCTTTATATGAGTAGACTATTATATAAAATTGAAATTAAAATAGTAACTTGACCAAAATTTTACTTAAAAATTATTGGTTCCTCCACAAACAAAAACACACACTAAGGAATAGCATTTCTTCTTGGCACTTCAGATGTGGTTTGTTTACTTAATACATGTTTTGGTATTTAATTTTTACTGAAATCTTTATTTAATGAAATTTTAATTTTTGAAGAAATTAACTAATCCAAGTATTTTCTGGTGAAATAACTTCTTTGAGTAATACAGATTTAACTGGCACTTTCTATTAGGCATTATTTACTATGTAGCCAGACACTTCCTTAAAATCACAGATTGCTTTACGTATTTATTTTAAGCAATTGTTCTGGTTAGATAAAAATAACATGACATCGTCACTTTTTAAGCTTTTATCTGCTGTGTTCTTCCAAGTGAAATCCCTATGATGGATTCACTGGGTCCTGTCTTCTTTACAAAATGTTCTGTGGTCCCTGCCAACAACAAAAGAGACTATGGACATGCCTCTCTGCAATTCAAACAAGGGAGATTTGACCCTATTGATTTAAGCAGCTGATTTTAGCCTTAAATAAAGACAAATAATCCATTCAAGTACCTGTAAGGGAGCAGGAAATCTAAGTTCTATATGAGATGGGACTGGAAATAGGAAGTTCTGTCCTTCTAGTACAGGTGGCTTAAATTTAATGAAAGCAGCAGAAAAAGATTTATTTTTTATCTGTTACCTTGAGCAAATCTTGTGAGTAATAAAGAGTGTTTCATCTTTTGTAAATCTACTTTGAACTGTGCTTATGAAAAAGAAGAACGTGGAATTTAGTTTGGATTCTAGTATCTTTCAATTTTTTCCTTATGACTCGCAGGTGACTAGCAGTGTAAAATCATCATAAGATCAGGTCTTTGCAGCAGAGTATAACAGAATTAAAGATCCCACAAGGGACTTTTTACACATCCTGTATAATTCACAGGGAATATCCACAGGTCTTGGAGATTTACCTTTGTTTCAGACTGGCTACTGACACATAGATTTATTTGTTTGTTATTAGTTCTTTATCTAAAATAAAGTCTGGGAAGCAGTATGTCATATATAGAGTATTTTTTTTTCTTTTAATAACATCTGAGCATGGAATATCTGAAGTATTGTTTTTAGGTAAGCAAGAGAATTAAGGCTTCTTATTTTCCTGCCAAGTATTTTGCTTTTAATTGTGAGATAATATGGCCTATTTGACTTTCCCTACCTTAGAAGTCACTCTTTTATTACTGGTATTTTTTAATGAAATATCTGCTTTGCATGCATATTACATTTTGGGTTTTAAACTCACAAAAATCAGCATATTCAATCTCTCCCTAAAGTAGCTAATTCCTGAGGTTCTCTTTGATAAATCTATTTATTTACATTTTAATGTCTCTCCCTTTGCCTTATAATCTCCTCTTTTGGTTTGATATTTATCTGAGTTCTTCTCTATTCTTTGTCATCATATAGGAGACTGTGTTATTGACTTTATATGGAGATTTCTTTCTATATTGACTTTGAGCAACATCCAGATTTCTTGTTTGACATATTTAATTTAATTTCCCAAAACCTAGACATTAGGCATTTGGTCTCTAAAGGGAAATCCCAGACAACTTAAGTCAATTGCTTCAATTTGTCCCTATGTTTTGTTTGCTTTTTGGTTTTGTGTTGGGATTGATTTTTTTTTGTTTGTGTGCTTGTTGTTGCTCTTGGTTTACTTTTTGGGGTTTGGGTGGGTTTTTTTGAAGGGGGAGGGAAATTTCTCTTTTTCATTCTCCTGAATGTCAAGTCTTTTTGTTTGACTATTTACTGGTAAGAAATGAATACGATTTAAATATTTTATAGAAATAATTACTTTCCTCAAATCGTTAAAAATTTTCAAGGTACACTTCAGACAACATTCTAGCTTTGCTTTGTTTTTGGTTTTCATTGGGAGTATAGAGTAAGGTCACACTTATTAGTCACCTAATAGGAGAGTGAACCACAAAACTTCTTCCCCGCATATGATTGGCAGTAGCAGGGCTGGGTAGAGATCCCAAACTAGTTCTTGTGACCACAGTTTATTAACTGAATGGACCACCAGACTAGCTCAGCTTTACTAGTTAAGGTATCCAACAAGATCTATCTAATCTTTGCATTGGTTTTTGTTATATACCATCCGTAGAAGAAATAAAGTCCCTCGCTGACTCTGAGTGAAAGATTAGACTGAAGTGGGTCCTAATTCTGGAATGTAGTTTTACTTAATCACCTTTCAAAATTAAAGCTCTGATGTAAATTAGTTTAAAGTTCATGTTTAAGTTCTTTCTTGGAGGAATTTAAATTAAAGAGAACAAGTTATACAAAGGAAAAGAAAAGAATCTAATTTCTCATTTTACTAAGCAAACTAGGTAAACATACTCTACATGAATTAAGATGATTTGTTACATAAGGACCGGATATACCATGCAAGACAATAATGCTCTTATTTTCTAGTACCTGGGCATACAGTAATTTAAACTATCTGATTCAAATATATTTGTTTATTTGTTTATCATCTAAAATTATAGCCATTAATTAATTTGAATAAACAGATGTGAACTGAAAGCAGTACTTTGGAGCAGTATTTTCTGTGTAATATAGAGCATGTTGTAATTAAATTTAGATGAGTTCTTTAAAAAAGTCTTAAAAAAATATATGAGCACATGATGAGTTTAACCAATATCACTAGGGTAAAATCAAGCATTTTAAAGTGTTAATTTAAGATAAAAGAATATGAGCTGCTGCAATTCTGAAACACTAATTTCTAATTGTTTAACATTTTGCTGAAGCATTTCATTATTTACAATACAGAACAATTGAACTTGGAGGAGGAAATGAAGAATAACCCTCTAAGATGCCCTTTCTACTTGTCTGAAAGAATGAGAAACTTGAAGATTTGAGACAGAAATATTATAAAATGTGTTTAGTAGATTGTAATCAGCTGTCTATTATCTAGGGGAATTGAGCACACTTTGCACGATCAGTGCAAATATCGCTACAACAGGGTTCTGAAGGAATCCAATCAGGACACTGCAGCACTGTGCTAATAAGTTTTCTCTGGAGAGGCTTATCCATTCAGAAAGTTTCTGGCAAATGCCGTTCAAGGGCAAACAATTATTTTGAACTCTAACTTCACACTTGTCAGGTATCTGTGTTTGAGCTCCAGCATTTCTGGTAACATGAAGAACCATCCCCTGAATGTGGAGCCAGCTTAAATTGGGCTGAGTCTGATACAGTTAGAACTACATCACAGAATCAGATTAGCTTTATGATTCTATGATTCTAACACTATATTTACAGCTCTACCAAACCTAAGATTACATTCACAGGACAAACTCCACTGTCTCATTGTCTCAATGGAATTATCTATCTGCCAGTAGGGTAACAAACTTCTTGACAAAAGAGATTTGACATTCAAGGGTGTGCACTGCATGTTTTGTTGCAGATGTCCTACAAAAACTGCTAATTTTTAAATAACTTTTACTTTAACTTTATTCACAGAAATAGTATTTCTGTGTGATAGGATAAAACCAGCCAGGAGTTGGATATGCAAGCTGATTACAGATAATTTCAGCTATTACACTCAGAAGTGTGTAAATATGTGCAATAACTATAAAACAGTTGGCTCACTGGCAGAACATTGCTTAAAATACTTTGTTCTGCCAAAACATTAGTGATTGCTCGTGGCATTGTTTAGGGTTCAAAATATCAAGAGTTGGGTATTACAAAATGTAAGCACATGATTCAGGACAGGTCTTTCTTAAACTGTTAACCTGAGGGGAATACATTTACTATAAGTAGTTCTTTCAGAACAGTTTCTAAAACCAGGGTCTGATTTGCTCTGTTTTAACACTGACTTTTTCTTAAATTCTTTGCCAGAACTCTGCAAAGTCCTTCAGCTGACACATTCTGAGTTTTTACTGTTGTGTTACATGTGTAATGGCTGAGATTTCCACCTCACTGGTAATCACATTTCAGTAGTGCTGTGTACATTTAGCTGTAAAACAGTCTGAAATACACTGGAGTGAATAGTGCTATATAATGGAGATAATGTTATTATTGTTATTTCTCGAAAATCACTGCAATCCTCACTTAAAACATTCTAGCCAGACCAGCCACCTTCTGATCCATGTGATCACATAAAAATGTGATTTGCAAAAAGCATAGTTTTTCATGACTGAAAGCTGCTCTATGTAGCAGCCCCGAGCTGCTGCCTGGGGTTGCTTGTCAGAAAGTCCTTCTTTCCCATGGAAGGTATGAAAAACAGTAAGATAAGCACCTGTTGTTTACCACAGCTGTTGTGGGTCCAGGCAGGATATGTTTTGGATTGGGCAGTGTAGAACCCAGCCAACCATACCAGGGGGTGGATGGACACCAGCGAATCATCTCCCTGGGTTCCTATTATATAAAATGGGAATGGGACAATAAACGGAGCTCGCTCTCTGCTCTGCTATGGCCCAAGCTGCGTTGCTGTGTCCTTATTGAGCCATTGCAACAGCTCTATTTTTCCCCTGTAGTAAAGGCTTCTCTGATAAATAATCTCATTTAAATTAGTTTCTAGGATTAAGATTTTTGCAGCAGAGAAAATGGCGCATTGCATTAGGAATCTTGTTATCTTCTGGATATTTAGCCTTTTTCACAAGATGGGAGAAAAGATTAACGTTATACTAGAGCCAAAGAAGGATAAGGCCTTCTAGTTCTGTTCTTGCAGGAAAGTCCCTTACACAATTGTGTTAAAAGTTAGTATTTATTTTGGTGTTTGTCATGACAATTAGCACCATCATTTTCTGGACCATTAATAAAGTATACCCTATGACTTTGTCCTCTCCACAACTGTATGGGATCCACAGAGATTTCTATGACAAGGTAACTATTTTATCCTTGAGAATGTGTGGTTTTAGTTGAAGACCTTATGAGAGGAATATAGAGGAAAGTAATTTTAATGGGACACACAGACAGAATAAGAAATTAAACTAGTTACAGGCATGACAGATTTCTATCCCCTCTTCCATCAAACCAGAAATTCTGCAATTGCTCTCTGTGCCTGTTATTGTAACTTTTCCAGCTAAACAGAAATAGAGGCATCATAAATTCCCCATAAGCAGTTTTTGCAATCGTTGAACCTAGTTTTATAGATCAAAACATTTTGATTAAAATAAGGGGAAAACACTCCTGTTTAAGTATTAACTGACCTAAATCTCCCAAACTTTTGAAGTTCCTCCAATTTACAAAAAATACAGCATTTGTTTAGAATGCCACAACAGAATCAAAGATACCCATTGTATTTCAGATGTAATTGCTTTCCAGGCAGTAACAAAGATCTTTTTAGAGACGGAGAATAAGATAAATAAGATATTGATTTGTAGATTTTTTACTTCCTTTACAATTTTTTTTAGAAAGTGAAATGAAATATTTCATGTTCATGTACTTGTTCCTTGGTGAAAAAACATGTTATAAATTAACATTTGGGCTTGGTGATAGAAACAGTAACTCTTACAAAAGGGATTTTTCTTAGCTTTCTCTAAAACCAGTCTGAAGACAGATTAAGCAATATGTGTTTAGAGAAGTTTTGGGTATTTTTACTCCCTGAAAACTTGTAGTGTGGACATTTATTTTAGTACTCCATTTTCGATATCTGTTACACTCAACAATTTTAGGCAAATCAAACTAGTTCTCTCTTAATGGTTGATAAAACACTAATTTCTTGCATTGTAAAATTTTATTAGTTTTTATATCAAATTTCTTCCATTTACCATCCTAAAATCATTGCAATCAATGAAAATGCTTCCAAATCTCTTTAACAAGGGGGAACTTGCTACTGTCATAGAAGAGCCTAGACAACAGTGCAAGAGTGAGGTGGAGCCTATGCATATCTATTCTAACATTAAGTACCCAGAAACACCTTCTGATGGCAACAGGGCTTAGTGCTTGAAGAGTTTAAAAGGGAGAAAAAAGAATCATGAAGCCATTATTTCTCCCTCATTCTGCACTCATTGCCCTTCCTGTGTCACAACAAGACATAATGTATAACTTGACAAGTTTTAGTGCAGAATTAATCTGAGCTGAGCTTGTCCATCTCCAGTTTGCCACATTTAGGCTTTGTTAAAAAGTAATAATCAGGTTTCAAGCATGGTAAAAATCAGGACGAATTACTTTGTTTAGCTCTGTGTCTGATGCTTCATACATAGGTCTGCCCCCTGCCAATTCTTTTTCCCCCTAAGTAATGCTATTTCATCAAGAAAATGATCTGACACTGATTTTTCCTTTCAAGATAAATGACTTTTGTATTCAGAAATTGAGGCATCTGTAGTCCAAAACCACAGGAAAAAAAAAAATTATGGCCCCAAAATCACCACCTTTGACCAAGGACTAATGATATATTTTGAATTTAATTTCCATATTTACTGTGACACAATATGCTGATTTGATTTTGAAAGTTTAAAAACACATTGGACTGGGTTATCACTACATACTACCTTGAAAAGGACTAGTCAAGTAAAAATTATAGTAACTATGTCGTAATTTTCCAAGAACATGACAAAAAAATTATCACAGTGACTAAATGGGTTGAAGTGATAAATTAAGGCTGCTACAAAAGAAGGTGAGGTTTTTTCCTTGGTTATTTTTAACTCACATCTTCATTCATTCCACCTCCGAAATGAGAAACCTTAGTTAATACTGCCCAGAAGATAAGCCATCAAGGAAGCATTTCTTTAAGATCAATATCAGAAATGTATTAAAATCATTGTGAAAATATCTCAATTTATGGAAAAAATTATATTAAATGACAGGCCAGCTAGTTTGCTCTGGGAAGGTAATTGTGGAGTTGCATGTCATTGCTAACCAATAAGAAGCTAGAACAAGAAAGACAAGAAAGATTTTACTGTTAATTATCATCCAAAATCAAAATACTGCCCTGACAGAAAAAGATCTGGAAAAGAAAGGAGAAAAATGACATTTATAGAGCTGTGGGGCAATAGACTAGTAATATTATCATTTTATGAAAAAAAGATATGCCTCAGTATATTCTCCCTTATGATGTAATGTAAGAGAATATATTAAAGAACACTCGGTGAAACTGATATGGGACTGAGCAAAAAATCTAACAAAAGAGAAAAATAGTTTTAATTCTTTGAGGGTTTTGGTTTGCTTTACCTAAGAATCTGAATTTTGTATTAATTAAAAGTGTTGTTTTCAGCTGAAATCAACATTTTCTTAGGGGGGTGAGGAAAAAACCTTGCACAGTACTTAATTTCTGCATTATCAGTTGCCAGTATCTCTTTAGGACTGTCTTCCCATTTTATCTTTCCTCTCAGCCAGCCTTAGTAAAGAGGTTCATTTCCAAAGAGACACTGTTGCCATATGGCTCTCAGGAAAGGAAAATTATCATGGACTAAAGAAAAATGGAACATGAAAATAAGGACAATATAAGGGATGCAGTTTACACTTTCACCCATCAGTGCTATGGTTTGACATTTGAATAAAAACATGAAGCATCCTTCTAGGCAGACATTTTCATCATTTCTCTAAGAATAGGATTCAGTAAAATGTACTTTCTAACTTATCCTGAATAATAATAGTAACCTCATTTCCATGATAATTTTAATGAACAGTAGCATCATAGAATATTTAGGCTGTAATTTACCCCTGGAAATAATCTACTGCTCCCCACTCAAAACCTGCTAGATCAGTTCAGTCATGATCTTGTTCAGGCAGGATCTAAATACCTACACAGGAGACTTCACAACCTCTCTGGCAATCTGTTTCTGTTTGACTGCCACCACCACACTGACATTAATTGGAACTTTTAATGTTGCAAGAGTTCTTACAGTAAAAAGTCACCTGAACATTTCTTCACATGTGAATGCACATATGTTTCTGCGCATATGTATCTGTCAAATTTGTATCTGCAAACTCTAATTACCACAGCTTTTTCCTGTATCTATTATTCATATTTCCTGCTGACAAAATAAGTATGTTTGATTTATGAAAAAATTGGGCTGAAAGTAAGAAAACAGCATATGATTATGCTTTATAGCAAATATGCACTGTTGTGTTTCCTACTGGTTTTGCCGGCAGCGCACAAAATGGGATTTTCAGCAGTGTTCTGATTTCATTCTTAGCTTTGTAGACATGTGGTATATCCGTGATTTTTCAAATAGCCTGAGGCTTAAAATAGATTAACACTTTACCAATGCTTCCATTTCCTAGAAAGTTGATTTTCTTTGTAACAGGGTTTGAAGGCAATGAAAGGCTCAAGGGCTTGCAACAACACCTACAGTATATCAGAAGATATACTCCTTTTTTTGAAGTAGAGAAAATGGCACTAACGTTTTCAACACAATTTCAATGTATGATAGCAAATATTAGAATACTAAGAGTGGATTAGAATATTAACAATACTGAATTTAAAATTGTCAATACTGAATTTATTTTATATGAACTGAGTGGTCTCCCCTCCAATTTGATAAATCTTTATAATGAGTCAAAGAACACTCAAAAGCAATAATTGAAATTACTCACTTTGTTGCTATTGGCTCTATCTTTTTTTCTAACTTTGACAACTGCCAGAAGTGTCAGTTTGGATCTAATTTCTACACTGTAAAATGGCTACAAAACTGAGACATACCATGAATAAGTGAGAAACTGGCCTGGTTTTCCTCTGGGGAAAAGGGTAATAAAAATAATTTATAGTAAGATTTAGGAAGATTGCTTGATCTTATTCAAGTTGATAGATGTCTGAGATTATGGTGTAAACATGTTTTAACGTATATATATATATATATATGTACATATGCACACTCATCAAAACATTAATGTACACTTTTAAAGACAGAGATTCAAAGCACAGAAACTGAGAGGTTCTAACCAAGCATCTCATACTTACACCATAATATAGCTTTGTTATACCTAGAGCAATCATTTCCTGTTCTTCCTCTGAAGTTACTGTGAAGAAAATTAGAGATTCTGGAGACCAGAAGAAGAGCACCAAAGAGAGGCTGGTTGTCTACCTGAGTTTTCACCTAAGTGAAAGGCATCCACATCCTTCTGGATTTCTACTTTCCTTTATCCAATGAAAAATTATTGTAAAATACATAACAACCCTTCAAAGAAAAGATAAGTACCTCTGATAGCCATTAAGTACCCTAAGCCATCCTGTTAAGACAGTTTTGTGATTAAATTTTAAATCTTTCCATGAACAAGGAAAATTTTTTCCAGTATATAATCAAGAAAACAAAATCTGTCAAGGACTATTAAACACACAGATATATGTCTTAGAAAGTTCTTGAACCACAAAGTCTTGTAGGACAATGTTACTATATCTTTGGACTCTTCTTACGTTCTTTGCTGTTGGTGTCTGTAGCAAATTTATATATTTAGTCTCAGCTTTAGTAGAGATTTCAGCCAGTGGATTGTGGGACAAAAGACACACATCTGTCTCCAGGTGTTATTGCCTTTTTTTCCCCTAGAGATAAAATCTTTCTTGGTATGTCAAGTATGAGAAGTCAGAATTCTGAATATGTGATTGTGGATTTCAGTAATGAACAGTAAAAAAATAGGCCAGGTTAAAAATAAAGTAAAACAACCCCCAAACCAACCTACTATCCAGATCTTTTGTAGAAAAGGATCTATCCTTTGTAAAACAAAGAAGAGATGCTTGGAAACAGTTCAACAGCAACTGGGTTGAGAAGGGGAGGAATCTACAAAATAGTTAATTCAGACCTAGATTCCACAAAAGCACAGCAGTTCCAATCTTTTTATGGAACTAGACCTAAAAATAACTAATCCAATATTATGTAGTAAACTTTTGGGCTGCTATTAGTGTGCAATTCATGTTTAACTCATGGTACTGTTCCCTGATACACTTCAATGCAGGTGAAAACTAGAGTAAATAGAGGACAAGGCAGGAAGTTCAGAGCATTAGCAACCCATCAGCAGGCATCCGAAGTGCTTCTGGATGGTTTCTTGGAGAGCTGATTGCCAAGCTACATGAAACTTCAAGACACAGATTTTGGTAAGTGGTCACTATGAATTAATTTCCTATCCAGGTGTTGTGGCATATAGTGGTGCATATAAAGGATCACTGAATACATCATACCTACTATGTAAGCACAGGGTAGGCTGCCATACACATCCCAGAGATTGTACCTACTGCAGAACATCTAATTCACTGACAACTCACAGGCATAGTGAGAATTCCCTGTAAATTTGTGCCACAGTAAGTCCAAAACTTGTTCAAAATTTTGGATCAAATGGTATCTCTACACTAACAGCTGGTGAAGTCCAGTGAGGGAAGGACCAGAATCTGCCACAGCTTTAGGATCACACCTCTGCATTCTCTCTCAACCATCAATGAAGTTGTACCTTAACATGTACTACATTTCCCTACCTGGCCAATGGAAACCCCATTTTTATGTACAGAGAACCTTGTCACTACAAACAGAAATCAACCCATGAACAGAGAGAAAACTGGTGGAGAAACATGGATGAGATGTGTTTTTCTTCTGAGACAGGTACCTTGCCTGTACTGCAAGCCTGTACATCTTTAGTCCTACCAGCAAGGAATCTTCAGTGAGACAATACACTGTGAGGCTCCAAGCTTTAATGTCGGGCAATACAGGACCAAGAAGGTTTCCAATGCATGAAGTTGTTAATGAAGATGTATTCATTAACTATACAATGCATATTTATAAATATTTTTCTAAAAATTAACCTTTTTATAATTGTATTTTCTAGACAGAAACAATGCAGCTATAGTTCCTTTTTTAATTTCATACTTTTCTGATTCTTTTATTTTATTTGTCTATTTCATAAGTGAAACATAAAAAGGATTCTCTCCCTGTGTTTGAAAATTTTTCAGCTTTTGTCTTCTGTTATTTTCAAAAAGTAGTAATTAGAAAGCGCAAAAAGTGAAGATGACAAATGTCTGCTTTTCATATATTTTAAGTATTTCTATAGTGTATAGTATAGAGGATCAGACACTCTCTTTGTTTTCCTTGCATGTTTCAACATTATTTGACAGAACAGAAAATGTATATTATCCTTGAAAAGAATATTAAAAGTTGTTAAAGAAGCCTGGCTTAGGAGTGGCTTCCCTTTCATCTACATGATCCCAAATCAGTTAAAAAGTGTTGGAATAGTCAATAGTTTGATTTAAAGAGCTTCCTCCCCCCACCTCTGTTCCCCCTGTGAGATATCTTTATCATCATGAGAACATCTGTAACACTTTTGTGGTGGATTTCCATGTTTCAGCCCCTTCACCTTTCTGCTTGCTGGAGATGTTGCATGAAAGGAACAACCTCTAGCTGATGCTGGCAGTGAACAATAAATGAGCATCTGCACACAGACCTCTACTGCCAAATGGAACCTCAGCAACTCATTTGTTGTAGACACTCTGCTTTAAATTTAGTTTGGCCACTTAAGCTAAGCTATTTTTTTAAGTTTTTCGTGAGAACATGTTGTCATATAAGAATTCAATATTGCCATGCTAGAGATCAATGCAGTATTCTTTTATTTCCTTGTAATCAGGTCCAAATTTTTGTTTTAAAACTGTGGTATATATAAAGACACTGTATTGATATCAATTACACATTTATGTGTTTTCTTTGTTGTGAAATAAAGTCCTTGACCATCCCTATAAAAACTCTGAGCATGTAATTGAACCAGAATATATCAGGGTCCATGGTACAGACATCCCTCCCAGCTCCATAAAATGAATAAATTCTTTTACTAGTAGTAGGATATTCAAGAGTCAGATAATGGCTGGACACTCAAATAAACTTTTTAGAATAACTGAGAAATGCAGTACACAGGGCATTCTATTAATTATATATAGGCTCAATAGTATGCATGCTGAGCTCCTCTCAATCCAAAAATGGTGTCATGGTGTAATTTAGAATGAAAATAGAAATATCTTGCACTACTGTTGAATGACAGAACAGAACTGGAAAAATTACTTGGCCAAGTCTTACTTCTATAAATTGCTAAACATCTGTGACTGAGTTTAACTTCTTTCTGCAAAATGTTCCATCCCTAGCATGGCACATGCAATCTATACCCTCTACTTTAAAATAATAGTGGGAACATCATCTAGGCTGCTGCATGGATGGTAATTCACATTTTTTCAGCATGAAGTTTGTGCCTGACCCCTTAAAATTTAAATAGGAACTGAAGACATATACCAAACACAATGTTAATTGCCATTATCATTCTCATCACCACACTGTTTGATTGTAATGTTCAAGGAAATGAAGCTAAAGGAAAACATTTAGATTGGTCAGTGGGCTGGGGGCATGTGGGTGGGGCTAGGAATCCAACATCCTCCAAGCTAAATAAAGGTCTTTTGCTGTAAAAAGGTAGAATAAGGGCCACAGTAAAGGAAACGAATGTCTTTTATGTTGAGAATGTGATTTGATGTCACTTGCAAAAGGCAAATTAAAATAATGTGAAAAACTGTGGTCCATAAGTGCGAGGAAAAAACTTTTAGGTTTTAGGGAAATTGTGTTTCTGACTTCACTGTCACTGAGTATGTACAAGTTTCTCACAGTTTTCAGGATGAATTGGTTTCAAATATGTCACGTAATCAGAATAACTCATTTTAGGACAGACTTTCCCAGTGCTGACTGACCCCAGATTTTCCAGACTGAGGTTTCTCTTTTTCTAGTAGTCTTCCTTTGGCTTTGCAGAATGAGAAAATAAGCTTGTTTGAGCATGAGGCCTGGAAGCAAGGAGCTTGATAGTACAAGAACCTGAAGAAAGGAATAAAATTAGTATTGTAAGCAAAAACAACTTAAATTTTGAATGCTAACAGGTGGCACACAATTGAGTACATATGTGTGTGGGGGTGAATGTCTGAGTGAACTTCTGAACTCTAAAGTAGAAATCTGCTACCTCCTGGGTGCCACTACTACTAGCTGGTCATAAATTTAGTAACACCTAGACTAAACAAGAGCAGTACCTCTGGAATTCTGATATTAATAAAAGATTTGAGATGGATCCACCAGTTAGGGAGAAGATCACATGCTATGCTTCAGTGCATACATTTTTAGGTAGGAAAAATGAATTATTGAGAGAAGGTGTTGAATGCCAAAAAGGAGGATTCCTGAGAAGCTGCCTCAGAAAATAAAATAAAAAGGTGAAGAACCTGACTGGAAGAAGTATCATGCAAGTCAGGGAGAATTCTGGAAATCTGATATCAGCTGGGAAATTCCCAGGGACCTTGGCAGGTAGCATCTGGGATGGGTAGCTACAAGCAGACAGACAGCATGAACTGGCACAGCTTTCTGATCAACCTTCCAGGGCCAGCAGAGACCTCCCAGCAAAGTGGAGACCTGGTAAGCATAGCACAGTAGGGGAAGTGCAATAACCAAACAGGGTAGAAGCACTAATCTTTATGGTTCTTACATGAATCCCCATACCAAACTCCTCTATGGGTTATCCTTTACTCTGTCTCACTGATAGCCAGGCAAGGAGGCTTAAACTAGGAACTAAAAGAGAGACCAGAGAAAGGATAAGAGCCTTTGATATCTGTTAGTCCTAAAACAGTGCAGGTTTACTGTAATGCACAGAAGCAACTCTGATAAGGAGTCAGAAGGGTTCCGCTTTAAGATTTCTGTCTTTTTAGCCATATATGAAAGGTATGGTAAAGGAATATTGTAAGTGTTATACAATTGAAGAGATAGATGTCAAAATAAGATCACTGAGGCAAACTGAATTTGGGAATATACATTATGCTAACTGTCCATGACATGGCTCAGTATTTGAATCATCACACACCATAGAGTCAATGGAAGGTGTTCATCATGAAGGTCCTACAGACGTTAGGCAGAGAGCAGATTGTTAGGGATTGTTAGGCAAGGAAAGCTGTCTCATGTTTATGGGAGCTGAATACTGCTCCAGAGAAATGCATTTACTATCAGTCAAAAAGTTGCTGTTCAATGTTTTGAGAGTCACTTAAATCAAACCAAACTTAGGTCACCCATTTGGTGTCCTCAGTTATAATAAAAGTATCTGTGAGATGTATTTGAATAGATAGAGCTAACATACAACGCTAAATTTAATCTACAAATAAAGAATTCTCAGTTGTCTTAAGCTGGCCATGCAATAGAAATGTTAGTCTTGAATCTATTTACATATCAAATCTCCATCTCTGATGAAAATGATGTCATCCAGATATCACAGGGTGCTGAGAAGGCTTATGTGATGTATTCCTACATGATAGTGAAATCAGAAGAGAAAAGTCTGTGAGGAAATTAATAGTCCTCAGTAAGGATCTGGATTGTTAGTGTCTAGTAACTAACAAATGGGACCACACATGCTGAACAATGAAACAAGCCCAGTATTGAGCAGCTCCTCATTAAGCAAGCATCATCCACTCTGTACTGTGAATGAAACAGAGGCACCCTGGAAAAAAAAAATCATTTAACTAAAATTACATTGTAACTTGTACAAATCAGAAACCTTCACAAAACACTGCTGAATTGATAGTTCCCAGGTAACCCTCTTCCAGCATTTCCTTGTCTTCAGATGCATGGTTTTGTTATTTTTATAAACTAATGTAACACAGGGTTTTTCATGTGTTGATCATGACTTTCTGTATATTTGTGTATTATGTGTAAACAAAAGTTGATAGATGAATAGGGTATTAAATACAAAGAAATACCCGTCTAGTGAAGCTCCAGTCCCTGTCTTTTCTTCCTGCCTCATTTTTGCACAAAAGCTGAGCTCACTTCTCCTTTTCTTGTTCTGTAATTTTTAACATTTGAACTTTAATACAATGGAAAGTAGACAATGAAGGCTGGGATATGGGCATAACTGTATTTGCGATCTCTATTCCATCTGTACCATAAACTGACATCACAGGGGTGAATGAATCAAACAGTGTCTGCTGAAGCTCCACATACATCCATCATACACCTGCTGAACACAGTGAAAGCATATTGTTTTATGCACATATTTTTCCCACTTTAAACTTTGCATCATGTACTTCATTTGTATGCATCAGTGCTGATCAGATTTCTTATGAAATGCCTGTGTAATAACCTACTTGCTTCAGTTTCAACACATTTTTTTCAAAGCAGTCTATAAAAAATGGTATTCATTGTCATTATAAAACAAGTTCTTGAATGCTTTATAAGTCTTTCCGTGTAATTGTTTTACATCTTGGATTTTTCCTCTTTGGAATATAGTAATGTCGTACTCTTCATGGGACCTATATCAACTCATAGTTCTAACACTTCTATTTCTAAATTTATTCTATCTCTTGTTGTGCCAAGACATAATATGAAAAAATTTTAAATATCTAACTTTTGGTCATGTGGTTAGCACAAGACAGAGACCCAGGTCAAACTGAAGGAATAAAATCAAAGAAAACAGAAGATTTTTTTTCTGTCTGAAGTTAAACTCTCTATGCAACTGGAATTGATATAATTACATCTACGTCAACAAACTGGTATTTAAATGGTTAAATGCATTTGTTTTGACTAAAAAAAGAAAGGAAAACAAGAAATCTGCTTTGCCTGATAGAACTTCTTACTTTTCTCTCATGTCACTTCCATTTGCTCCTAACAGCTTTGTTAGTTTATATAAAGTAGATGTAAAAGTTTCCCAAACTAAACATAATTTTGTTTTCGTATGAGTTGATTTTAAACTGTCCCTGATTGTCATGGCAGGTCAGCATTAGGTTTTTATATAAGTGTATATGATTAAAATGCTTTGTGATTCAACCTTTCAAAAATTTCTAAACATATAAACTTGACAGAAGTGAAGATATGCAGCTTGATACTTAGGTAAGAAGTCAAGCAAGGATAGAATAAAATTCTGATTATCAAGGAATCTTCATGTAAACAAACTGATGTTCTTCAGACACTTCCCAGGGCTTGTTTGGTTTGTTTAGTGTCAGGAAAGGTCAATTGGCATAACCCAAATATTATCTTCTTTCTTCTTGACTGAGGGGTTTGTAAGCCTTATGTATGCTTTAGAGAGGACTGTGTCAAACCTGCAATCACTCAACTGACACTGGGCAGTCTTGGTATTTCTGCTACTCCAGTGTATTTGCTGCAGTTCATCTGAGAAGGTTCTGCCGATCTGTTTGTGTGCATCTCATGCCATACATGAGCTGAGCTAAATGCTCCTGTTGCAAGGGCCTGCATTTGGCTGCCAAGTCCTCTGGTTCATTCTTCAACTGCATTTGCTAAGATAGGAGCCATGAAAGTTACCTCAGGTGACCTGCCACTTAGGTACACACTCTTCAATCCACAATGAGCTTTGAAAATAATGATAAACAAGAAACCTTTCAAATAAAAATTGCCATATAACACGATCAGTTATAATTGAAACACAAAAGAACATGTAGATATCTGACAATTACAGAAAAGCAAAATAGTTTATTTCTAGGACTTGTATCTGAATGGTAGTATAAATCCACTTGTTGCAATGATGTTTGAAAAACTTTTCAGCTTTCCAACTGGCATTTTCTACCTGGCTCTTCAGCATAAGTCATCAAAGGATACCTTCACATCCTGGAGGTGCTAATCTCTTCCCTCCATGGAATCCTCTATAGAAATAAAACAAAAATAAAAATACTATATTTTATCCAATATATATTAACAAAAGTGATTATTTAAAAAGAGGCACAGAACTGTTACATCACAGAAACAGCCTAGTTAGCCATTGTCATAATTCTGTTTCCTGACCCTACAATTTTAGGGAAGAGGAACACTTTGATGCTTTTTAGATGGGGGAACCCGTTCTAGATGATGAATATAGGCTGACAGAGGAAATATATTCAGAGTCTTCTATTCACTCCTGTTTTGCTGCTTGGAGTTTCTGCTGGGAAGAACTGTGCCTCAGCCTGGATCACAACTCCACATCAAGAGCAAGGATTCAGCCACAGTCACTGACTTGTTCATTACTCTACACATTTTTAGTCCTTTGTTCAAATAAGTTCAAGAATTAATGTTAATTTCTTAAATAAATATCTGTATTAGACAGGCACCTTGAAGATATTGTCGACATTATTACTAACTGGAATTACTTTTCAAAGGTAATTGTTATTTCACCCACTTTACTGAGGAAGAAATAATGACATAGACAACATTCCTGAAAGAATCCATGTAGGAGGAAAATTGGAATATGCCTCCCAGAACGACTTTCGAAGATTAGTTTTGTCATTGGGCTCTTCCCTGGATGCATATCCTCATTCCCATCAGATAATTTTGCTGCCCACAGAACAGGGGATTGCAGATCAGCCGTCACTTCTCAGGTGATTGTTTCTATAGTGAGATTATTTCCTTCATAATTTATTAGCTACTACAATTTAATTATAGACTGGGATGTCCCTAACTCAAGAATGACAAAATCTGGGTCAAAGTTCCTAGCAGATACATTTCCTTCCGAAGAAAAAGAAGGAGCTTCTCTTTACTTTGGACAAGGAAGTGAATATGTGGGGCCCTGGTCAACTTGATCAACACCATTTTTTTTCCTTTACACCTATTCCTTCGTCTCAGAGAGAATTTTTTCTATAAATTTCTATTATTAAGTGACATAGATTCAGTTTGTAAAGTACGTTTAATATAAAAAACAATTTCTGTGCTGCATTTTAAAATATTAACAACTATTCTCCTTCCTTCTCCCTCATTTTTAAACTGAATACAAAATGGCATCAGTCATGAAAACATTATTAATTGGTGAGCAGTAATTGTCTTTTCCACCACCAATATATTTTGTTTATTTGGACAAAATCTTCCACAGCAAGCCTGGAGCACAAGAAATTCTTACAGCATCATAACAAACAACGGAGAGTCAGAGCAGAGCATGTAAATCTAAAACAAATGTGCTATTTACAGTATCATATACACTTGTTATGTCCTATAATCTATTTGCAGACTTCTTCTACCCTATTCATCATGATCATCTCCAGGATAAGACATATCAAACCCACTTCTAAAGTCCATATTGGGCTTTTAAATATTTGTACAAAAATGAATATTTTCAATTTCAGAAAGGCATAATTTTTAGCATGGTTCTTTCACCTTCAGAACTTCAAGACAGATGCTTTAATCTGAATTATGAATTTCACATTCAATTTTGTGTATGTTAAAAAAAAACCAAACAAAAAATAAAAAAACAAACAAAAAACCCCCAAACCCAAAACAAAACAAAACAAAAAAAAAAAACACTTGCTCCATCCAAGTCACATTTTAATCATAGAAACCATACTGAGGACTACATCTAGCTTATTTTACAAGAAACCTCTAAGTACTTTATGAAGGAAATAAGAAATGAGGAAAAAACTTGCTACATCTAGAAAAGAAGCTTGTGTTAGCACTTCAAGGGGTGTAGAAATGCAAACCGTACAGGCCAGTGCTAATATAGCATCTCTCCATATGTGTCACCTGCTAAATATGTGCTGGCACAGATTTCACCTCAGTTGTGTTGTGAGTGAATGCAGTCCTGACTGAATGCTAAGTCTTCATGGTGTCTTCTGGTCTGTCCTAATCCTTTGTAGAACACAGTAGCTTTCTGATTCTAATTACGAGGTTTTGGATTTGGCATATTTCTCGGGATTTTCTTCTGCTTGATCACACCAGCACTTCCCCATGTAAACAAAGCACACAGTGGGTGATGATTATGATAGCTGATTAAAATAGGTAAACAGATTGGAGAACATTAAAGTTTTATGCATCTCTGCCATCTGCTTTCTCTTCACACTCTACATATTAATATACATACTATACACAATTGATTTTGTTTCCACTTCAATAGCAACAGGCATTGTGGTACACCATCAGTGATTTGAATAATTCACAAATGACTGCCATGTCTGATATTCTGTTTCTTTATCTTATGATTCTGACATTAAACTCCCTAAAGTGTTGCTTAGTGTACAGCAAGTGAGGCAGAATCAGGCACTAAGTGAATATCTGAAAATAAACTAGTTCAAGAAGATAGTCCACAGCATCTAAAATACTGGGCATCTTTTCTGCTTTACAGACACTTATCATTCTTCTCATCTTCTTTCAAATGAAAAGCATCCACAAATGTCATTAATTCATCTTTCTCTCTCTTCACCTTTCTTGTGGACAACCAAGGCAACCAAGAGAACGGTTCAGTTCATAAAAGTCTGTTTGCATCTTACAGATGTTTCATCCAAAATGCATTTCTGACTTGCTGTACTTTGTTTGGTTTTGGATACACACACACACATAACAGCCCAATTCTGCATTTGTGATCTGCTGCTCCAATAAGGAAACAACTTGTGATTTGGCAGGGATGGTTGAGTCTGGAGGATTCTGTGTGCTTCTGACTTTACCAGTGGGGCAATAGCTCCATTGCTGCTCTAATGTGGGCACAACAAACAGTAACTGAGACATGACAGAATATGTGACCTAGTCCCAGTCACAAACAGCTTTGCTCTCTGTATTACAGATGATTAACTGTCCTATTTTTGCTCAATCCTGTTTACTAACTCACTAAGCCACAGACAGGTAAGGGGAATTATTTTTTTCCTTTTTAAATTACTGACTATGAGCTCACCATAGTGACTCAGGAATGTACAAATGAACAAATACTGACCCTGAATTTAAGTGACCTATTTATTCAGACCTTGAAGCTTTGTGAAACTGCTTGCAACGTGAGACTTGAAATAACCCTGAGTAACTGCAACAAGAGCAACAACAACAACATCAATAACAAATCACTGTCATTGAACTTAAGTACCCAAAGCAGGGCAAGAAGGAAAACTTTTTAGCAGACAAGGAAGAGAATGTACATAAAAGATTAACATCACTAAAACAGATCTATTATCTTCTTGTCATCTCTAAACACTACAAAAGAACAGAAATATGCCATTTCTAGGGATCACACTTTATAATTTGAAAAACAGCTTCTCTGCTTCAATTGCATTTTTTAAAATTAAAGGAAAGCAGAGACAAGGACAAAAAGCCCAAAACATTTTTATTGTAAAGGAAAATTTGTTTTTGTCTAGATCTTATGTCAGTCCTTGCCTCATTTAATTGTAGTTAGTTTTCCCATCCATATTTTACATTTAAGAAACTCTGTGATCAAGTTAGTATTAGAATCCTTGTATTCTCAAATTAATAGAATATTTTTTTCTGATCTTGTTAAATCCCTTGAGAAATTTTTGTTGCAGAGACTCTCTCATACGAAAGAGTGCCCAGAAAAATCCCTCATGAGATAAGGCCAAATCATCATTTTTAGGTCTATTTTTGTTACTACTAATATAGGCATTTAGAGAAATAAAACATGCAGAAGGCTGCACTCTTGCCACTTTTACAAGCAAGAAATTAATTTGTGTATTGTTTGTCCAGCATCAGAGTCACTGGACACCCAGTCCCTCACTTGTGCACACATCACTAGTACAAAGTTTTACCCAGAGCATCCAAGTTGTCACTGACTATCTACAACCTCTGAACAGCATTTTTGATCAGGAAACAGCACAAAAAGACTTGCTTGAGACTGAAACATAAACCAGTGTCAAGTCAGTGTCAGTGTCAAGAGCTGAGATTTCAGCTTCTCTAAGTCAGTTCTAATACAGTAAGGAGATATCTGTGTAGCTTACAGACTTAGTTCCTCCTATATTTCACTTTCCCCAACCTACCATTTTGAACAATACCTTTGGCTTCTATTCTGAGGAATTTTCTTTCTTCTGATTGTCATTTTTTACTGTAAAACTGTCAATAAATGCCATCCACCTCAAAAAAAAAAAAGAATGAGTAAAAATCTGAAACATTTTATTTTTGGCTAAAGCACATTTATTTATTATCTATAACTGAAAAACAATAGTTTTCTTTCATGGTTTTGCATACTAATGAAAAGTACTGAAATTTTCAATTAAAATTGTATTGATCAGCAAATTTTATAAAAGATAAAATGTATACTGGAGTAGTTGAAACCTTGGAACTCAGATATTTCACTTCAGTAGTTCAGAGGAACTACACCTGAAGTGCTGCATGTCCCATCGAACACTTATGTAGTTAGGTTTTTGTGGGGGTTTCCCTCCTGCACTTTTGCTCTTTTGAGATGTCAAAAGAGTTCTGGAATCTAAAACCAAATTAACAGGCTACCAAGGAAATTCTTCCTGTATAAAGCAAATCTTTTTCAAGAGACATCAAATTCTAATTTAAAAATAAAAGTTATTTCAATAAAATCAGAAAAATCAAAGGATCTGGAGATGATATTTGTCTTCCTTCTTTCTCCACTGGAACTCAGACAATCAGCAATAAACATTTTTAGCATTGGTAGTCTCCTGAGGAGAGATTTTTTCTTGACATTTGTGTGTTTTTATTCCTGTAGCATTTTGAAGGTCATAACTCATTGGACAAGCAAACAAACATTCATGCTGTCATCTCAAAACAGTCGCAACAGTGCATGATCCTTAACCTTCCCACTCTTCCGTACTTTCAGCTGAAGCTCTTTTGATGTTATGACAAATGAATAATTTGATATATCTGTTAGTTGTTTTTATACCTTCCTTTCTTTGGTCTGTGAATTTATCTTTATTTCTATTTTCCAAATTCAGACAGAGTGTGCTTCAAGAATAAGCTACTGGTCAACTGGAATAAAAATGAATATAATCTATTCTCTTGTATCTGAGCAAATCTGTGAAATAGCAGGTGGCCTTGAAATGAATCAGCTTCATGTGAAACAGTCCCAGGTGATTCTTCTTGCCTCATATAAAAGTTTAGCTCATGTTCACCTCATACTCTCACTCTGGTCCTGGTCTCATAATCCTGGAACATAGAAAATTCAAACTAAACTAAGACTTAAGGTTATTTATAGATTACCTATGTGCAGACTACACAAGGACACTAATCCAACTACTTAAGAGTCTGCCCTAATCTTGTACATGGCAAAAACAAAACCCAAAAGGCCAAGCATGCTTTCTCCTCTAATTCAACTGAAGTGTAAGTAGCTATTTTAATTTTTGACATGATCATAAATTAAATTTATAGCACCTTCAGCATAAATTTGTAATTTTGAAGAGGCTATTCCTAGTGATTAGTATTGTTGTCATAAAATCTATAACTGGATAAAGAGTATTTCTTAAACTGTACCAGGGTCATGTGTAAGAAACCTTGAAGTAAGTAACTAATCCAATCAATGTTCTCATGCAGATAATCTTAGTCAGGTGACTGAAACTCTTCTTGTTCTAGCAACCCTGTAAAGAAGGACCCTAAATACACTTAATACACTAAATCAAAACAACTAAAATTAGGTCACTGATTCCCTTCCTATTATTTGTATATAGATAAAATCTTCCTCCTGGGACACTATGGCATTTCAAGTCTGAACTTTGCACTCTGTGGAGGGACTGCTATAGTCATTCCTCACCTGGTCTATTGGTTTCATTTTTGTGGCTACAATCCACAACACACCATACAACCAGGAAGAACATATTATCTTTAACATCAACCGTGTCATAGCTGGTCTCTGCACCCTGCTCTGATCCCTGCAGCCGCTGTCATGCTCATATCCCATGCAGCTGGCATATCTGATAAAACCTGAAGATGCTAAAGGTTCAGCTTTGCAAAGATCCATTTACTGGGTGTTTAAATGTGACTTAGAGCCCAGATATCTTGTCTTATGTTGTTTTTCCTGTTCTGCCTGTCAGTTGCTCAAGCTTCTAAGCTTATAGGCAGCTTCTTTTAAGAACCTCTGTGTGTCTGACCAAACTAATCTGGGGATCTTTTGCCTGTATACTTCATTCTTCAGGATCTTAATCTTATTAGTTCTAGTTATTTATTTAACTATTGTATCATATATGCATACATGTACAGTGTGAACATCTTGCATATACTTTCTTAAATGAAGCCATGAAATTTTGAATGTAAAAAACTTTTAATGATAAAAGTGATTGTTACTTACAGTTGTAAAGCTGATATCTCATTCTAATGCTCTGCTAATATCTCTAAATTACAGCAATTATAAAAATGTAATTTTAAAATCTACTATTTGGATGCAGCTATGTATCATTTATGCAGTTATTTCATGCCTTTTCTTTAGTAGTTGTGTTTAAAATCTGACTATGAAGAACAATTATTTTCTATGCCATATTTTCAAATCTAGAATAATTTTTAAGATTTTTAATTTTGCTGTGCTTGCTGCAATTATTTTTCCTTTTTTTTTTAATGGAGGCACTTCTGGGTACTAGTCAGTGGTTAAAATAAATGTTCTTTGAAGTTATTATTTGGAAGAGTTAAAGAATACTGGAACATTTTGGTAGCAGATAAACAAGTAAAATGTCATTCTAGATTTCAAGGAAGCCATTATAATTTTTGCTGTGATTATGGTGGAGATTGAGTCTAATTTTTAAACTGAAAAACAGAGAAATATCATTGCAATCTTCAAAGGAGTGAAGCTGTTACAGAAAACAGCTCCCGGGCCATTGAATTTCTTCATACTTCAAAAAATCCTGTCATTACTGTGTTTTTCCAGTAAATTGAAGGATCTCATTGCCCCTCTTCATGTATTCTGCACAAATTACTAAATTACTAAATTTTCAAAGCTGAATGTATCTCTATCTTTGACTGCCAAGCAACAGAACTCATCTGTGGAAAGCATTATCTGTTTCATAACTTCTATATATGATATTTTAGGTTCTAAAAATCCCAACCTCCCTGGCAGAGAAGGCTTCCCCAGGTGAGCTGCATAAGTTAGTGAAAGATGAATTCTAAGTACTTATTTAGCCCGTATGAGAAAATAGTGTACTGTAACATCATTGGGATTTTTGTTACCATAAGATTAAACCTGAGATCAATATAGAAATCCCATCTTTTCCCCACTTTTAGAAAATGGCTGATTAGTACAAACAAACATAAAATACTGGCATTTGACAATAATCCAAATATCTGCAAGTTATTGTCCTATCCTGAATAAAATAATTAATTCCTTGTGAAGTAAAATAAGGCACCATCTGTAACAAGCAGGTACCCAACACACCTTTAAAAGTGGTGCATAGAAAAAAGTAGATGAAACAATAAAACATAAAAGTTTTGGGAAAGACATTTTAAAAGACAGGTCTCAAAACTACTAATAATACTGGATTGCCATTCAAAATTAAGAAACACTTTCCATGTGCCAGGTAAAACATGGAACTGATTCTAAAAGTAGCAACAAGTGAGAAGAAAGACAGAGGCAAGAAGAAAGAGGAGTGTAGTCATGTATCACTTCCTTTTATGGTCTACAAACTAATCTTAGCAAGCTCCGATGAGTACCAAGCTGTACTTACACTTAAAAAACCTCACATAAACTTTTTATATCTGACCCCAGCCTTGGGAAAGTTAACTTCCAGGAACTGTTCCACTAACATCATCACAATGTTTATTTAAAAATCACTGGTAATTTCTTCATTATGTATTCTTCATTATGTATTCTTCATTATGTATTTTATCCAAAATTCAAAGGACAATTCTCAGAAAATATAACTGAATTGTTTGAAAATAAATTATAGTTAAGAGTAGCTAATGTACTATATTTTAATGTAATAAATTAACACCTATTAAACTGACACCTACCTGAAAACTTTAATTCCATCTAATGATCTTTGCTCTCTGGCATGGTGCCTGTTTTCATTCTTCTATCATGTTATCTAAGGACACAAGTGACATACTGCATCACGTCATGAAGCTTTCTGAAAATTCACTGATACTGATGGATTAAAACTAAACCAGAAGAAGCTTAAAAAGAAAATAGATCATGGCAATGACAATCTGTAAACTAATTAAGGTTTGACTACACTAGTCAATTACAAAACTAGACTGGTAGTGTGGCTAAAACACTTTATTTATGGATTGATATACTGACTACTCCAGCATTGTAATGACCAAATTTGTGAAGATTATTCCTTACTGAGCTTTCGATATGCATAATTCATAGGAAGTAGGGCGTGTAATTCATAGGAACTAGGGCAAATATACTGGGTGTTGAAACTGCTGTCTTCCCTGGATGCCCTCCACTGGTTTGCAAATCCAATGCTTAAAGAAGAGCTTCCCCCATGGTAGCTTTCTCAGTAGGTGGCTTAATTAAACTTCAACGCAGCGTACTGGCTTGTTGGGATCAGACTGAATGCCTGGCTTTTCCCAGAAGCTGTGTTAATTCCTGAAATGTCGAAACAGATTGTTTCAAGCAGGTCATAAAAACATAACTTGTCAGTTCCTCTAAAGCTCCAGCTGCTGCTCCCAACTTTCTGTCCACTCTGAAGACAGACAATTGTGTTTCAGCTATTGTGCTAGCAGAGATGTATTCCTTGACCAGCGCTGAGAAGCACTGGATGTAATGCTCGTTATTTACATGTGGGGGAAGAATAATTTCTGTAAGAGCTTTAAATAATGTTTTAAAAACTTTAATGTGAATTTCAGCTTTTTTTAAGGCTGCCTACATAGTTTACACATGACTATGCTGAAATGCCCAACTAACTGAACTGAGGGACATCTTGATATTTGTTTCAATGGCTCCAAACTGTTGAGTGTAAATACTGTTAATTAAATTTCTCCTCTAGGATATAATATCAACACTAGATTTTGATATAATTTTTATAAACTGTTCAGCAAACACCTAAACTCTGCTTTGGATGTGAGATGAAAAATGGTGCCTGTTTTTAAATGCTTTTTAATTATACTTATTCATAATTTCACTTTAATTTTTTGACTATTGATGTGGGTTGCCTGTAAAACCTTTTTTCTGTATTACATAAACACACACAAATATATAGCTATCCCTAAAGTCCTTTTAATTACCTATTACAGATGCTCTGCATAGTACAAAATTTGTCTATTGAACTTTCCCAGCTTGTCGCAGTAACAACATGAAAGAAGGAGACAGAACCTCTGGAGATCAAGGAACAAGTTCTGCAAGGCACAAGTGCCTCGGGCCTTGCCCATCTTTATTATATATGTATCTTATAATTCACTGTGTATTGGAGGAAACAAAGACCTCCCCTCAATCACACTGGTCAAAGGAAATGTCCATCAAACTTCTGTGCCCAGGAGAAAGGAATGTAAATAAAAAGATACCGTTACAATAACATGACTATGTTTACAGAGAATGTCTAAGAAACTGGTTACAAAAGAATGATAACATCCAAAACTGCAGAACTCAGGGCAACACCAGCTAGAAAGGAAAAGAACTTAAATAAAAAGAGTTTTCATTTTTCTAATTATCCACACCACCTTTCCAGCCCACAGTTATAATGAAGCCACAAATGATAAATTAACTTGATTAAAAAGAAAGAAGTGTATCTCAAAGATAAAATTGTGAGATCCTCTGATTTCACTTCCATTCTTTTAAAGGAAGAAGAAAAGTAAATAGACCCAAAAATCAAGTCAAAATATCCTGCCATGTTGCACACAAGACTGTTTGGACACAAGACCGTGCATCCACAGTGCATGGTGCAACCTCCCAGGCTAAAGCTGCTTATTCACTGCATGATCTTCCTCAGTTAGTTTTCTCAGTACCCAGAAACAATCCCCCATGACAGGGGAGTTGGAACTAGAAGAGCTTTTAGGTTCCTTCCAACCAAAACCATTCAATGATTCTATGATTCTATGAAATTTTAGTTGAACAGTTGAGAATTATTCTATTTTAAATCACCTGAGTCACATTCTGGAGAGCCCTACAGGTCTATACAGGCCTTAAAAGAAATATCACCTCTATCACCTGGGATAGTGGATTTACACCATACCAGGTGTGAATTAAGAATTAAGGAACAGAGACAATTATGCCTTGAGTCTTTGTTTTCTCCCTGTTTTGTTTCCTACACTAGATGTAGCCATTTGGCTAGTTCTAGTGACCAAAAAATGTGTCTGAAGTTGAGCGTTATGAATGCTCCTCATATCTTCCTGTTATTATTTAGAAACATTTAATTATTAAATACTCTGCTCTGTCTTCGGTGAGAAATTGCTTCCACTTATCAACATTTCTAAACTGCCCAAAACATCCAGACAAGATAGATGTACTATGAATAGTGGATAGATATTCATTTGTGCTAATAATTCAACATAGAAAGGTCCAAAAGTCCAATAGCAAAAATGTCACCCTTGGAAAAATATCGTTAGTAACAATTCAGCACAAAGTTTTGATGGTATTCAATGCACTGTGGTTATGCACAAGAACCAACCTAAACCTACTTTGAGAAAAGGTACTCTCTACTGAAAGACACAAGGAAAACCTTGGTAGCTAAGGAGGTAGGAGAGACCTGTTGACATTCTTTAAAATTTCTGTATCTCCTGCTATGTTTGACCTTTATAATTTCTGTTCCCTGGAATTAATTTGTTACAAGTGGTCTTCTAAATACCTGCCTGTTGCAGTTTCACCGATCTAATTTCAACAATACTGAAAACAAAGCCCCCTTAAACATGTTCAAGGCTAAAAAATCATACATTTTCACCAACCTCTGCTGACAAGGTGAGTTTCCATTCTTTTTATAAGAGAGTAAAAGACAAGAACTAAAGTTGTCTTAGAGAATTGTGCAAGTCTAATAAATTAAAAAGACAGATATTCATTCAGAGATATTCATCCAGAGACTGAGATTTACTGCAGGTTCCAGAGCAATTTGTTTCACCAATATCTCATTGTGTCCACATGTTAAAAGAAGTGCAGGGAACTCCTGCCTTTCCATCATCTCTCAACTTCTCTCTTCCCAGCATCTCTCAACTCTTCCGGGCAGTGGCAGAAGTGCTAGAGAAAGCTGTGCAGTGGTAAGAGATATGGTGTCCTCCCTGCCCATAACCCAGCAGACCACACTAGTAGGCCAAGAAGGGAAGCAAGTTTTAACATCTGATTCAATAGCAAAGTACAATCAGACATGATCATTCAACATATAACTTCGAATTTGCAGTATGAAGTATTCTTATTACCCTTACTGAATTATCAGCAGCTGACTCTGAGAATTACAGATATAGATAGAGAGAACTAGTTTCCTCAGTTTCTGGTTGCATGAGATTTGACACTGATATAAGGTTTGAAATTAAAAAAAAGAAATCCTCTGTATGAGGATATCATTATCATTTTTCAAATTGTGGTTAAAGATGAAAATAGCATAGATATGCAATTTTGTTAAAGAGAAGCACATTGCTACCACTCTCAGATATTGTGCCCAGGCACTAAAACACTGATTCAGTTCAGCTCATCTTCCCCAGCAACACTTACTGGGTGAGAGAAGGTCTCTGATAACCAGGACAATAACACTGGCATGCTTTGTTGATGAGAACAAGTAGGCAAGAGGCCAACATACTTCCTAGAAAACTGCTACCTTGTATTTCAGCAAATCATGTTTGACAGGAACTTGGCCACATTTTGTAAAGGCCTCAGAAGGATATTCTGGATACAGAAGTATTAGGACTACTTAAACAAACCTAAGTTATAAATGTTGGTGCAATAGGATCAGTCCTGTCTTTAAAAGAAATTATAATGAATGCAAAGAAAGAGCATCTTGGTTACATGTACCACCCAATGCAGTTACAATCCACAGGTGAAGCGGCAGCACTGGATGGTTTTTCCTCCCCATAACATGGTCTCTCAAAAACACTTTCTGCATTGGGTCATGTTGCTGGAGCCAAAAGGGAACTTTCACCCTCACCCCAATCCTGGTTTTCACTATTCTGGTAATTACAGTGGAAAGTGGTGATAATAATGTGCAAAACAAGCAACAAAATATTTAAGACTACCTGATCTGAGTGCAGATGGCATTCCCAATGACAAAGTTAAGAAATTATATGGGAGAGATCAGTAGTTGGTGGCAGACACTCTGGTCTCTCCATAAGCATTAGAGATACTGTGTCTGTCAGCTCCCTTTTACATTGCTACAGTTTTCTGTTATGCAGCTTAACTTTCAAGGAAGATGAGAACAAATTTTTCTGGAAATTATACTGTGCAGTCTGGGCTAGATAGGGAGAAGACTAGTAGAGAATCAAAACCTGGACTACATTTTATGACCTTTCACTTCATTTTTTTTTTCCAGAAACTTTAAGAAATTCAACTTGCGGGCTCAGTTGTCTCATTGTCTTTTGTTAATGAAGCCAGCTCTTAGACAAAGAAAGAAATGTGGGTCTTCCATGGAAGAAAGGTTGTGGCATAGCCACCTGTTGCCACAATAAATGTCTCTTTCTGGTTTAGCAACCATCCTCACCCTCAGTTGCAGGAAGGATAGGGAACTGTATCCAGTGATTTTCGTGTTTTACCAAAGGGCAGCTGTTTCCTTTTAGAAATTTCAAGCTAGGTTTAGTCAACTAAAAGGGAGAGGACATTAAATAGGCCACTTCCTGTACAGCAGACTAAATTAAAGGCTAGAACAACAGAAGCAGATATTATTGTCTGAGACTGGTACTTAAAAGCAGTAAAACAAGGAAGTCTGGGTTCACATTCCATCATAATAACATGAGGAGAATCAGATGAGAGGCAGAGTGGTTGGCATAGTCAAAACGTAAGGCAATATGGGAATGAGAAATAAGACAATAAAAGATAAAAGCTTACTTCTCTAAGGACTTGCACATGCCGTATATACATTTGAGGCCTGTTTAGTTTTTCTTGTGTTCATGGTGCTTGAATACAGCTTCATAGAAAGTGGGAGGCAGTCTAAACAATTTAATCACACACACACTTAACAACAATTATAATACAATTATTTAGTTCATTCTGTGTACCTCATTTAAAATTGTTCTCATTAAAAAAAAAAGCATGCATTTCTGTTATTAACTTTGTATTCCTCAGCAGTCCTTTGAGACACTGCAGTTTTTTGCAGGGTTACCAGGGCTACCACTTTGAGATACTACAGCTAGTGTCATAGTTTTACTGGTTCATTATCTTATCATGCAATTTTTATTTTTCTTTTTTTTTTTTTTTGAGAATTAGTGAAATCCGGTAGAAATATTGCCTAACACCTCATATACAAGAGAAAATTACTTCAAGTTGTGCGATGGGAAGTTTATACTGGATATTAGGCAAATTTTTTTCATGGAAAGGGTGGTCAAGCATTGGAACCGGCTGCCCAGGGAAGTGGTTGAGTCACCATCCCTGGAGGTATTTAAAAGATCTGTAGATGTGGTGCTTAAGGACATGGTTTAGTGGTGGACTTGGCAGTGCTGGGTTAACAGTTGGACTCAATGGTCTGAAAAGCCTTTTCCAACTGAAACAATTCTATGAAGGTGTTTCTTAAAAATATTAAAAAACCAAAACAAACCAAAAATAGCTGCTGGATTTGATTTTTTGAGTTTTTTGTTTATGTCTCTGAAATAGAATTTGTGTTCTAAGGAAAAGAGAAAAGTGAGTTATACAGCTGTTTTTTCTGGTGCAGGCCTTCGGTTCTCCAGAATTTTCACTTGCCAAGTCTGATGGAAACCAAACTGACTTCTTTACTTATTTTCCTTGGAACTATACTTGGACTTGAAAAGAGTCCCAGAAGTACAAAGAGAGAGTAGTCCAAGAGATGTTTACAAGAAGTGAAAAACTTACAGAGATCAGTGTGTAAGAACAATGGTGTGATTTTATTTATTTTTATTTAATCTCATTTCATTAGGCCTTTTATCTTTCTACTATTGTATGCGCATCACCAAGAGAACACTTCTGTAGAAAATTTACATGTTAACAACCTAACTGTCTAAATAACTCTAATAAATAGGTATCAATTTCCCAAAATAAACACGGAATAAAAAAAGTATTCAAGGCTTTCTCTGTAATAAATGTTACTGAATTTTTTTGGTAGCATCTTTTATGTTAGATAAATGGAAGAAAAAATAATTATGCAGAATTAAATAATAAAAAAAGGCAAAAAAAAGGCCAAAAAAAAGTAAAAAGCTGAAATAAATGCAATTTTTTATTAAATACCACAAAGACCATGAAGAAATTATAATGACATGCTGTAAGCTGTTTTTGGGAAAATTGACAACACTTCAAAGTCTTCTATCTGGTACAATCATCTCAGTAAAAATAATCATAAACTCACAGAAACACAGAAGCACAGAATATGCTGAGTTGGAAGGAATCCATAAGGATCATCGAGTCCAACTCCCAGCCCTGCACAGCACCATCCCCGAGTCATCCCATGTGCCTGAGAGCATTGTTCAAACACTTCTTGAACTCTGACAGGGCTGGTGCTGTGACCACATTCCTGGGGAGCCTGTTCCAGTGTCCAACCACCCTCTGGGTGAAAAAAGCCTTTTCTAATACCCAGCCTAAACCTCCCCTGACACTCAGGCCATTCCCTCAGGTCCTGTCACTGGTCACCAGAGAGAAGAAATCAGTGTCTGCCCCTTCTCTTCCTCTCTCCAGGAAGTTAGAGATCAATGTAGACAGCAATGAGGTCTCCCCTCAGTCACCTCTTCTCCAGGCTGAATAGATCAAATGCCCTCAGCTGCTCCTCGTATGACTTCATCTCAAGGCCCTTCACCATCTCTGTGGCCCTCCTTTGGTTGCTCTCCAACAGCTTATTATCTTTCCTGTGGTGTCTAAATCTGCCCCCAGCACTCAAGGTGAAGCTGCCCCAGTGCAAGGCAGAGTAGGACAATCCCCTCCCTTGCCCAGCTGGCGATGCTGTGCCTGATGCCCCCCAGGACACGGTTGGCCCTCCCAGCTGTCAGGGCACTGCTGATTCATATTCAACTTTCTGCCTACTAGGACCTCCAGGTCCCTTTCCGTGGCATTGCTTTCCAGTATCTCATTCCCCAATCTGTCTGTACATCCAGGGTTGCCCCATCCCAGGTGAGGAATCCAGCACTTTCCCTTGTTGAACTTCATATGACTGGTGATTCCCAGTCTTCAGATTTGTTGAGGTCTCTGTGCAGGGCCTCCCTGCCTTTAAGGGAGTCAACAGCTCCTCCCAGTTTTAGAAGACCAAGTGCAATATACACTTTTATCTAATGCCAACATTTTTTTTAAAGACAAGTGGAAAGTACAACTGATCAACTTGAAATGCTAAGAAAAGAACATCGATTTTTGAACAGCATTATAGTACATAATAATGACAGTGAATAAAATAATATTTTTTATTCTTATGATAATGTAGGCTACAGCAAAACATAGAGTAATCTCAACTGGGAACCATTTCATGTGAGCAAACAGTTATGGGGATCACTGTAATTGAAATAGAAGAGGTTGCTATATAAACTGGTTATTCAAAACTAAACTGTGTGATGCTAAACTTTATCTGCAAAAAATAAGCATTATGTTTCTTGTACTGATAAATATAAATTGCATTTATATTTTTGTCTAATTTTTTTTGCATTCCATAGATTCAAGAAGCATGACATTTCCTCTATATTCCTACTTTCTAGCCATTAAATATTGTGGCAGAAGAAGCTCTCAAAAAGGCACAGAAATAAAGAAATTATAATGGCTTAGGGACCATTCCAGGATCAAAATTTTATAAACAGAATTTTCTGGAAATGCAGTCAACAGTCAAAACTGATGTCAATACCAAGAGAGGGAGTCAATGTTTTCACAACTGATCCATTAGAGGGAAATTTAATAATTTGTCAAGTTTTCAAGGTAAAGGCAGTCTGGTGCTTGATTTGGTCTGTCCCCATTGGAGGGGCTCTCAGGCAACAGCAGGTGCTACGGTTGCAGGCCTGATTTACTTATGAAGGAAACCAAAATGCAGAAAAGTATGTTGTCATGGGTTTGACAAAATACAGGGATAGATGCTATACATGCAAGCATATGACAACAGCTCAGCATTTGGTTAACTGGAATAATGGAATCTGGTTTTGGGGAGATTTACTATTTATAATCCAAACAATAATATGAAGAACTAGATCAGAGCAAAAAGGTTATTTCCAACAGTACAGAAACTTTCTTATTTTCTTTCTGATTCTTTGGGGAAGGTGTACTCAAGAAAGTCCACTGCTTGGAGAGATTTTGCACATTTATGTCTTCATTTATCTTTCAGATAAATTTCTTACTGTCTGACAAAAGTGTCCAATTACTTTCCTATGTTACTTGTTTTCTAAGACTATATCAGATATAAGGCTTGAATGTGATAGCAATATTAAAAAAAAAAAAACAAAAAACCAAACCTAAACCCAAGACAAGCACAGATCAGGGAAATACCTTGGCTTTGCAGTGGAGGACTCTGTTAATGTGTTTGCCTGTCCCCAGACAGTTTAAGAGACCTAAACATTCTCAAAATTCAAGATTTTTGAGCAAATAATGTCTCCAGTTAACCTCAGAGTTTATATATAACATATTTATGTAATTATAAAAATCCATATATTTAAAGAAAAATATTTAGTCATTAGAATTTTGAAATATTAAGAAACAAATCTTTATTCAACTAAAAGAAAGTAGAATACAGAAAAAAAATCAAGTATCAAGAAGTCAAGATTTTAAATGTTCTTACAAAATATGTATGCTATATCAGGATTTTAAAGTTTTAAGAAGATGTTTAAAATAACAATTCCCAAATTCATCACAGAGTCTTTTATACTCTTAAAAGTATTTTGAGTTCGTTACTCAGAATGTTGAGAAAAATAAAAGATTACTTGTTTTTTCTTGTAGGACTGGTGGTTTGTGGTTTATTTTTGTTTTGGGGGAGGGTGTTTTTTGTTCTTTTTTTTTTTTGATAGTGGAGAAAAGTTTTCAAATAAGTGTTGTCTTTTGCAGAGAGGAATGCATATTTCTAGGTCTTCCTCCTCTTAGGTGTCTCTTAGTTATATCTTCTTTTTGAAAGTCTCTCTCTTTCTCTGATGACAGTAAGAGTTAGTATAAATGCCTAATTTTTAGGGATATAACAGACTAAGAGCCCAATTTTTAGGGATCTAATATAAAAAAGATGATCCTGCCCAAACAGGAAGATTCTAGATCAGCTGTTGTTCCCCGTTCCATTTAACATGGGAGCAGGAGGTTCCAGCTGTGCTCAGGCTATGTCTGTGGCATGTCTTAAGAAGCAAAATATTATAAACACAGAGACTTATAAAATTAAAAGCACCCTACCTACTACACCCTACCAGTGTTTTTTTTTTATTCTGAGGTTTACTAAGCCCAAAGGGATGGCAGTGCATCATGGAGGTCTAGAGGCCATGGCACGTTGGAGAGACTCAAAAAAAACCCAGACCCACAAGAACAACCAGCCCAATGGGGGACTGGACACTGCAGGGCCATCACGAGAGTGATGGGCTCCTCTTACCGCTGAGCTGCATTTCTGCTAAGCCAGATGACCCCTGGTGGAGCTGCCTACATTTGTGAGCAGGCTCAATTTCCAGTTTACCCATTTCTTTTTACCTTTTTTGAGAAGCACTTCAACAATGAGTCAAAATAGCAGATATTTAGGTGTGTCGGGACTCGGGCAAATATGTCAGCAGGTTTAGAATATCAAGTGACATGTGGCCCCTCCAGTGCCACACGATTGCATCTCTAAGGACTGGATTTTTCAATGAGGGAGTAAGGGATTTTCTGTTTTCTAAGAAGATGAGGGTTTGTGTTACCTGATGCTATTTTACTCCTGTTATTGTTAATGTTGTGCTATGCCTTCTTAGTTCTTAAAACCATAGACTAGCATATTTTTTTCCAGTTACTTTAGCTATAAATAAAAGAATACCTGAAATGGAGTATTTTACAACTTTGAATTTCTCACAAATTGCCAGTAAATCATTGCCTACCACAGGTAGCAGCAGCCATCTATTCACCCAAACCTATTGATTCTCATATGAAGGAGCTTCAAAAAGACATATTAGTTTAGTGCTTAAGCATACAGTAGGGATTTTTATTGTCTGCTGACTTAATGTACCAGCTTTTTATTTTGAAAAATAAAAAGTCCATGGTCTACGACAGAAAAAAAGTAATTATCACATGTTTTTTATATGTAATATGGAATTTGTCTGTCTCAGTGGTTGTTGGGTTGCAGTTATGTACTCTGATGCTATTCAAAATCATCGATAACATATCAAAATAATGAAATAATAATAATGATAATGATAATAATAGTTTAACAAATAACAGTTATTTTTTAATTCCATTGCAAGAAATTTCAGCTAGGTACCTCTGAAAATGTTGCCATGGGCAGCCTGTTTCAGTGGCTTTACTCAACCTTTGCTAAGTATATACTAGGATCACATGGAGGGCATCAAAGAAGAAATAACCTTCATTATTAATCTAGTCAGTTTGTAATTTTACGCTGGGTCGGGGTGACTGCTCGAGGCCACTCAGCGTTACTCTGGGAGTGACCCTGGTTTCCCGGGGGCTGGAGCTCACAGCTTCCCCAGATGCAGGGCGTCCTCCAGCAGCTCTTTCAGTGCTGGCTCCTCTGGGTGAGAGAGAGCCCCGGGCCGATGTCGCGGGCGCAAGTGAGAATAAAGGCCAGAGAGAAGGGCTCTGGTGTGATTTCCAGCTCTTTTATTTCCTGGGCAGAGGCAGCAGGGAAGGCAGGAGAGGGTCCAGAGTCTGGGAGAGGCGGCGCGAGGATCGGGAAGAGCTGGAGGTTTCAGGGACCAGAGACACGACGGGCAGGGGGACAGCAGGGGATTTATCAGGATACAAGCAGGGAGAGTAACCAATTGGGGTACAGGGATTGTACATGGAACATATACATGGAACCGATCAAGAACGGAACAGCAATGAACCTTCCAGAACATAACCTTACACAGAACATGAAGGAATACCTTAATTAACCAATAAACAGAAACATGTAAACAACGTTGCAAGGGACGCTGGGGGTGAGCCAGAAAGCTCACCCTGACAAGGGAGTGTGGCTCAGACAGTGGCAACCTCGGGCTGAGTCCACCAGTCCTGAGCCTGTGGGGCTGTGGCTTTTGCCACATATGCCACCACAGGAATTATTTTTTTTAAAATACCAAGCTTATTGAGAATGATATAGCTAGTTCATTTACTGAAAAATTATGATTTTCCCAGCCACTGCTAGGGGATTTTTATGCACAATGTTTTGCCTAGGTGTATTTAGCTGTGCTTGTATTTGTCATGGAATATTTGGTGTTGTAGAATGCAACATTACCAAGGGTAGAACCAAGAATTTAATCAGGAGCATGTGACACTTTAGGGCAGAATTTTTGCATGGATATTAAACTGACCGTGTTTTCATACTCTGCTTTTCTTTCATGTCTTTGCCATGACAATCATTGAATGCTAGTTTTTTAATGCTCTCCTAGGCAAAACTTCAATCCTTTGTGACAGCAAACCTGTCGAATTCATGGTTAATTTTCTCAAAGATCCCTTTCCATCCACCTGCGATCTGTTAGCAGATCAAAAAAAGTCAGATACCACTTACAGACCAGAGGGTCCTAAATCAGTCTTAAGCTGCTGGTTTTAATGGTTTGTTTTGACGGCGGGGTGGGAGCACGTGGTGCCCATGTTATGTCTGGCTGCCCTGGAAGTAGGTCACGGCGAGCGCCCCACGGGACACAAGGCTGCCACTTTCATCTCCCGCCTGTGCCGGCCTGGGCTTGCCTGCAGTTGCATTAGCAGCCCAGATCCCTGTAAATTAAAACCACAAGGAAGAAATATGCAAGGCATGAACAGCTCCAAGAGCACAAAATATTTATGCTGCTGACAAGGAAAATGAGTATCTGCAACAGGAACAGGGTCCTAAACTGGACTTGTAGTAATAGGGCTACAGTTTTCTTCAGATATACATTTTCTTTTTTTTTTTTTTTGCTATACACAAATTATTTGCTTTGAAAAATGACAAGAAATATTTAAATAAAAATGTTTTGCCTTCTTCAAAATACTATTTTTGTAAATTATGTTTGTTGCAGAAAACATATTTTTCCTCTAGCAAGGTACATGAGGATAAATGACAGCCAAACCCCCACATTTGTCTCTCTTTAGTGCTGCAAATACTGAATGATATTAAGTTTTTCAACATGTCAAGCATCCCACATAGAATGGTGAAAAACTGTACAGTAGGAAGCTCTTTTATTGTAGTCTCTGATTTTGATCCAAAGGCAGTTCAAAGAACTGCAAAGACTAAAGAGGCAATTGTTTGTCCTCTAATTAAAAAGGATAAAACTCAAAATTTGAGATAAACTTCCAAGATGGATCTATTCTTTAAGAGAAAAAGTTTAAAAGAACAAGAAAATAAAACAATCATCTTCTATAAACATTTAATAATGAAGAAAATGTTTTAAAAATGATAAAAACATAGGTCATTCTATTGCTACAACATATACATAGTTCAAGAACTTGATTTAAAATTCCATTCTCATGAAAGACAGTTCTAGTGTGGGTATGAATTTGACCTGTGCTGAAACTTAACACAAGGAAGTATTCATATCTAATTTAAGTAGAACTTTCTTGTTTAAAAACTCTTATAGGATCAGCTCATTACTACAAAAATATTGTATTGTTATATTGTTCATACAATCTTGCTAACATCAACAACTTGGTTCATGGTATATGGCAGCCCTGAAAATGAGCAGAAAGGTAATACTTTGGTACTAAATTAATTGGTCAGAAATATGAACTTAGTCAATACTTGACTAAGTCAATACTTGGTGCTCCGTTTGGATACCTATACAAACTATCAGAGGTGTTGCTCCTCACAGGGACTGCTTTAAAAGAGAGAGCAACATTTGCAGAATCCATCACTGTATCTAAAACCCTTAAGCACAGTCTGTTGAGCACTGGGATGTGTACTACTGTGAAAAATTATTTTACTCAATTAGAAAATACAGAACTGATATAATTTGAGGAAATGATACTTAGAGGAGCACACCTAAATATATTGATGCTGCAAGACTTATATCAGAAGAATCTGACCCAAGTTTTATTGAATTAAGTATGAACTCTCTACAGAACAAACTGGGTTGGACTCTGTCATGGAATAAATGTCAGCATATATATAAACATTAAGATATTACGTTCATCCTTTGATTTTGAGTTTTCTGTCTTAACTTGGATTTGGTCTTTCCAAAGCATTACCGAGTGAAATTGTGCTTAGTCTGCTAAATTTCACCCAGGCATTTAAAAAGGGGTAGGATTATGTTTTCTAGATAGACTGAAAATACGTTAGTTAGTTCAAGCTAAACCTTTATGTTTAAAAGAATTACAGCTGCCATCCTTAATGGAGTAGATGTAATATTATATATTTTCCTTATGGTCCAATGATTTTCTTTCATTAGAGATATCTTCAGCACTCTCTTCAGTAATGAACCAAATTCAGGTAGCAGGGAAATTACAGCTTGCATTTCTCCAGAGGAGATAGTCTTTATTCTATTGTTAGTCCTCCTAATTGTGTGCATTTTTTCTATGCTTCATATGTTGTTAATTGCTTTACTGAGCCCTGTGTTGTCAAATGACTCATTAAAACAGTAAATTTTGCTGCCTTAAACTTCTGCCTCTAAAAAGTGACACATATTTACAAACACAGGGCTAGATTTTGTCACTCTTTCTGAGCTGTATAGTAGGTTTTTAAGCCTTTGCTTTGATTTCAGTAAGAAATTTGTACATAATGGAAGAGATAAATAACAATGAAAATCACTTCAGTACCTGCTGAAAAGTAGGCTTAAGTCTAGATGTCGGCTATACCTGTTTGTTTATTTCAGGCAAAAGACAAAAATATTTTCCTAAAAACCTATTTAATTTCAGTACCCAGAACCAATACTTATTAAATTAGAAAATAAATATACTGATGCATAAGTAATAATTTAAATCTAGACCATTTAAAAGTTTTTCCACTGATGCAATCTGTACTTATTACATGTATCTTCCTAACATCCTAACATGACATAGAGACCAAAAAATCCTGAGATATACAAACATAGTACAGGACTGTGGCAGTGTGTGTGGCAGCAGCCACAGCCCCAAGGGCTCAAGATTGGTGGGACCAGCCTGAACCTGCCACTGCCTGAGTCACATTCCGTGGTTAGGGTGAGCTTTTGGATCACCCCCAGCATCCCTTTCGGTTCAGTTTGCATGTTGCAGTTTCATTGGTTAGTTAGTATATGACTTCATGTTCTGTAGAAGGTTATGTTCTGGAAACTTCGTTTCGGTTCAGTTACCCACTGGTTACATGTAAATCTCTGTACCCCTATTGGTTACTTTCCCCTGCTTGTATCCCTGTAAATATCCCTCTGTATCTCATTCCCCTGACTTTGGTCCCTGGACGTGTTCAGCTCTTCCCAATCCTCGCGCCGCCTCTCCTGGACCCCTGGACCCTCTCCTGCCTTTCCTGCCACTTTCCCCAGAAATAAAGAGCTGGACTTTACACCAAGGCCCTTCTCTCGAGCCTTTGCTTTCGCCTGTGCCTGCAACACCAGCTTGGGGCTCTCTCACCTCCTGAGGAGCCAGCAACCAAAAGAGCTGCCGGAGGAAGCCCTGTGTCTGGGGTCACTGCCAGCTGCAGCCCCTGCTCCACCAGGGTCACTCCCAGACTATCACTGAGTGGCCTCGAGCAGGCCCCCGGAGCCGGTGATACGAGACAGTCATCCAATGCTCAACTTGTGTATTTGTTCATTCTTCTGCATATTTAATGTTCTTTCTTCTTTCCTTGTGCAGCTTTGTCTCATTTCAGCATTCACAAGAAGCATCCATTTTTTGAGGGGGAATAGATCTTAATTTTGTTCACTTCTACTAGTCTTTGAAGTATGGTGGCATTGCCATCACCACAGTGCAGCTATACACTAACCTTAGGCAAACACTGGAGAACTGACTCAAAGTGAAATCAGCAAGCAACTCAAGTCTTCTTGACTTGCAAGGAGGCAAGATGTGTGAGCTGTGATATATCAAAGAAGCTCAATTACTTCCCTGTTGTCCTCTTGCCTGGGAGAAGTGTAACACTGAATATGAATTTTATAGCTCCTGTTTTTCTGTTTTTGTTTGAAAGTGCTTTTGCAATAATGAGTGGAAAACGTAGTACCATTTCTTTTATAAACATCTGCTGAAATGCAGTTTCCTCAAGGTAATAGGAGAGGCTCGTCCTTCTCAAATTTTAGCCATATCTCTGCATTTGTCTGTACATCAGGCATTCCATGAAAGCTGAGAACATGTGTGAAGTTATACGTAGATGCAACATTAAATGAGTCGGGCCAATTACCTTCCTGTCTTTAAAAAGCATGTTGTACACAGTAAGGTAAGTTTTTTATTCAAATTAAATATTGTAATTAAAGCCAGTTTTAAATAAGATTCTATTTCCACTTTGGCACTTTTGGTACTATTCTATCCATTATCAGTGATATTTGTGAGTCTCAAATGGGAACTCACTGAATAATAAGAAAAATGAAATAATGATCACATCTCTATATCTTGCTATATATATACTTCTTTATATTTTAGGTGTTAGTCATAGAGTCATATAATCATAAAGTCATAGAAGAGTTTGGGTTGAAAAGGACTTTTAAAGACCACCGACTCCAATCGCCCTGCAGTGAGCAGAGACATCTTCAACTAGATCAGGTTGCTCAGAGCCCCATCCATCCTGACCTTGTTGC
>VZRZ01006252.1:816273-849451 GCA_013398175.1 Climacteris rufus | reverse complement strand
AAAATTGCAAAGTTTAAATTGGTGAATTTATGCTGATATGCAAATGGACCAAACCTATAAAGGTGTGGAGAACTCGTGACTCGTCGTCCATTTTGGGTGATGTCCCTAGGGGGGCTTTGTCTGCCCTAAATGTACCTTTGAAGGCCTTTCGAGTAAATACCCACCTTTATTCCCTTACTCCTGTCTAGTCTTTGTTTTTAGGCACCTTTTTTAGGCAACAACCTTGAACATTTCCAGAGACTGGACATCTACAGTGTCCTAGGTAACCAACTCCAGTGTTTCACCACTCTCATAATAGAAAATGCCATCCTTATATCTGATCTAAATATACCCTCTCAGCATAAAACCAGTACCCTTTTTCCTATCACAATAAGCCCTGATAAATTGTTTGTACCGATCTTTCTTATAAGCCCCCTCTAAGTACTAAAAGGTTATAATAAGATGCCCCCAGAGCCTTCCCTTCTCTAAGCTGAGCAGCCTCATTCCTTCAGCCTTTCTTCAGAGGAGAAATGTTCCAGGTCTCTGATGGTTTTCGTGGCACTCCTTTGGATCTGCTCCAACAGAGCTCTGGTTTTCCTGTTCTGAGGACCCCAGAGCTGGATGCAGCACTCCAGGTGGGGTCTCACCAGAGCAGAGCAGAGGGACAGAATCATTACCCTCAACCAGCTGGCCACACTTCTTCAGCTACAGCCCAGGACACTATTGGCTTTCTGTGCTGCAAGTGCACATTGCCAGGTCATGTCACTCCTTCACCAGCATCCCCAAGTCCTGCTCAGCAGGGCTGCTCTCGATCTGTTTATCCCCCAGCCTATATTGATAATGGGGGTTGCCCTGACCCAGGTGCAGCACCTTGCACTTGGCCTTCTTGAACCTCATGAGGTTCCCATGAACCAACTTCTCAAGGCTGTTAGAGTCCTTCTGAATGGAATCCTATCCCTCAGGCACGTCAACCACATCACTCAGATGGATGTTTTCTGCAGTCTTGCTGAGATGGTACTCAATCCCATTGTCTGTTTCACTGATGAAGGTGTTAAACAGTACTGGTCAAAGTAGGGCCCCCTAAGGGACACCACTGATGCTCATCTGGTAGTGGAGTCGTTGATCAACTACCCTCTGGATATGACCACCCAGATGGCTTAAAGAAATCCTTTTCTTTCTTGTAAGATATGATGGAAGACTTTAACAGATGATACTCATAGCTCTAAGACCGTATCAATTTCTGAAATTAAGTTCACAGACCAATCCTTTGAATTATGTCCAAAAAATAAATTATATAACTGGAATGTGGAGCATGGTTTTCCAATTTACATAAAATAAAAATAAAAAGCAATATTCATGAAGAACATACGTTCTTTATGTGTATTCCCAAAATAAAAATATGAGACCATTACAACTGAGAGTTATATTTGTATTGTGGTGAATTTTTAATAAAAGATACATCAGATATGTCTTTAAAAAGCAATTTTAAAAAGTAAATCCTAGGTTTTGGGTTTTTTTGCAGTGTAATTATGCTTAACTCAAAATTATAAATGATGATGACGATGATGATAATAATAATAATAGTAACAATAATAATAATAAACAGTTTTCTTTTATTTGAACTTTGAATATTACTTTCTAGGATTCCATTACTGTAGCAATGTCATGTAAGGGAGTCTTTGTTAATTAAAGGATGTTTGGAACATATTTTATAATATTAAGTCAACCAGTCCCAAATTTTACAATCTTACTTATTTTTGTCCCTATTTCTTTGAGTAGTACAATTATCATTAAATTTGAAATTCTTTCTAAAAGCTCTGTTTCATCCTGAATGTAGGATAATTTGCATTCACTTACTTTGAGCAAACAGTAACTTGCTGACCCAGTTCCATTCCAGACATTGCTGCTTGAACTTTTCTGTCTTTTCAGGGATCAGGTATCTCTCATGTGCTTGTTTTTAGACTAAACACATTAGCACTTCTGATGTCCACTGATATTGTGGTGTCAAAGAATCAAAACTTATTGAAATATAACACTGAAAATCAATGTCAGTTTAATCCAAATCTCTGGGGACTATGTCTATTCAGACAGCTGCTAAGCATAAAATGGAGGTCTGTCACAAAGTGCAATCAGTCAATTTGATGAAAGAAAGGCTGTTCTAACATTGTCTCTTCATCTAAGAGTAAAATATCCACTACATCTTGAACTCTACAGATTTTTTCTCAGTTGTAACTGTTTATTTTTCCTGCCTTTGTTTTATCTCAACCTTTTCTCTATGTTCACCTTGTACTTTTTCTGAGCTGATTATAGAATACCAAAAAGTAAACTTATTGTGCAGTACCTGGCTAAAAGTCAATATTTTGAGCCAAGAATATCTCAGTTCCAAACTTTAAAAGAGTCATCAGATCATCTCGTCCTTGGCTTTCTGAAAAGTTTCAGAGGTGATTTATATTGGTTCTGATTCTTCTGGAGATGTCTGCAGCTTGATAGACTCAGAGTTCAGGACACTAATTCTGTTGTTGTTAGACATAGTAACACAAGAATTGGCTAGTGTATCTAGGACACTTCCTCATTAATGCATTAGCTACACTATTAATACTAATCAGAATAAATGAGCAAAAACACACCTTTTATCAGGACCTTCTGATTAGGCCTGTTACAGACAATTAATTTAAAAAGTCTCACATTACCTTTGAATTGCTGTTCTCCTGTTATTATAGGTGCTTTACATGACTTGAATTAGGTTACTTATGTTGCGTAAAAGAAAAGAAAACAAGAAGTCAAGAAGTTAGTCACTTTTTATAAAGTCACATATAATTACTGGAGACATGACAGCTTTTGTCTCAGGGGTCTGAAGAACTGCAAGGAGTCACAAACAGGAGCACTTCTTGCAAAGGTGCTTGTATTTTGGAAAGTATAAATGGCTAACAAAGTAAATCCAGCCTATGATCTATCAAGAAACTCTGTAAGGGAAAAGATATAAAACAGTCTTTACTGCAATGGCTTTTAGGAATAGAGGAAACAGAATTAACTCCAGAATTCTGCAAAGAACAGATGATTTGCAATTTCAAATGCAATTTCTTTCAAAGTAACAGTAAATGCTGAAATAATGAAACTTTACAAAGTAATTTCATATATCCTATCATCACTTTAGTTCAATATTAATTATTTTTTTAATGTGGTTGATAAAAGTTAATTGAAATGTAAATACAGTTTCAGTATTAAAGGAATAAAAACAATAGAAACTTTTACCATTGCTGGATTTTTCAAATAACTGAAAGCAAAGTTCCAAATGTTTCAGAATGTTGAAAGGTACTTAAATTGTCACAGAATTTCAAATTCTGAAAACTATGTTTATATCACTTTTTTTTCAGTCTATTAGTTCCTTTTTAAATAATTATTTTTAAATCTCTAAATCAGATAAATGCTTTGAATTTGGCATGTATTTTGAGTAAAATTGCCTGAATCAACTGGGGAATTAAGTCATTTAATGGTATTTCGTTATCTTAGTTATGCATTCTAAAATTATTTTTTATATTTAATGATCATATGTTAAAATATTTTGTGTAATATCTATAATGTGTTTGTAAATACACACACAGAGATATATATGAAATATTTTCTGTTGAATTTTATGTATCTTATTCTAATATAAACTTACTTAATAATTTAGATTTTATAAGAGGTTGATATCTCACTGGCAACATAGCTTGGCCAGATCACCCTTTAAAATTCAGAACAATCATTGTAACAAACTGCTAAATAGAAATTCCAGTTTTGAACCAAAAGAAACTATTGTCTTAGATGATGACACTAGCAAGACTTCAGACAGTCTGAAGGTATTTTGGTCACCAATTCCTGCTCAGCTATTTTCATTTCAGAAGCAGGATCGAGGGAATGCAAAAGAGTCAGAACCCATCTGCACATAGGAAATCACACTTTGTTCTACATTAACTGTGTGATCCTCAAATTGAGATGCCCTGAAGTGACCATATTTTTCAGAAACTAGTGGTCACAGATTCTGATCAGTACTTCACAAACATATGTGATTTTTAAAGTTTTTATATTTTTATCTGTTTTGCCTCTGTCCTTGCATTTTCTTGTCTCCTTTCTTTTCTCTTCCTCATTTCTTTACTTATTTCTTGTCTGCTTGTGACAGATGCGTGTCTTTTATTTTTAAAAAGTAAATTAGACAGAAATTCACTATTAGTGGATTTCATTATTACCCCTAAATAGACATCATCTATCAATTTTAATTTGTTCATATTTTCCAAATGAACTTAAACCTAAGGAGCTGCAAAAAAAGTTTTTGACCTCAGTAAACACTCTCCAGAATTCTTGAAAACGTTTTTGAAGTGAGTATCATTGAAACACTGCCATAAAGTGGTTTACACTGATTTTCATACCATGAATCATACAGACTTACTTTTTACATTGATAGTTTACTTTTATAAGGTTGTTTGACCTTTTTGACATACCTGCTTTGTTGAATCTCTCTTTGCTCATCCTCCATAAATAAAGATGCTTAACCTGGTGGTCTTGGGGTAGCTACAGCGTCCTTTATGCAAGTGAAACCCCTGCTGGGACGGGTTGCAATGGTTTTATCACTCTCCCAAAGTACAGAGTTCTTGCTACCGCAGATGACTTATTTCTGCTGGCTGCTCTAGAAATGAGAGTTACCCCAGGTGTGATGTTCTAGCACTGGCAAGAATGAAAGGCTACACAGAGGGCTTTTCTCTGGGATAATAGCTTTTTATTATAAATCCAGTGTTGCGTTGTGAGGGTCCAGGGAAGGAGCCTGGAGACATCCACGTGGCTGGATTAACCCAGAAGAAAGAGAGAGCCCGAGGAAGCCGTGCATGGGTCTTTTAGAGGGAGNTGGAGGAAGAAAGTTGAGGGCATTGCCTTGGCTTTCTTCCCACCAGTCCTGAAGCTCCACAGCATGAGCTTCTGCCAAGTACGCTGCTACACATAAATTTAAAAGGGAAAAGGACATCAATTATGAAACATCCAAATGTCATGGTTTAACCCTAGCTAGCAACTAAGTACCACTCAGACATTCAGCCACTCACTCACTCCCCCAACCCTGTCCCTGGTGGAATGGGGAAGAGAATCAGAGAAGAAAAAGTAAAAACCATGGGTTAAGATACAAACACATTAATAATTGAAAAGAAGTAAAATACTAGTACTACTAATTATTGCAATACAAAAGGAAAGGGAGAGACAAATACAACCCAAGAAATCAGTGATGCATAGTTGCTCACCCCTTGCTGTCTGAAGCCCAGCCCATCCCCGAGCAATGATCGGTCCCTCCCAAAAAACTCCACACCCAGTTTATGTACTGAGCATGGTAGTCTATGGCGTGAAATATTCCTTTGGCCAGTTTGGATCAACTGTTCTGGCCATGCTTCCTCCCAGCTTCTCATGCACCTGCTTGCTGACAGAATATGAGACACTGAAAAGCCCTTGACTTTGGGTCAGCACTATGCAGCAACAGCCACAACATCGACGTTATTCTCATATTGAATCCAAAACACAGCACTTTACCAGCTAGAAAGAAGAAAATTAACTCTCTCCCAGATGAAACTGGGACAGTATCCATCCCTGATTCCATACCATTTACATCATGTCAGGTCCAACACTTCCCAATATCCATCACCTTTCCTGTCTTTTGATACACACACAAATATAGTTTCCTTACTCTGTGGACCATCCCTATAAAAATCCACTGACTTCTTTTACTCCATGAACTTGAGCTCCATCATAACAGTCTTTCAGACAACAAAAATGATGTAGGGTATTGGATTGTTGCATGTTGAAGCCAATTCTGATTCCATCACTGTTGCACTCATCCGGCTTCATCAAATTTCTTTCTTCATTAATGTGATGATCAGAAGGGAGTCAGATTCAGTTCCCCAGATCTCACGTGGTTAATATAGTTGCCACAAAGCACTCAGTGTGGTGATGGTCATACAGCTGCCATGATAGTGATAATACACTGTGTTTTATACCTATTATTATTATTGCCATTGTTCAGTTTATTAATTTGGCAATCTAGTATATATAGCTGCTCTTATGTATTTCAGAAATGACAGATAGCTGCAAAAATGTTTTGGTAACCGTCCGTCTTCCCTAATGAAGAAAGATGTGATATAAATCTCTTTGATTATCACAGCTTCCACCAAAGATAATATAGCAGGAAATATTCAATAGGTGGAATTTTCTTGGTAGAAACCTATAATGAAAACATCATTATATATACACTAATGTCATTTTTATTCACCAGAGTCCTTATTATCAACAAAAGAAAGTCTAGGTACAATTTTTATTTTAACAATATAGTTGTGTTATAAGTATTTCTCTTAATCCCTTCTCTTAAAGTTAAAATACTTTCTGGGGTTTCATTCAGATTTATTTAATAGAATCATTCATTTGTTCATTTGGGAGAACTGAATACCTGGAGAGGTATCACCTCATATTTTTCACTGGTATATGTAGCAGAGTACTTGGCAGAAGCTGCTTCTGTGGAACTTCAGAATTGGTGGGAAGAGACCCAAGGCAATGCCCTCTGAACCTTATCCCTCCAATATCTGAACTCCCCGCCTGAGCTGTGGTGAAACCCCATATTTCCCTTATGTCACCTGTATCCCCAACCTCAGGTTCCATATAAGGTTATGCCCTGGAAGACTCTATACGGTCATGTCCTGGAAAGGTCTCTCTTCTCCTGCTCTCCACTGGTCACTTTGAACCAGGCATCTTCCCATTGGGTGTCCCCTGGTCCCACCTCCCTTCAAAAGACCCCTGCAGAACTTCCTCGCCCTCTTTTTCTCCTGAGTTAATCCAGCCACCTGGCTGTCTCTGGACTTCCTCCCTGGACCCTCACAACACAACACTGGATTTATAATAAAAGGCAATTATCACAGAGAGGAGCCCTCTGTAGCCTTTCATTCTTGCCGACGCCTTTACACCACACCTGGGGTAACTCTAATTTCTAGAGGAGCCAGCAGAAATAGGTCACCTGTGGTAGCAAGAACTCTGTGCTTTGGGAGAGTGGTAAAACCATTGCAACCCGTCCCAGCAGGGGTTTCGCTCGCATAAAGGACACTGTAGCTACCTCGAGAGCTCCAGGTTAAGCATCTTTAGGTATAAAGCAATGTAGCCACTAGCTAGCTAAAACTCTACTATTTTATTAAAATCTAAAATAATCCTTCTGATCATTAGCAGACTGAACTACTTCAATAAATTTCAGTGTCAGTATACTTTTGTTCTATACTTTATTCTGTGAAATAATTCTTGTTTATAACTTTGAAATGTGTTTACTTTCTTCAATGTAAGTTTCTTCCTCAGCTCTCAGTCTAAAAAGCTTGAGTTATAAAAAAATATTTCAATTAATAAAATTGCAGTTTTACAGGGTTGGAAGAGAACAGAAGTTTGTTTAATTTATCCTTATGTCTCAATACAGGACCATCTTAGGTCATGGAGACAGATGTTTGTGCAACTTCCAACAATAAAGGCCAGCAGTATACTCCAGCTGTACTGCAGTCTTTTGGAAGGTTTCACTGTCTGTATCATCACAAAGTTTTTCCTCTTGGCTAGCCTTAATATAGGCTTGGTGACATGACATGAACCAGAGTAAAGCATGCAGTTCTCACTGAATATCAGTGAAAGACAGTCATCTGATTTCCTCATATCATGTATGCTTTTAACTTCTTTCTATAGTTATAATAATAATGTTATATTTATTTGAGCATATTTTAATAAGGTTTACAACAACAACAACAACAAGGATAACAACAACAATAATAATATTTTCTCCCTGAACAAAGACATTCTTTAACTGTTTAATTACATCTAGAAGATTTAGAGTTTCCACAAATAAGTAACTGTAAAAATTATCCATTAAACAACAAAGTAGCAGGTATGAAGAGCTTATAGTAGAGGATGAAGCAATGGTTTCCTTTCATAATACTTGGATCAGAAAACCAACACTTACTCATTATGACATATCACACAGCCTTTGGGCAGCATCTCAGAATTCAGACATGTCGGATTATCCAGTCAGGTCTCCTGACTACATGATTTTAACAAAATAATCATGACATAGAAATTCACACAGAAGAAGAATGATGAATTAATTATCTGTGCTTGTCACTAGACTATTTTTGTCCTGAATCTGTATTTATGTACAATTGTGCCTCTGCCTTTCCACGGGCTGATCCACCCATCCTCATGATCAAATATGGACCTTTTTACTATCATACTGTGCATGCAGAAGCAGCACAGGATCTCAGCATCAAACATTGTACCATGCTTTTTCCCCATATATCATCTTCATTCTCTTCAAAATCCTTGACATTATAACAAACACATTGAAAATATTTTACCTAGTGTATGGGATTTCTATATATATATATACATAATTATACTTAATGTTAATTGCTGTTCTATTTTATATAAAGACTTTGGCTTTCCATCCTTTTACAATTTGTATGTTAACAGCTCCAGCAGTCATTTATATTCTATATCAAATGGTTCTGCAGAGCTTTCTACTCTCTATTTGATTTTTCTATTATTTTATTTCTGTTGTACACTACTTTAGCTAATGCAATTTATTTATATTATGGAATTATCAAACCATGGTCTGCAGATTACAACGCAATTCTTACCCTAAATGTGTTGAAAACCACCTCAGCTGCAATAAGATAACACATAGTTAAAATCCCCTTTTTGCTATTTAAGCACTTATGGTAATTTTTCTACTTAATATTTCACAATTTCTTAAAACCATCCATTAAAAATGCAATTATACAATCATATTATAAAATTCCGCATGTTTTAAAGTGTACTGTGTATAGAATTCTGAAGTTTTATATTGATTTTCTGAGGACTGCAGGGTCAGAACAACTTCTATTAAACAGAGCACCTGATTGTGCCTGTACATGGAGGCTTAGGAGAAAATATCAGAGATGGCCCAACATATAGTAGCATTTTTCTGACTGCTTTTCTTGTTTCTGGTGACTGGTGGCTCAATAATTTCTTGACAGTGTAAGATAAAGTCTTTGTAAAGCAATTGACTTATTTCTCTTTCATGGGCTTGTCCAGCCTACTCTTGAAGGTATGCAAGCATTCAGCAACCACAACTTTCTTCATTGGGAAGTTTTTCATCTTCACTATGTAGTTTGAGATGAACTACTTTTCTCTTTGCTTTCAAAAACCTGCTTATGATCTTTAGCTCCCATTCTTTTAATGGGAGAGAGGAAGAACAGCTGATCTTTATTATACCTCTTAATGTCACTTACAGTTCCTCAGACACATGACAGATCTTCCATCTTCCAGATTAGAGTCCTTGTTTATTTAGTCAGTCCTCCAGTGGGAGGACTACAGATGTATGGAGGCATAAATGTAGTTCTTTATTCCCATGTCAGTACCTTGCCACTTGCTTTTTGGTCTTCATATAGGACTGGTCTGACCTTTTCCTAAAATTTTCTACTGCAAGTTCAAGACACTGTTATAGGTCATCAGGTTAAGGCTATTTTTTTAGTGAGTTCTCATTTAGGGATTTCAGTTACAGTGAATTGCAACTGGTCAAGCACAGAAACCAAATTTACCTGCAGTTCTTACAGACAGCCCTCTTATTTACATAGCTTGCATAAACTGAAACAATTAACAAATATTTTCATTTCATTTGCATAGATTACTTGTGAATATGCAGCATTGTTCCCAGTAGAGGAACAACATTGTCAGAAATATGCCTATCTATTTATTTCATATATTCCTTGGGAAAAAAAAGTCTCTTGGGGAATATGAGGATTTTATAGAAAGAGCAAATGAAATTTTTGCAAATAACTGCATGCCATTTTATATTATTGAGTCATGGACAGACACTTTTAATGATGTTATACAGAAATGTAGACACTATGGGTAATTCTGCTTGAACAAAATTGGTCTATTTTTGGTTCTATATCTACCTTTCAAGTATGACTCTACTAGTTCATCATTCATGCAAGTACTGTTGCAGCCTGCTTGTATCTGATTTAGAAATACCATGTCAAAGAGAGGCATTGAATTGCCAAGTTCTCCCATAATTGCTGCTGCTTAACCATTGGACATAGCTCCTTCTCTTAACAGCTTTAAAAGGATTAAAAGAAAGGTAATAAATAATCATGGCACTTCACTCTGACATTACATTCTTAAAGGGAAAGGATAAAATATTAACAATGGAAAAAAATCTAACAGAAAAAATTATGATGAGAAAATATTGGTTTTGCAATGAATATATCTAAGTCATTGACAGAACCTGTCATAAAGATTTGAAAATTATTCCTAAAAGATTCTCTGATAGGAATTTAAGTAAATATTCTGTTTTAAACTTAAGGGTGCTAACTAAATGGAGTAGCAGATGGAAAATGGACATATAAATAAACAGAAATGCATTAAAATTTTTATTCCCATAAGTTTTGTGAAACTGTGAAGTCATACAGAGAACACAATAAAATATTAAATAAAGTTTTATTTTAATAAGAAAAACAGACAGAACTAGATGAGAGAGCTAGATGACAGTACAAGAGTTTTCTTCTGTGAGGCAGTATTTTCTTCTCACTAGGAGAAAGAGAACAATGAGTACAGCCAACATGAAAAATTTTTTCCAGTTTCAGCATGGAAAAATGCTGAAAGCTTTAGAGACTAGCTCTTAAATAAAGTACCGACAAAGAAGGATTAAGATAAAAAGACCCTTCACCACTGACAACAGAGGAGTAAGGAAAGAGAAAAGTATAAAATTATTTTTAGAAAACGGTTCTGCATAAGAAATATCTTGTGATTTTAGGCTGAATCCTGAGTCATTCAGGAAGGTGATGGGAATTAGATATATACCTCCAAGTTTGCTGTTGTGGAAAGAGGAGATAGCAGATTTGCTTTGGTAGAATCCCAGTGGAAATTACAACTGTTTCCCCCTCAACTCAGCTGTAGTCAATAAACCTACTGGAAAATCATAGATCCCACTAATAGATAGTCAAGATCCCACTAATGCTGAAGAGAGCATAAGTAAATCTACATCTGTAGCTTCTTGTTCTGAACTGCGTAGGGCTGAGGGAGAAGAACTGAAATGAGTTTAGGGTAGGATTCACCTCAGCCAGATACAGCTACCTAGCTGCTAAGCTTCTGAGGTAAGAGAGCCATTCAGGCTCCATTTTTTTTTTTTTATGGGGAAGGATTATACCTCCAAAAGGATCTTTATCTGCTGTGATGAGACCATGTCCAGGTTGAGGTGGCTATCATGTTCCATTGATGGTCTGAACAATTTCAATGTCTAGTATACAGAAAATCCCACCCAGGTGGTCAAAGTGGGATAAAATTCAGACACTCCTAAGAAACAATGTGAATCTTTTACTGGATAGGCTTAGTGTCAGGTGTTCATTATGAGACCGTATTTCAGATACTTTAAGAGTCTTTTGTTTTCAGAGTTCTTTACTTTGCATGCATAGACATTTATTATTAAAGAAAATATTCCTTGCTATAAATGGTCAGTACAGCTGCTTTTCATTTTAGTGTTTCTATGAGGCCTTCATCTCACCCTCTCATCCAGGTGTGGCTATACAAATTTGCATAATTTCTCTCTTGCACTGTGGTTCATCCAGGACTCTGGAGCAGCTTGGATCTGCAGGATAACTACAGCTCTTGCAAATTATCTGTGCTGCCAGGTTGTGAATGTTTAGTGTTTGGGTCCTATGACTGTGTACTTGTTAATTTGGATCTACATTCCTCTCCAGAGTGAGCTAAACCTGTCTCTGGTGAGAATGGAGAAGCACATGCTATCTCCCAATCCTGAAATCCGGTAAGGCCTTACCCTTAAAGTTCTCATGAATACAGAATTGAGAATTCAAATCATATTTCACCAGTTTGGCTTCCCACCAGTCTAAAGTACACCTCAAAAAAAGCAAAACCAGACCAAAAACACACTTCTGGTTTCTTAACCTGTGCTGTAAGCATAGGTTGATCTTCCCATTCTGTGAGCTGGACACCAGCTGAGGAATATCCCCAATGCTTGCAGTGAACTGCTGCCTCTCATGCCAGTCAGTGTCAGGGAACAGGAGAGCTTTGACAGTCAGGACCTTATGTATCACCCCATATCAGTTCAAGATGTGTTGAGAAATGCCAGACATTCCCAGAAACATGTACTACGCAGCTAGCAAGCTGCCAAATTCTGCACCAACGGTGTGAATTTTTGAGACATCTTGAGAGAGTCACATACAGATTGCACTGCAGAGTCCTCACATGGAGAAACTGAAACAACATTCTTCATCTCCTATACTAGGTGCTTACTTTTCTGTAGTTTAAATGTTGTGGGTATTTATTCAAATATAAGCCTTTCAAGAGTCACATATAAGTGATGTAGAGCTGGAAGGTTTTCATGACAAAATACTGGACCTTAAGGAAGCTATTACTGGAAAAAAAGTTCTTAAACTTTTCCTCGTGCAGTATTCCAAGATTCAAAGCTTGGTTACTCATATTAATTACATTTAGATGTAAAGAAAGCCTTAATAATGTAAATGCATGTACTTCTGTTTTTATGGCAATCAATAAAAATTGAAACAATAGCACTAAAATATTTCTAGACATCTTCCACTCATCTCAATTGGAGGAGTTACTTTGAAGATTAATTTAAATGCCAACATTTTTAACTATTTCGCTGCTGCTTGTCATCTCATCACTACCCATTAACTGTAGATGAACGTACCTGTCATGCTATGATGTTTTATTAATTTGAAAGAACATTTCATGGAAATATGATGATAGGTTTACTTAGAATATGCAAATAACAAAGTAGTTTATTGCACATTCTTTCAATCACTTGGATAATTGGGATTCTTCTGTTCCTCTGACAAAGTAGAGTAAAATGGTGCTTACAGAGCTGACAGCTGAAAAAAATATGACTCCTGGAGAGCAGCTTGCTTGCTGTGGGTAGCTATTTCTGCAGTGCTTGTCACCTGCTTTGGGCTTAAAAACAGTGAAAAGTGATGAGAACAGGATGAACCTTGCATGCTAGAAATATTGGTTAATATTAACAAGACAGTTAATTAAAATACTATTTTTCTGACAAAATTTTGTTAAAGAGACGTTATTAAATGAAAATTAAATTTGATCATTTTAAAGGTCTATCATTTAAGGAAAGCTGATTTAGAGCTAAGGGTCAGCACTTATTTTTAAGCTATAATTTTGCTTACTGAAATACCTAAGATGTGTCACACTTTTGGTGTGGAGTCATTCCTTACTAAAAGATGTTATCAGTATTTAGAAACTACAGGTTTTTTCTTTGGACCTTAATTTTTGCCATATTGCAGCTGAAAACTGAAAGGAGAAGCAAGTGTTCTGAGATTGAGGGACAAAAGAATGACACATTGTTCACATGTGCTTTTCTTCATTTATAAGACCAAAATTTTTCACACTTACTAGATGAAGGTTTTAATTTTATATCTTTTTTAGAGAAAAACAAGTATTATTCTAGTAAGCTCTGAGTTAGAAAAAGTATTTCTGTCTGGAAAGTTTTATGCCTTGAGTGGAAAAAAGAACTGTCAGACTGCCTTAGTCACACATCCTTTTACTCAGAATTTCTTCCTGTCTTTAGCCTTGGGTGTCATTTTCAAGAGCTTTGTCCCACTTCATACTCAATGAACATCTCTCTTCTAAAACAGAAAGCGGATATTCACAGAAAGCTGCATAGCTTTCCTGCACCTTCCAACACTGCGAGGAAGTAATGAAAAGTGGTTTTCTGATAACTTCCCATGCTTTGATATTTTAGTAGTACAATCACTTTTGCTGTTGTCTTTTTTTTTACACTATTTCATTATATTCAGAAGACTGATGATGAGAATTTAGAGACTATAAGTTCCACAACAAAGGAAGCAACATTATTCTCTCAAAAAAGGTCAATGGGCTATCATAGCTACTATTAATAGTTTTGTTTTTTAAAGTCAAACAAAAAGAAATAATAAAAGGGCTTATTCGAAACTGGCCAATATTGCTTCACTTAATTATTATCACCATGTCTTCTGGTCACTGTCACATTTCAACACCCTTCTATATCTTCTGTGTCCATTTGCTGGGCTATGATCATTGAAATAACTGAGCTGTCCTTCTGCAAACAGCTGTGATGTTCTTATCATCCACTACATTAAGAAATGAAGGTCCTGATCTCTTGTCCCTTCTTGCCTTGACCTCTCCTCCTGTGCCTCTACCTGTGGTCCTACAGATTCCTGTCCTCCTTTATACCAGCTGTAGTGCTTTTCCCAGTTTCCTTGGGCTGTTTAACTAACCAGCCAGAAAACTAACCAGTTTCTGAGTTAAATCAGTTCTTTGAGCTAAGACCAGATTATTTTCACAGATGATGAGGACAAGGAGCTGATAGGTTCAAGACCTGCTTTTCCAGTGATGACAGGTTGTTATATTCCTGTTTGTCCCATCTTGTAAAACCATAGATAGCTTTGCTTATAGAACTATTGTATAGAGAGGACTTTTGATGCTGAAGAGCTAAATTCCTAATATTAGTTGGGATTTGGAAATGGTAGATCAAGTATCCTAGAAAAACATTCTTTCTATAAGGTTGGGATTTGCAGTCAAATGTTTTGCTGGCACAGTTAGGTCAGTATAACTCCACAAACATAACAATACCAACACTAATAGGCTTACCTGCTTATGTAGCATTTTAATAAAACAGAGTTCCAGGTCTGCCTGAAACTGAAAATATTTCTAACACAAAAAAAATATTTAACAATTTCTGATAAGTTGAATTTTGTAACATGCTTAAATGAGTGTAGGAAAAATTTTAACTATCTAACAATAAGATCTGTGTGTACATAGATGGATGTGTCCTAATATGTTTTATATTTATATGACTGTGTGTATAAAGAGGCATATACTCTAACTTGTCTTATATTTACAAACATATGTATTGTTTACATATAAACACCTCAACTATATGAGGAATGCAATATACTCAAACAATTTTTTTGATGTGCTGCATACAAACCTTCAAGTTTAATGATGGAAAGAGATTATTCATGTTAGCATAAATTATTCATCCTGCCCTATACAGAATTTCTCTTTTTATAATCTGTTACTTATATTTCTTGATAGGAAAAACAGCAGGCAAGTGAAAAGCTTAAATAGGTGAAGCAGACTGAAATTAATTAAACAGACAGTGCTAGCTGAAGCATCTGCACACTGCAGAGGACCCTGACCTGGGAACGGCACTTACCCTCAGGCCCCATGGCACAGACCCACTGTCAGATCTAAAGGCCTTTGTTAACAACAAGCTTATTGGTGAGATCAGTCACAGGGAATCGGTTTTGGTTCATTCCAAGGCAGTGAGGTTTTGTTTGTAGATGTCAGGAGGGATTTAGCAGAGAAGAGGTTATAGAGAAATAGCCATAGGATAACTAATTAAATTGAAAGATTTCCACCCCAAGTTGGAGGAAGATGCTTAAGCTCAAGGGGCTCACAGCCCTTGAAGTCACATAGATTGCTCTGAGACTTTCCCATCATATAAGAGGAACTGACTGCTCAAGGTGTAAACAACAACATTTGACCTCGTCAGATGTTCCACTGCTTAACCTGGGGTGAAAAATATTTTCTTTCAAAAATAAACAAAATAGAGCATGTAAGTATGAAAATGTTTATCCTAGACTATTGTTCGAAAAATAGTACAATAGAAACAGGTATATGAAAAATTTGAAAGAACTTGGGGGTTGGTATGAGTTAGGCTTGCCCTACAGTGGTGAAATTATTTAATTAAACACAGAATAAAAAAATAACTATGCAAAATTTTGACTGAAAATCTCCTGCAGGATTATAAAATATTTGGGGTAGTAGAACAAATACACTGCCCAACCAAACTATGCAATATATTGTTTTGCTTTTCTTTATAGAAAGGGAGAAGAAAATAATAATTAACATGACAAAGCTATTTCAAATTTATGTGTGACAAACACAGTGTATTGAGGAAAGCTAGAACAATCCTTGGTATTTTGAAAGCAAACCTTGCCTTATAAAATATCACAAGGAGAGTTAAATGGAAGAGCAATTTTGCAAAGCAGCTGTGTCTGATGTCTCTAGAGGCCAAACTCAAGAAGGGAGAAAATATACAATGGTATTTTAGGACTTGAGAGTCCTTGACAGAATTTTTTCCCAACTAATTAAATAAATAGCTTTTAGAACTGATGTTAAATGTTTTATTTTTCATTCAAGGTTGTGTTCAAATGAATAGAACAATTTAATTACACACTGAGACATGAAATTTGAGAAGAGTCCCAAGATTGTGTGTTGTAAGAAATAACAAATAACTGCTTCCTGTCCACCTTTTCTCTGACACTTCTTGTTTTATAAACCTCTATATCATAGTCCATCACACATCTTTTCCAAATCAATTGTGTCGGTAGGAGAGCATAGAAAGTGTAAAAAGTCTTACTGACCTTTTGCCATTAAACTAATTTGTCCATCTAGTGTAAAAGTTTTCATTGGTGAATGTCATTGGAATGTAAGTTTTCTAATTACTATAGAAAAATGGTAAGTTTTATTGGTAAAAATAAATTAAATAGAAAATATTTGCCTGTATTTAGGTTTTTCTGGACAGATCCAATGCTTTAAAATAATGATTAAGTAAATTATTTTGTTATAAAATCAATCAAAATTTGCGATTTCCATAAAATCAGAAAATATTAGGTTTTTTTATCAAATAAATAACACTGTGGTCTGTATGACATTTACAGCTTTACAAAGTTGAACTCCTGGCAAGGATTATGATTAATACCTGGTAACCGTTTGTTGTACCCAGCTTACAGAAAGGACTGATTTTATTTCCATCAATTTGTTGTACTCAAAAATGTTACAGCCAAAAGAAGTGCATCATGTATGTACAAAGCCAGTCAATCACTGTTTGTCTAACTAACTAAAGCATTAACAGTCTAATAAAAGAATTTGTGATTAGACCAGCTACAATGATAATAAGATGGTTCAAATTGTATATCATTAAAATTATGCATACACACATTTTCTAGTCTCTATGCATGTCTCTGACATTACGCTCACTCTAGTAAGGCAAATGGCTTCATTCAGGGGACATGAATTTCATTCGAGAAATACACATTTAGCTGTATCTTTGCTTGGAGGGGCATGGTGCTGATGTTGGTGGTTTCCTTCTCTTTAGAATCTGCTTGAAGTCACTTTCTTCTGCCAGCTGACTTGCTCTACACATTGCTCCTTTTTTTGTCTGTAAATTAGTTTTACATACCACTTTATAAGACATGTTTTAAATATATTGTATATTTCTACTTTGTTGTATTTGTTATCTCTAAAGGTACATATACCTGGTCCCTGGGTTCATGCTTTTGATGACCAGTAATTGACCACTAGTGAATTGTTTACAACTGTGGGCCTCCAGTACCAATCTGTGCCTGTGCTTCAGCGCTTTTGCCTTCACCCTGTGCTTCCTCTACCCTTTTCAACCCATCCACAGCTGCATTTTATTCTGGGGTCAAAGACAGTTCATTCTGCACAGAAAGGCCACTTGATATTAGTATCTGTTAGTTAAAAATATATATACATATAACAAAAAGTGTTACACTGCACCATTGTGCAAAAAGCAAAAGCCAAAACAGCACATATTATGTAGCACAGTTCTTTGAGTATTAAATAATGCCATTACAAGCTGAAACAAATTTCTGGACAAGCCAAAAGAAGTCCTGACAAAGCCTGACAAGACTCAATGCTTGTTCTGTTAGCTTAGCACACAGTCTGTGACCTATCACAAGCAACAACAATAACAACGCCACATTTGCTGACCTACAAGGTACATGTCTGTCATATCTATTTCCTTTTACAATCCCTAGTTTTATTGAACATTAGCTAATACTTGTTACAACTTTCCACAGAGACCTTATAAGAAAAGCATATTTCTCATTATGGTGAAATGTCTCTTTTAATGAGGAACAACATGCTACCCTCCAAGTACTCTTGAAATAACGTCTTTCATGGAAATATGAAACCATCTGTCTGACAATGACACTATGCAACCTCAGAAAAAACAACCTAAAACCACATATGAACTAAGATACATACTTTTCTGAATGTAAATTCATTCTTTTGTCATAGAACGCTTATAATACTCAAACAACCTTCTGCCTGTTGATACATGTGCCATTCACATCCAATTCTTCTGGTTTATCTCCAAATCTCTTTACAAATATCAAACCTTCACAAAGGTTTACCACCTTTGACCTTGCTCTTGTCACTCAGTCGCCTGCTTTCTAGAACATAATTTATATAATTATTGCTCCTCCACTTCATTTTACATAGCTCCTTCTTTCAGGCTTCTCCGTGTTTGGTAAATTCTTCCCGTGTACTATCACAAACCAATGGTTCTTCTACTGGATGTCTCCATTCCCATCACACCTAATCTGTTGTAGTACAGTCTTTCTGTAGAACAGAGATACAAAGCATGACTTCCTTCTTCCTATTATATTACCCTGAGATAATATTAACACATATAAAGCATGCCATAGAAAGCTGTGAATGAAACCTGAGTATGATTATTTAACAAATCTCTTGAGCAAAAGAAGTTAAAACTTAATTAGTTGAACAAGAAGGTATATTACAATAACAGCAGATATCATGAGAACACCAAAATTACTATTTCAATTGATTTTTCAATTATTTCAGATAGTTGCAAGCATTATTAATAAAAACATCCTATGAGACTTTAAATGGCAACAGGTTGTCTACAACTGAAAAAGCTGTCTCAGCTCTCTTTATAGAGATTGGAAAGAAATAGTTTTTATTTAGTTGAGGCTTATATTCTAATATATTAAAAAATACCCTTTGTGGACAAGACTCCATTGACTGTATCTGTGTAATTTTCTCTGGCTATAGAGGAGAACTAAGGTTAATAGTTCCTCACATATGTCTACACCAGAGACATTTAAGGTCAATTAAATTAATCTCTTACCCAAATGACTGCTACCGATGACAAAATGAGTCTTGTCCTGTAAGCTGAGATGACATGGCATAAACATCTTGATAGACTGGAGAAAATTTAACCAAGTCCTGAAGGGTTTTTAGGAAAATTTTCTTCTCTTTTTTTTTCTATAAGAAAATCCAATTTTAACTGCTTTTACACAGACATAAGTAGGATCTGCCACATTTTGAAAGTGACATTTTCATCTTAGCAGCTGAAGAGACAACTTTACAGCAGAATCTCTGAGAACAAGAACTGCTCATATGATCAAAATAGCCATGGTACAAACATACCAGCCATTGCAGATACTCAGTAAGAGATAAATTCAGTCTTTCGTGTGCCAGCTAAACATCTTATCATCTATCCTTGACCTTCTGATTTACAGTTTTACTCTTGGACAAAACTATTTGTTTAAGTTTCAGTTCTGTTGATGTATGTTGCCCTGACTTCTGCAGTTTTGGATGTTATCATTCTTTTGTAACTAGTTTCTCAGACATTCTCTGTAAACATAGTCATGTTATTGTAACGGTATCTTTTGATTTACATTCCTTTCTCCTGGGCACAGAAGTTTGATGGACATTTCCTTTGACCAGGGTGATTGAGGGGAGGTCTTTGTTTCCTCCAATACACAGTGAATATGAGGCACACATATAATAAAGACAGGCAAGGCCCGAGGCACTTGTTCCTTGCAGAACTTGTTCCTTCACTCTTCAGAGGTTTCTGTCTCCTTCTTTCATGTCATTATTGCAACAGATGTAGTTGATTTTTAGTCAACATTAACCTATAATGATACTGTTAGAATATCAGTAAGAAATTTCCAAATTCAAGAATTTATTCTTTTATCAGCAGAATATTTTAAATCCAAAGACTCCCCTCCTGTAACTCGTCTGTGTATGTGGAAAACCTGCACCAATTCAACCAGATTCCTACCGTTAAATTTCATCCTTTTGTACAAAAATATACTACTTTCTTTATACATTTTCTAAAGGAGAAGCGTGCTTGCTTCTTCTTCATGCATTCTCACTGCAGGATACTTTTCTCATGTACATTTTGGCCTTTTATCCCCTTATTCAGTATTATAAATCCAATAACTAAAAAATTAGGCATTGGTGTCATGCCTTTCTCACTTCTCTCCCCAAATTATAATAACAAGATTGTGAGGTCTTCCTTGCAATTCACATCAGTAGCATTTTATGTTAGAGTTATTTAGGTATCATTTTTAAATTCCTTTTTATTTGTTTTTTCTTTTTTTCTTTTCCATTGTTCTTTCTAATAAAAATTAAGTTTCAGAGACTGAAGGGTTTGCTTTTGCTTTTTCACAGGCAGCTCTGAGGTTTATTCCTTGCTGTAGATGAATTCAAGAAGAAATCACTCTTTTAGTGACACTGCCTGCAATGTGTCCACATGATCCCCTTCCTTGTTCAGCCTCTTCAGTTCCCCCCCAAAAAAGTGATCTGCCTGTCAGCAATACAGGGGAATCAATTTGAACACAGCTTTTGATCACAAGCACTACACCTCCAACATTCCTGCTTTCCACTCTATAGATAAGGCAGTTGTGAGTGTAACAGACAGAAATAGAACCAGGTTCTTTTAATATCTCACCATGGAAATAATAAAAAAATAAAAGCAAACGCAACTCCAAGCACAAGGCCATAGATTTTTTTCAGGTTTTACATTTTTATAATATTTGTGAAGATCCTACATAATCAATTAATAAGCTTTGAAAACATACTGTCTTTTTTAGATTTCCCAATAGATATCTTTTTTTAATAAGCATATTATACATATTATTGCATTTACTATACCCACTAGAGCATACAGGATATTGAAGAAATGTCCTATTTTCATGGAAGTGCACAAGCTGCCTCCAGTGGACAGATTGTTCTGTGACATCACAGAAACCTCTAATTAGGCTGGAGACTTTGAAAACTAAAAACCATGCAGAGTGACATGGCCTTTAGTTCGCATCATTTATGCATTATATTTTTCTGGTACTTTAAATTCTTAAACTAATTCAAGGGAAATTTAATAATAATTGAATTCTAATATGGTTGCTACCGTAGTGTAACTTTGGGAAAGAGAGAAAGTAGAACCTGACTGGGTCAAAAATACATTCTGTTGTGAGTGTGTTATTGCAACTATTATCACAGACCAAATCACAAATCATACTCAGTATTGGTCAGGAGAGAGAATATGGCTCATGTCTTGCCATATACTTCAGATACATCAAACCTCTTCAAGTCACCAGCTCTCATATGCTATTTAAGAAATTACTAATGTGTTATAGATGGAACTGTAGGTTCTGTAGATCTACTCCCCTTCACCTTTCTATTTCCTCCTCAGTGCAGACTGGGATAAAGGAATAAACACATATTAGAATCCTCTTTATTATGTGTGCATAACCTCAGTGTTCAAGAAACCTACTCAGAAGATATTTCCTTTATCTTCCTGTATAGGAAAGTAGCCATTCCCAGTGTCTAGCTCCAGGTGTCTTTAGAATAATTTTGAAAATCTTATGATCAATAGTATGCATTAGATATAAATTACTACAAGGAGAATCTAAGGTATATAGATCCCTCAGAACATTTTAAAATCAGGACGTTGAACATTTTTTTTAATTTGATCTTGAACTTTATGTTTTCCTGAATTTGCTGATTTAGGTTTTTCCCATTAGTTCTTGGCTGGCAAGACATGAAAAGACAATAGAAGTCTTTGCAAACACCAAAGTCTAAACAAAACTTCTACAGGATAATTTCTTAGAAAATTTGCTTTAGAGTGAAGAAATAAAAAGGGACAGGACACCATTTTCCCTCTTAATTGTATAGGTGAGATCATGCACTGTCTAGAGCTTTCACTCTTCTTTCTCTGATTTTCATTATTTGACTACACAGTTTGAGTGATGATTTGTCAGGTTAAACAGAAGAAATGTCAACATTTTCTTTTGTATCTGGGTATTCCTCATAGTGAAGAGCCAGCACAGACTTGGATTTTGGCTGCCGTTGGAGACTAGGGCCTGATAAACAAGAGAAAACCCTGGGAAGTAAATGGTATTGATTTTTCTCAAGAGCTGACTTTGACCCAGTGACCACACTTCACTGTTCAATTTGCTAAGTGACAAAAGATCCTTCTCCTTCTATTTCATTTGTGTAGGAGTGTTGCTTTATTCACCTTTCTTCCTTCTTCAGTGTTCAATGCAAATTCTAGGAACCGGGATAACATGATCAGAGACTGTATTGGTTAAAAAACCAAACAGAATAATGATTTTCTACCACTAAATCTTCTTAACCTTTTCCAGGCATCTGAGGTTAAATACCTTGAAACCATTAGGGTCATTGTTATTATTTAAAGACAGTGCTACAAAGTTTTCAACAAGAGCTATATTAAAAATTGTAAAAGTAGTTGATGGTTTTTATTCCACCAGTGAAGGAACAAACATAGTGGGAGAAAATGTAAAACCATATTAAAAAAATTATTTAGGCATCTACCTCTCAATAAAGCAGATGTTCTTTAGGTGGCAAACAACTTTGTGGAACACTGATGCAGTCAGGACACCAAAAAATCACTCATTTTACAAAATTAGTCATATCCACTAAAGATTCATATTTTCATATGAAGTTCCTGTGAGAAGGAGGATCAAATGAAGCCACTGGCATTTCTGAACATTTCTAAAGTGTTTCAGTGTTGCTAGCCTGGATGGTTAACCAAAATTATTGATTTTCTTTTATTTTATTTCATGCTGGGTCTGCTTTGGGGTGGATATAAAAATGCATGCCAGTATTCTACAGTTAGAGTAACATGGTCGAAGTTAAGTGCAGCAAAATACATGTTCAGGAAGACAATATAGAAAAGGAAATATGGGCTACTAGAGATTTAATAAGTACTGGTTTTATGTTTTGCCTTCAGCCTGTCAGAGTGCTCAAAGGAAAAATGTCCTGTGGCAAAATTGCCAAACCTCATCATAGTCAGAGTCCTTTTGAAAGACTGGACACAGCAGCTACTTGAATATAACAGAGTCTATAATTTCAAAATAAAAATAGTCTGGGTTTAGTCCTCAGAGGTAAATGTAAGAAAACATGAAAATGAAGGTTTAGGAGTAGTGGAGAAGACAAAAAAACCAAAACTAAATACATCTCTACATGTACCATTTTTAAATATCATAATTTTTATCTTATTTCATAACATTTGTAACATGACTCATGAACACTGCATACTGGCAGTTGCAATCAAACATTATTCTGGTGACTTTGGTGAAGATTTGCTTGAGTTTCACTCTAAACAAAATGTGTCTGACTGATTCATTTTGGCATAAATAAAATAATGTAATGACTCCAATGTCCTCGAACTTGGAAGTGAGGCAGACCAAGCTTGGCATTGAACTCCCCCTCTGTAGGCGTCGCATTGGGTTGTCATATACAGCTCCATGTGGGCCTCTTTCCACATTCCTGACCAGGCAGAGGAGGGGGAAGAAATGACTGATGAAGTAACACTGTGTGGTTCTTAAATATAATACCTGAGCCAAAATCAACAGAAAAATATACTTTGTCCATTTTTCTTTGCACTGGATCTTCCACAGAAATACAAAAGCAGGAGGAGTACTGAAGTAGAAAGGCAGCAGAGGAAAAAGTTGATACAGGGAAGTGAAGCAACAGAATGGGAAGATGCCTTGGTGAAACACTGAAGGCATCAGGGAAAGAAATGAAATAGGTAAAAGAAAATAAGAAGAGGTCCCCAACCTCCTAAACTCTGTTAGGCAGAGCATTGCTGACACGTCAGGGGAGGTGATTCTTCGTCTTGACTCAGTATTGGTGAGATATATCTGAGGCACTGTGTTCAGTGATGGACTCACTCATACAAGAGAGACATGGACAAACTGGAATGAATTCAGTGAAGGGCTATGAAGATGATTAATGGTATGGAGGATCTGGGCTACATGGAGAAGCTGATACAGTTGTGACTCTACAGACTGGCAAAGAGAAGGTTTGGGCAAATAAAATTGAAAGAATGTAATGCAATAGACTGTTTAGGGAAAGAAATACTGTAGACCATTCCCATCCCTTCTGTTTATTACATACAAAGTGTTAGATGCTTTATAGAATAGCTTTCAGTATAGAATTAACATTTTTTTAATCTATCTATTAACAAGTGGAACATTGAAATCAAATGTTGTCTAGTGAATGTCACAAATAAGAATCCTTTTAAGCTTTGAAAAGAGAAAGCATAAGGAACCCTACCCATGATGATATCAACAAGGAGTGCACTCTGTAATGGGTTGCTTTTTATGCTTGCCTTTCTCCAATATTATTTTGAAAAAATAATGAAAGCAACTCCATTCAAAGTGAAAGGTGGCTTAAGACTACACACCTGGGAACTGCATTTAAAGTCCAGGATTTCATTAATGCTGGTCTATCCTCATTCATCATGCCAACCTATTTATTTTAGTCATTTTCGGAGTCTGATACTTCATGGACAGTGAATTAGCATTTTCTGGTAATGGTAAATCAGAATCTGTAAAAGAATTCATTTAGAAGTCACAGAGCATTACTGTAGAACACAACCACAACATCAACTTGATAAATATTATGAACATATTGAAAACTCTGACCTCTACAAAAAGATTTTAATGCATTTTCAAACATTTTGGGGGTGGCATTTTTATCTGACCTTCATCTATATTTTCTGTATACATTTTCTGTCTAAATTTTCAAATCAAGAAATCCACCAGGTTTTCTCCTTTCCTTTTCCCTTCCTTTAAATTGTAATGCAGTCTTAAAGCCATCTCCTCCAAAATATGTTGAATTTTCATATTTTCTGAGTTTTAGAATGGGATTAAGGGAGAAATTTTATCCAAAATAATTTTTGAAATTCTGAAATACAAATAAAGGTAAAATATATTTGTATACATTTTGAAGATATTTCCTGAATTATTACCTTTTTTTTTTTTACAGGTGGTTATACAATCAGTGAGTTTTTGCCTTCACACAGAATATGTATCATAATCAGATAGTAACAATAGGCCTACTTCCAAACTTTAAAGGACATTGATATAAAACACAGATGGATGAGACCATCTTACATCCCACAAAAGGAACGGTTTTTCGAAACTTGAAATAATTTCATTCTGGCAGAGGAACTTGACCAGTACCAGTTTCATCTTCCCAGAGTTATGTACAAGGCAATGTCCATTCTCCATTCTTCTCTGCTCAGTCTTGCTGTAGTCTGCTCCCTTGCTGTAGGTTTGTGAAGAAATGCAAGTAATTAGCACATATTTTCCACAGTTCCCTACCACTAGAAATCTAGGAGTGATGTTGGTGATAGATGGGGAGAGCTAAATCCTTTTTTTGCATATGGGATAAACTGAGCTATGACTCTCACACTCAAGATTTTTTCCAAATTAAAATATTTGTTTCTCAAACCAGTACAATTCTTATATTAGAGAATAAAGAAACATAAGTACATGATACAAGTTTCTCTTACTTTTCTTATTCTATCATAAGATTAATACACATTAATGGTATGTGCTTTTATTGGACAGGTACGTTTTGATACTTCTCTGACCCATATGCTGGAGTATCTTTTGATGGCTAGATGTTATGATAAATGGACACTGGCACTGGTTAAAATAAATTCCATTAAAACCTGACAGTTTGTTAACAACATTAAGAAAATTTGTGAGTCATAATAGACATCTTATGCAGTAAAAAGCAAACAATTTCCCATCTTCTTTTTAGTTTCTAAACATGACAAATCTTCAGGCTGATGTAGTTCACCGGTAAATAGCAGGAAATCTGCTGGTCCTACCTATAGTTTTTCCAATGTTCAGCAATATCCAAATCCCTTAAGAGTCATTTAACATATCACTGTCTAATAAATTTTATAAACATAAGTTTTGTAAGATATCTATGACATTTAAGTTGCATTATTAAAGAATAAAGTAGCGTATATGCTCAAACAACAAGGGGTTTTATCATGCAGTGCAATAAAAAAGACAGAAAACTGTACAAAGTTTATATGCTTTGCATGCATAATTTCCTCCCATTTTTCAGGCTCCTGTAGATATTGCATGTCTCATTCCAGAGTGCAGTAGTAATAAAAATACACAAAACTTCACTAATGGCTTTCTAATGAACTCCTTAAAACAAGGCATTAGGGACCTTTTAATTTTACTGCTACCATGAATATAGAAAGCTGTGAAAACACAGCTTCACAATAAAGAAAATAAAAAAAAATGTTGGTTCTTTCTGGCAATAATTTCTTCAGCCTTATGATTCCCTATGTTCAATTCAGTTTCAAAAGAAGAAAGTGAAGCTGACCTCCATTTTTATCCTATAATGAATATCTTAATTATTATCAAAGCATCGACCTACTGCCATTTACAAGAGCTGCAATGGCTGATAATCACCATAAATAATAGATTCTAATCTAAGTAGGTTAACTGCACAGATTTAAATGCGTGTCCATCCCTGTCTCCTTAATTCCACCTGGAGCCCTGATTGACTGCTAATAATGCTACAGCAATATCTGTCAGGCTCTTGAGGTCAGACAGTCCATACCTGAAGAAATTATCCCCCAAATTCTTCCATTAGCTTGCATGTGAGGTTGCTTTCATTGCACCAGACTTGCCATGGGGAAAAAAATCCACAAACTCCTTTTAAGTTCTACACATTACTAAAAACAAATGAAAATAAAAAGAAAATAGAAATGCAGAAGGGAGAGGAAAAACACAGGGATGCTGAGGATCTGACTTTAGTATTCATATACATAGGATAAAAGCAGTATGAATGCAAAATTAGTTTAAAACACTATTAGAAACCCCATTAACCTTGCACAGTTGAAAATGACTGTATGACATATACAACTGGAGAATAAAGTCCTTGGTCTCCCTTGTGTTTAATTTTCTCATCTTTGACCAAGTAAAATAGACAAGTATTGCTAATGATTGTCACTAACATATGGGCGTGTATACAAGCTCAAAACCTGACTGTTTCTAGAATAACCAATTAGCAACACACAAATGTTTCTCTGAGAAAAATAGCTGGATTTTAATGTTATTTAATAGCAGGTACTTGGTTTCACCAATTTAAGTCAACAAAATAGAGTCCTGTTAGATGTGGGGATCTGTCTGAAAGCCCATTGGAGCACTGCTGTTGTGAGACGATTCAGTGGCATGCCTTACACTTCTGAGATGTGACATAGTGTAATATTTAAAGGGATAAGAGTCCATAAATATCCTTCTATTTTTTGTCATATGAATATATGATTTCGATTTTGTTTCTAAAATATAGTGTAAACAGTATTTTTAATGCCCCAATTTTAAAGCTTGAATTAATACAGCTTTCAAAAGAGGATGATTTCCAATCAAGTATTTGATTATCGGTCTCCATATCTGTAAAAACAATGTTCATAGACTACTTTTCTTAGCCATCAGGTAGACCAAATAACATCCACAGGATTTGTGACTAAGGTTTCATGCTCCTTTTCTTCTAAATCATCCTTGTTTTACTTTGTGTCACCATAAAAATTCTGGAGATACAGACAGGTACAATGACACCAATCAATCCTCAAAAATGTCTCTTAAATTGCACCAGATTGCTCAGTTTAAAAATTATGTGTGTGGTGTATTGTGTCAATAAGTCAAAAGAACGTTTGAAGGGAATGAATTGTGCTACCCTGCTTTCCCCACCTTATATTGAATGTCTGTCTCATTTTACTTGAAGGTCTCCTGAACAGTAAAGGCTAGATGCACTCATATGAATGCAACCAAGGCCATTAGAGATGTCCTAGACAGGCAAGGGGACCCCCAGACCTCTGTATAGGGCTAGCAGGTATGAGACAGGATTTGTGAAAACCTGGGAATAGCAACTGCAGCCTAAGCAGAATATCCCATCGTACCCAAAAATGACACCTGCTGTATATCTCTTTTACACTGAATTAGAGAATGAATAAACTTCCTGTGTAATAGTAATAGAATAATACTCACTACTCATTCTAAAAAAGGCACACTTACTCTTCCCTAATATATCATTTACCTGAGCCTCTTAACTTTTTTTTTGTCACATTATGGACATCACAGTCTGCAGTTTTCTACATTCTTCTAGAAGGAGATATTTTTAATGAGAATTTAAATATAAAATACCTTTTTTGTTCTCTCTGTATGACACTAGGGCATTAAGGGATGCTTCATACATTGTCCATACTATCACATCTAAGTTTCTTGAAACTTTTTAATGAATACCACATAGTCATAGTAACATAGTAATTTTATACTTTATTTAATGAATTTGTTCTACAATACCTTAACACTTTAAAATATACCTTTAGGAGCATAACATTAAGTCCAATTTTAGAAATTGCCATTTCCATAGTGAAGCCCAAAGTAAATAATTTAGTTAAGGCTTAGGATCTGGTCTTATCAACCCAAACTCCTTTTACACTTTTATCATCTCTAACTCTTTAGTTCACAGAAAAAAAAAATCTATTTCCAGGTGCAGTCATTTATTTCTCATATACAACTTTATGTTCTCTTTAAAGTGCAATGTTATATTTCACTACTGTAAACTATTTTGCTATTCCTATACAACTGATATCCTAATATTACAGAACACAAAGTTTATTCTCTTACAACCAATTTGGCAATTGCAGCTATATTCTCGATTGACACCTATGAATTTTAATACTTTACCAGAGGAAGTGCAGAAGTTGTCTGTTCACACTAGCTATATTTACCGAGAGCTCCAATTTTTCCCTATGAAGTGTCCCTCTAAACTATCTATGTTTCATATGTATGGCAAGTAGGGCCAGAGAAGCACGTGGTTGCTACTATAGACAGGACAGCAGGACCAATTAATCTGCCTGCTTTGATATGAGTCTGAGCCAATTGTGATGCTCTTCATTCTCTGACTGAGCATTACAATGGGATTCCCAGGATAGGTATTATGTCCCTTTCTGCTAAGGTGTGTTTGTTTTGAAGTGGCCTGTGGTCTTTGAACAGTCCAGTTATGAAAGGAATATGAGGAAAAGAGGTGAATAAGACAATGGGACCTTGATGTTGTTCAGCACTATCACTTTTTTTTTCTCAGATTGGCAAGCTACAGCACATTGGCACAGACGCAGTGTTTAACAATGGTGCCTGAATAGAGATGTGCCAACTTTGGCTCCAGAGTTGCCACAGGGCATTTTTTACTTTGTTTTTAATGTTCACCCTTATTTAATAATTCATTTATGAAGGAAAAATTAGCAAGTTACCTTCATAGTACTGTTTAAGAAATATGAGAGATCAGGAAACTCTATGTCTATATTGGTATACTGTTTCTTTCTTTAAAAGATAATTAAAAAAAAAAAAAAACAAACAACAACAAAAAAAAAACCAAACAATCAAACAAACAGAAACAAAAACCAAAAAACAACAGCACAATCTGAAGGAAATTTAAAGCAGTAACTGAGATTTGCATATGAATATCTTTGTGTGTGTATGGATATTAATAAATCTGCATGATGGAAGAATTCCAACAAATGTTGTTCATAGGCTTTGGCAAACAAGCCACTTTAAAAGTACTGTTAATATTAAAATAAGAAAATTTTACTTATTTTGTTGTTTTATGTTGCTCCAACATGCATTGAAAACCTCAGGAAAAAGAGGTGATATAATGACTAATGATGAGAAATTATTCATGAGAAAAATAAGAGATGAAAAAATGCACAAATAGATGAAGATAATGAGTTTGTTCTAAATGCTAAAGATGACTCTTGAAGTGGGTTTTCATATTTAAATAGCTTCTTGGAATTCTGTGGCCAAAGATGACAAAAACAGCTATAACACAGGAGAAACGTGTTGACTGCAATGAAGTCACACCTCAGCCTTCTCTTCTTCAAGAAAGGGCAATAAAGGAGCATCATTTTTCTTGGAGTTTTAGTAGGAATAGCATGATTTTTTTGCTAAAACTTTGTGATTCTGTAACTCTCCATGTATTATAGGAACAAACATTTATCCTTCACTCACAGTAATGTCTTCACAACATGCCATGAACTAATTCCAGTTCAGTAGACTAATTCACTATTAGTCACAGAGCATTTAGAGTACTGAAATGTATAGGTTGATAAGAATCGATTAAAAAAAAAAAAAAAGTACTTTTTGGAGAGGTACTCCATAATAATTTTTAACAATTAAAGGTAATCCAATGCTGAATGTGATTTGGGCTGGTATTGATGCCAAGAGATTTTTGCTTTTTCTGCTTTTCTATATGAGAACCCCTGTAATTTTCCACTGTAGCTGTTCAGTAATTTTTAGGCAGTAGAATCCTATACTCTAAACATAATAAAACCCCTTATCACCCCAGTAACACTGAGAAGAGAAGATTCCATTGTCCTATGATGACTGAAATATAGAGGATAGTAATAATCCAATGGAAATTTAACACATACAAGCATCCCATTAACTTAGTTTCAAATTCAGAAATTTTTGTCTACTGTGTTAATTTGCAAAACCTATGATAAATGCCAGACAGCCTGCTGCACCATCGGAGTCTTTTCAACATCTCTGTCACCTTCTGACTCGCTCGGGGCCTGGTACCTTTATGGGGGGCCCCTTCTCCGCCTTTGCAGTTTGTTCTCTGATGTCCTCCAAATAAAGGTATTTGCTTTCCCCTTCTGTTTTTTAGCCTGCTTTTAGGCAACAGTGTTACAAGCATGGTTAATGTTTTCTCAACAGGAACACAGATGGAGTAGTAGAAGATTTACAAGAGAAGTAGACAAAACCTGAAGCTTCTTGAGATCAACAAGCTAAAGACACTTATGTAAAAATCTCTTGAAACTTTTGGGTCTCTCCCCAGTATCCTGAACTTGACAAGGAATTTTCCTGTCTAATTCTAGATATTGGGATGAGGGGAGCATTTGCACTCCATACAAAAGGAGGAATTTGGATGCATTAAGTTTTCTCTTGAAGTGGGTAAATAAAAACTTATATGTGAGTAAGAGAACAAATACAACATGTGAAGCCTGACTGCAAACTGAGTAACCAAGAAGAAAAAATAGACAAGGCCATTTCTCAACAATTGGAGAAAACCCCATGTTCATGGAGCCTGGTATTTTGGAATCTTTAACTATCTTGACATTTTCTGGCAATAATACTGGCACAAGCAAGTTTGGAGTTTTCTGGAGTGTATTGATAACAATTTCATGATAGATGTGATTGATGGTCTAAGCAGGAGAAACACTCATCTGGACCTGTTTCTCACAAACAAGGAGTAACTGAACAGGGATGTGCATCCTTACCTAAAGCAATCATGAGTTGATGGAGTTTAGGATCCCAAGAGAAAAAAGGTAACTGCAAGAATCAAAACCGTAGGGTTCAAGGAAGTAGATTGTGACTTGTGCAAGGATCTGCTTGTCACGATACTGTGGGACACTGCCTTGGAGGAAAAAGAGGCCCAAGTGTTGCCCATTTTTCACTGTAAAATAGCTAGTTTTCTCTGTTAGACAGTCTCAAGGACGATTTCTGTAAACATAGCTATGTTGTTGTAAAAATTATCTTTTTACATTCCTTTCCCATGGACACAGATCCCTTTGACGGACACTTCTTGTAACCAATATAGTTAGAGACGGAAGTGTTAACTTTCTCCAATGATCTGTGATTTCTAAAAGTGTATATAAGAATTAAACGAAAGGGGTTCCCCCCCCTTTCCGCCCTTGCTCTGAACACAGCCCGAAGTCCGGCTCTCATTATTTCTGCGTCTTCGACTGATTACCGGGATAAGCCGTAATAACAGGCATCGCGGTAATACCCAAGAATTTATATTAGCTTTGAATAATCACAGAAGTTGGGAAGCATTCCCAATGAACATAAAAAGGAAAAGAATGCATCCCCTTCAAAAAGGGGAAAAGAAGGATCTGGCAATTCACAGACTGCTCAGGTTAACATCAGTCTATATGAAGATTATGGATCCATAAGGATCATCAAAGTTCAACTCCTGTCCCTGCATGGGACACCCCAGGAATCATACCATGTGCCCGACAGGATTGCCCAAATGCTTCTTGAAATCTGTCAGGCTGGTGCTGTGACCACTTTCCTGGTGAATCTGTTTCAGTGCCCAACCACCCTCTGGGTGAAGAACCTCTCCCTGACATCCAACTTCAGCCTTCCCTAACTCAACTTCAGGCCATTCCCTTGAGTCTTGTCACTGGCGACCAGTGTCTGCCCCTTCCCTTTCCCTTAGTTGTAGACTGTGATGAGGTCTCCCATCAGTCTCCTCCAGGCTCAACAGACCAAGAGACCTCAGCTACTCCTTGTATGGCTTCCCCTCAAGGCTCTTCACCATATTTGTAGTCCTCTGCACACTCTCTAATATCTTTATATCTTATATTATGACATCCAAGACTGCACTGACTCAAGACAACTGGAGCAGAGTAGAGTGGAACAGTCACCTCCTTTGACCAGCTGACAATTCTGTGCTTAATCCAATATGGTGAAAAACACAGCCTTTCCTCTCAGTTTAGATATTGTTTAAAACTGACTGTGATTTCTTCCTTCATATATTAATATTGATATTTTATAGCAACATGCAAATTTATGATCATGTGTTATAGCATCATATGCCTTCTGCTGCTGTATGGAGATAATTTCTAAGAGTAAACATGGTGGTAGTTTAGTAGTTATAAAAAGTTTGAAGAGAATCCACTCTAACCCACTCTAACCCTGTAACCCACTCTTGAGAAATGTGCTACAAAAGACCCTGCACCCATAACTGAGAGATCCTGGCAGGAGCTTCTTATATCCTCAAGGAAAAAGTAACTGTGGGAACATAATTTATGTTGTGTGGGGAGAAATCTCATCACATGTTAAAGGGCAGAAAATCTGAAATTCCAGTAGTGGACGAATAGATATTTTACTGACAACACACGTTCACTCATGGCAATGAGATGAAAGCAGGATTGTGGAAAATGCTTAACCATGCATTCTGTAAAGATTTCATAAGCATTACATGTGAAAAGCATGATCCAAGGAATTACATGCAAGTTCCACATGGTACTTTTCCAATAGAACTAAGTGCAACTTAGATTCCTGCCATCACACAGATATGCAAAAGCCTATATTCATCACAAACATCAAAACATGTTTGTGTTTAGTATTTTTTTAAAATCTAGAACTGAGAAATACACACAAACCCAAAGCAAAACAGCTCATTAAGGCAGCAAAAGCAA
>VZRZ01006252.1:753051-816239 GCA_013398175.1 Climacteris rufus | reverse complement strand
AAAAAAAAAAAAAAAAATAGACTATGTTGGGATGGTATAAGGCGTGTTAAACATGCCTCTTTTCTAAACATAGTGACAGATGCATGGGCTTTATGTGAAGATTAAGGTAGTTTAAGGGAGTATTTTTGAATAGTTCAGTAGGTATATTGCGGTGGCCCAGCCCACCTTGGGGCTGAGTGCAATACAGTGGGTAGAATTCCCCACCCAGGATTCCAACCCTGAGGGCGAGGCCCAAGTCTAGGGCTGACACCCACTGTGTGTCACACATGCAGCATCTCCTCCCTCCCTTCCCAAAGCCTCGCTGGTCTTTTGTTCCCATTGGTTCAAACCTCTTATGCTTAATAATGTAGCCTATTCCTTACGTGTGAAGCTCTGGAAGGCTCTGTTCAGTTCAGTTCCCCATTGGTTGGTTTCTATCTGTTCCTCCCTTAATGTGTTGTGATTTGTTCCCTGTTACCTCATGTCCTTCCTTTATTGGCTTGCTCCCTTGCTCCCCTCTCTCTCCAACCCCCTTTAAAAACTGTTGTCATCCTCCTCACAAGTGCCTTTTGCCTGCCTGCCTCCCTTTCGACCACACCCCCTGCCCTTCGGGGTGGAAATAAAGTCGGGACTGAAGACACAGCTAAGGCCCTCTCTCATCTTTCATCCTGGCCGAGTTGCCAGGCAACAGCACTGCTGCAGCCAGCCTTGACTGCTTCTCTCAGGCAGCACCGAACTGCTGACGGGTCTTTGGTAGCCGCGCTGCTGGGGCACCGGACCTTTTCGCCTGCCAAGGTCACCGAGTGGCTAGCGGCCGGAGCGACATAGGTAAATAATAGAATTATTGTTATTTCTCTGTATGATATAATTACTTTCACTCCTTTGAAGTTTACTGTGGAAGAAAACAGATTAGAAAAGAGATTAAGACTGTGTCATTGATCTACGTAAAGTGGACTAACTCACCTTCTGGGAAGTTACAGATGGAGGCAAGGCTCACTCCTGTGATTCTCATCTGGTTCTGTGAGCAATCAATGGAAATATTTCTTGGAGGTCTTCACATAAATAGCTACAGTTTGCAAGGTAGTCCTCAAGAGGTAAATCTGTAGGCAAGGTTTTCATTAATTTCGGTATACCTGATATTTTGCCAAAAGCTAAATTGAGTATTGTACACACCACTGGACTTGTCCAGCATCGCTGTTGTAGTTCCTCCACACTGCAATTATTCTTTGAATTACAGTTAGTAAAAACTATTTTCTGACAGAAATAAAACTACTTAGAGAAAACAAATAAAAATGGAGGCAAATCAATAGCCCAATCATTTGCCTTTGTGACATTTCAGTTGCCTGGAATTTTGTTATTTGATAATTCAACAATCCAAACATCCTCAGCACTAAACATTTCCCTTTTTACTTCAACAAAGCCCAGATAAAATCCCTCAATCTCTACTACGTTCAATATAAGGGAAAATAAAATCAAAGGTTCTGAGTAGCAAAGACCTCATAAATTATGCTATTCCTTTCCTGTAATAAAACTGTCTATAAGACAAAGCAAATAAATAGGAGAGCATTTGACAGGGCCTTCCAGCAGCAGTCCAAAGTGTCTGGGCCTCCTGCCCAGTCCTGAATCTAAAATCATGGGTTAACAAAACAGCCAAAATTTCACACCACTTTTTTTCCTTGACAATTATAAATTACCAGTGCAGCATCACTAGTATCCTCACTGGTCCAAAAAATGCTATTTCACCCCCAAAACTGTACTTTCTGACTTCCATAGTTTAACTGACGTTTAAAATTTCAATTATAGGACTGCAAACGATCCTTTAATTTGTGAGTGTGCAAATCACTGAAAAGCTCTGAGTAGTGTGACATGAAGGGAAGAGAAAAGAAATTAATATTTTATGTGAAATTAGTTAAATTAAAAGCCAACCAATACTTTATTAAAATCAAAGAACTGAGTATTTCTAAAGCTTAGTTTATTCAGCTTCAGTTTATATGTGTAAGGTTGAGATACATGGCCACATTGAGAATAAAACCAAAGTTACAGGTTTGTCAGAGTTGCCAGGGCACTAAATCTTGCTGTCTAGAAGATTTTCCACAGGCATTGAGATTTTTCAAATGTGTGCTTATTTTTTGTGTGGTGTACTTACCTTACTAGAGATGAAAATGGCACACATTGAGGTTCTACACTTGAACCTGTAAATGCCATTTATAGTAACCCCAATTTTTTCAAAATCTGTGAGGGAAATAGCCTTAGGATTTCATCAAAGAATCATAGAATACGTTGAGTTGGAAGGAACCCATCAGGATCATTGAATCCAAATCTTGGCCCTGTGCAGGGCATCCCAAAAATCACACCACGTGCCTGAGAGCATTGTATAATTTTGTTTCGTCTTACTGATTGTTTGGGGAAGAAGTTTAGTAGGAGGACAAGAGGACAGACTGTTCGTGAGTAGAGTATTTTGGGCATCGCAATATGTGTCAGATTTCTTGCTCTGCTACAAATTTGGCATGACTTTCAGCAAGTGATGTAGGACTACATCTACAAATGAGTTTTAGGTATGTTGTTGTAATCCATAACTTACAAGAATCCTGACATGTGATGGAATCCATACACCTGTTCCCACAGAGACAGATGCTTACATACCAGATCCAGAAAGCCAGCTTGCTGCACGAGGAGCTATTTTGATGTTTGACCAGTAGCAAGTATAAATGAGAAGTGTTATTTGAGGTGAGCATAGGACTATCATAAGGAGGAATGTTAATAATAATTCTTGCTTGCTACTACTCTCTGGATGAGACTGTCCAACTAATTCCTTATCCACCAAACCGTCCACACATCAAAGGTATCTATCTGCAATTTAAAGAACAAGATGCTGTGAGGGACCATGTCAAAAACCTTACAGAAGTCCAGATAGATGACATTCATAGCTCTTCCCTTTTTCATCATATTATTCCATCATAGAAGGCCAAGAGACATGTCTTTGAAGGTCATAGTCTCTGCATTTAAGTTCTTAATCTCCCAAGAATTTTTGATTTTAACTTGAAAAATTTATTTTTGTACATTTAGATCTCGTATTTCACAGATTTGGGAAGAGTAATACTTTAGTGCTGGCGACTCAGAAGTTACACTCATGATTCAGACCAGTAGATTTGTAAGTAAGTAGTGTGAAAATGTGGTTTCTTTTGAAAGTAGAGAAAGTTTTAAGCTAAAATAATAGGTATGTATGGTGGTACATTCCATCTAAGGCTTGTTTGTGAAAAAACAGTATGGGACAACTAATACTGAGTTCTTTCCTATACTATCACTCAGTACAGAGCTAATTTCAGTTCATATTATAGGGCTACAACTTCCTTCCTGCTCCTCTCCCCTCCAGTATTATCACCTGACATGTCCTTAAAAACATACATGGAAAATAAGTTGTTCCAGTTCTGACTGCACAGTGGACTGAGACTGTTATACCTACATATCTATGATAGGACAACGGATATCAGTAACAGTGATTGCCACAGCTCAATTTACTGTCTGCATTAGAAGGAACTTTTAAGTCAAGAATATTGTTTCCAGAAGACATTTGCAGACTTTCAAAATTTATTTATATTAAATTAGTTCTTCTTTTCTGGAGAGTAACCATTTTTGTTTTTAAAAAGTCTATATCACACATTTCAATCTATGAGGCAATGTGTGAGACAATTATCCAAGTTATAACACAATGGAATATCTGATCCAGTTAGTCTACTGGGGCACTGTACCATTATGGATTTATAACTAGATATTTCTCATTCTTTTCTATAATTTTCTATGAGCTGACTATGGATATCTGTATACATCTTTCAAAATTAAGTGGCAAAACCCAGGTCTTTCCAGCTAAAGCTAGACATGGAAGTACATACAGTTATCAACAACTTGTTGAAGGTAGTCAGAAGATGCTGAAGGCAGACTGAAGGTGAATAATGTGAAGAAGAGAAAAGAAAGAAAGGGTTATTTAAATATACTTTTTGAAAAATTTACTTTAAAGTTATTAACTTTTGCCCTCATACTTAATGAAACTGTCGTTCATTAAAAATGTCAATATAGGAATGATGACAAGAGGGTTATTCTTTTTAATTCAGGATTGCTGCTAACTAAAACTGAGGCTAATAAATTTCAAGACCTTTGGCTCAGGAGCCTATATCTATAAACACTTCTACTTTGGGTTTCATCCAATGGTAGGATTATTGTCTTGTACTATGAAAAGAATGATTAAATAAGAACTATAGTAATCTACACATCTTGATCATCCATTATTATGAAGTCTTTTATTATTTGTCTTTCCCATAATTTATATAATATTTTACTGCATTTTCCCTTTCATAACTCCCCAAAACAGAAAGCAAATACAAAAAACAAAAATTCAAGAAAATACTCTATTTGTTGTTTGAATTCTTTGAAATTGCTTATCACTATTTGGGCCCTAATAAGTTCATTTTAATATCACCAACAATTTGGGTCCAAAAGGACATCTTATTAATTATATGGTGTTTCAACTTTAGGAGGCCAGCAAGCTATCTTTCTATATTTAGTTCTTAAATTGAATTTCATTCTTTGAGCATCTTAACAGCTAAGTAAAACAAAAAGACTATAAGCTGATAGAAAATAAATTTTCTTTCTGCTTATGTAACATTCCATTCTTGACTGGTGCAGTGTTTTTAGTGCCTCTATTTCGATATTGGTAAGGAAAAAAATCATTGTAGCTGACAATCTTATTGCAGATCTTCCTATACTTAAAACATGGTCTCATGAAGTGCAAAGTGCAATTTCTCACTTACATTTTAAAAAAGCAAACTATAAAACCTGCTATTGTTACACAATGAAGACTATCAAGTTGCAGAAACATTCTTTAAAGGGTAATTATTATAAAAACAACACAAAACCAAAAACCTGGAGAGCAATTTTCCTGACAGACTTTATAACCAGTTAATCTTTTAGAGTTCCCATGAAGTCAGTGTGAAATCACCAAAAAACCCCACCACTACATATCTCTCTCTCTGCTTGAACAGGAACAGAAGTAGTCTTGTGTGCTTATGCCTTTCTGAATAAAATCGGTACCAGTAATTCTGAAGAGTTTCAATCCCTTATTAATTGGCATTGAGCAAAGGGGCAGTGTGTGTTATTTAAGCACTGAAGTATTTATTTATAAAGTAAATCTTGTGGTTGTGGAGCAAAGGTAAAAAACGTTAATTTTGAAGAGTGAAAACCTAGAAAGCAAATAAGAGTGACACAAGGTTTGTTTATATTTGTCTCCAGTTCCATGATCTATTTTTTAAGAAAGTGTCACTAAGAATGCTCAAGTGCCCAAATAAACAAATACACATTTTTTGGAAAACCCTAATAAACATCATGTTTTCTTTTTCCAGCTACAGGATAAGGCATCATTAACTAATGTTTTCATTTGGTCATCAGATACTGAATTGTTAAGAAAGAAAGGTGACTACAGGTTTTGCAGTTCATTTGGAGATGTTGTTACAGGCTTATTTCTCTATGAAACCAAACAATAAAAAATCAAATTTTTTTATTCTGATTCATTATCTTTTATATGTAATGCTCCTGAAAATAAAAACACCTTACTTGGGAAACTGTCCTTTATAGATGAAAAAACAGTTCTGGATAATATACTTAATTTCATTACTTAAGCATTAACATTGTGGAAAGATGAAAAAGTCCATCTGAACTGCAAAAGGAAATAATTTAGGTAAAAGTATGATGTCAGTGTTACACTGAGACTTCTTGATGTGCTTCTGTGCTCAGCCATATACAAGTAAGGTGACACGTACATCTCAGTCTCAAAGGTTGTAGTTCCCTGTTATAAATACAGCAAAATACAGATTAAATATAACTGAAAAGGAAAACTCACAGTAGAATCACTGTTACCTTGTGTATCATGGATATCATCTTTACAGATATTTCCAAGGCTCCTCATTCAAATTGAGAACAAACTGCATATACACTTTCCTCTTTTGACAAACTATTTAAAATCTGTCACTGAATAATTAGGGTAGTAAATGCAAATATTGTTGTAGCAAATATATGCAGGTTCATATTGTGGAACTATTATTCCTACTTCAATCACTGAAATGGTGCAGCTGGCATAATGCCATTTTGATGAAGTGATGCCAGTTTACCTCATGCAAATACTTGTCTCTTTTCACCAGGAGTTAATTTTGCTACCCTTTCTCTTTTCCTAGTAAAATGACTTTGTAGAGGTTAGTTCTAAAGAAGGTTTACAGAGACCAGGGAAAAGTGTGAAAATAATGACGTGAATAGTCAGATTCTTCTCTGCTACAATAAACAGTTCTACAGAATGTGATCATGTAAATCCCTGTGCACAACACAGAATGCACAGAATGTAGAAGATATCAGGACCGAAAAACAAGGGGAAAACATATAGTATTAAAAGTAATAGTAGTTTTCCCACATCTCGCTTTCTTATTTATTTGTTATTTCTACAAAGTACTGGTTTTGTCATTCTTCCAATGTGTGAGCAGCAGAGCTTTGATGTGTAATCATTGTGCTTTTGTTCTTATTTTCATCATTAGATTTTATAAAATAGCTCTATATCAATTAACTTTTGGAAATCATAGCCTTGTTCATTTTGGGCTATTTCTCTTTCATACTATGCATTAAATTCCCTGTGGAGGAATTCCACATTGACAGCTTCATAACATGGTTTTGCCACTTTGGACCTCAAGTGCATGAAGAATACTACAGCAGAAATATAATTGATGAGATTTTTGAAGAAAATAAATATATATTTAATCCCTTTCTTAACAGCTTTTTTTTCCCTATAACTGGCTAATACAGAGACAGTAAGAAATAGCTGTATTTTTATAAAGGATCAAGTTGAAGGTTCTTTCTAATTTCACAATAACCAGGGCATCTTCATATGTAATTACATTTTCTTGATGAGCTTATTAACAGTAATCTTAGCATTTCACAAGTGTACATTTCATGCCATATTAGCATTTGCTCGCGTGCTTCTGAAGTGAAGGAAGTTCCTGAATTTAAATGTTTTCTCTTGATCAGTTCTTCCTTTGCATTTTAAGTAGCAGAAAACAGAAAGCAATTGGATTAAGTGACGGGATTGCAGAAGACGTAAAAGTGTAAATAGCAGTGTTTGAACACATTTGCAGAGTGTCAGTGAATGGAGCACTACATGCTGCAGAAATACTCAGAGCTAGAACCTTATCTTTATGTGTACTAATGAAAGATAAATTTTCTACTGTAGGCCCCTAAAGCTTCAGTTTGGGGAAAGAGGGACACAAGGAACAAGGTTTTATTAAAACAAAAAAGATAAAATCAGGTCGTTTTTCTTTTTCCTCATTAATTTTTTCCCCTCTTTGCCATTGGTGATAAGTGCCAACGATGTAAAACTCCCACCAGCTGGTGTTTCACAAAGAGAAAGCCCTTGGGGAAAAGGACTCTCCTTCTGACAGAGGCAGCCTGGGAGCTCTGCTGCAGAAGCCAGTGCTATTTACATAAGCATATAAAGGCAAGTCACAATGCAATTAGCCATATCAGGATCACACCAGTGAACTTGAGAGTTCTTTATCAAAAGGTTCGCTCACACAGTGTCATGATGATGCTTTCTGGTTTTTAAGTAGAACACTGTTATTGACTTTAAGACATTCATTCTCTGGGGTCTAGTGTGGTGATGAAGTTATGACAGGTGATTTCCTGTGTTCAACATCTTGTAAGTTGCATTCTACTATATATTTCAAAAAATAGGGCTTTATGTTTGGGTAAAAATACCCCAAACCTCCTATCTGTTTTCCAGAACGAAAAGACAATATTGGTGGTTCAGAAGTACTCTAATATACAAAGGCCCTTGAAGAAAAAAATACCAATTCGATGTGTTAAAAGAGATTATAAGTGTCAAGCACATTTTAAGCAAATAGGATTCAGAAGAAAGTAATATGTAATTTTGAATAAGATAATTTTGAAGAAGAAGCAAACTAAAAACTGTAAACAAAACACAAAAAACAAACAAAACCCCATTTCACTAGATATTTGATTTTTCTGTTCACAAAGTAATCTGATTGCTCTGATTAATAAGTCAGATCTTTGAGCACTCTTGTCATGGCCATTGTATTGTCTCGCTGTGATAGTTTTAGTTAATTAAAATTTTTGTTATTTGCTTTAAGTGTTTTATTATTCCTGAGTAATCTGAGTACTATATTGTTTCTATTTTTTTGATTCTTTAAAAAGTTTGGAATAAATAATAACGAGAAGTTAGGAATAATGAATAACAAATAAGTCTGTTCATCTGACAGTTTTCAAATTATAATTACTTGTTCCTGAATTAGGAAAACTTTGAGCATTCTTCTACATTTTCATAAATGTTCTGTGATTTTTTTTTTCCAAACGGCTGGATAGCAGGTATCATTCTATCAAAAGTGATGTGCAAACATAAGAAAATTCCTTAGGGAAAAAAAAAAAGAAAAGTCGAACAAGTTAATTTAGTAAACATTTAGGTGTAGTGGGTGTTAAACATTAGGTTATGGTAAATCATGCTTTGTCGATAACCCAGGTGAGGGAAGACACCTGGTTGTTATTTGTCCATCACAGGGAAGTGAAAAGTTTGTTTTGTCTTGTATTCACATTTCTTTCACTGAAGTATGTTTTGTTACAGTGAGATAAGGAACAGTCTAGAGGTCACAAAGCAAATTACGTGCTTTGCATTTCATACAGGAGAAAACAAGTGAAATAATAATGGCAGGGATAATTTTTTTCTTGAGATAGAATTCAGTTGTGGAATTTCTTGTTTGGAGAAATTATAGATGGAAAAAGAAACAAAAAAAACCAAAAAAAAAACAAAAAAACTGTCTGGCTCATAATATATGGGAGCCATAGATTCTTGGAAGCAGGAATAAATGCAATGTTTGCTACTGGATATTGCTGGAGTCAAGGTACAAGCTGGATAGGCTTTCAATCTGTTATAGTATAGCCATGCTTTTGAATGTCATTCTTCCATTGAGAAATAAAAGAAAGTAGTGAACATGGGAATAATAAAGAAAAAGAGGAAAGCAGAAGCATGCAAAGTTAGGGTATGCGACAGTATACACTTCAGTTGTAATTAATGGCAGTCATATCCACACACATTTTGATCACTGTCTTTGGTAGCTTCATAAATATTTCTTGCTGCTATTGCAATAAATATGATGGAATAGAAACTGATATCTAAACAGACCCATAATTTAGACTGCATTTTGTTTCCATTAGATAGGATTAAATATGCTATTTGATTTCATGGAGGGAGCAATATGTCTCCCTGGTGATAATGGCACTGCTGTATTGAACACTTCTGTTGCTAAATGAAGTATAATTTTTTTATAAATGACCATTAGCATAAAGATTTTTACTTTTTATGGAAATGTACCTTAGCAAAAATGTAAAAATTTGAAACACCAAAAATTACTTACCCACTTTTTGCCTACAATAATATAACAGTGTATGTTTTGATAAATAGTAATTTACAAGAAAATATAATTAGCTAGTTGCTCATAATACATATATTTAGACTTGTGTTATCATTAAAGCACATTAAAAAGATGTAATCTTGTATTTTTTGCAGTTACTAACAGATATTCAATATAGTCAACTTCATTTGTTGAAATATATTTGGTCTGGACACCACTTATTATCAATAAAAAGCCATCACAGTTCTGAATTCCTGCATAATAAATACTCTAATATATTTACATCCTGATTAATAAGAAAAAAAGTCACATCATAAGCCATTTTTTTGCAAGAGTGTTAGATTCAAGAACCAAACAGTAATTCTTCATGTTGAGTTTGTCAGGAATGTCCTAAATTTTTTGCCTGTTAGCAATTCTATATCAGTTACAACTACCACAGAATACAAAATATACTTTTAATATTCACAGATCCTGAGAAGTCTTCTACAGTTGCAATGTGCTTTTGTTAAAAAAAAAACACCAACCAAATAAATTAAAGGAGTAAACAGGTCAGAAGTGTGCTTTTTCTTGAAAATGTAAAGGAGTTTAAAACAGTTGCTCAGATTAAGATGGTTTTCATAGACACAGTGAATTTTCAGATCAAGAAAAGAGGTTTTCATGAATTTTAGGTATTTCTAGTTTTTTTATGTATGTTGTATATCTATAAAACTGAATTGCAATTTTTGAACTGAAGTATTAACAACTTACTTAAACCTCATTTTGAATCTTACCTAAAGTCATACATTGTGCCTTATGTATAAAACTGATCCTGAGTAAAACCATTCGACTTTCTCATATGTTGGCTCTTATGAAAGTAGTATTCTACCTTGATAAAATCCAGATATCTGGAAAGAAAACACTGCTTTTCTATTTAGGACCTTAAAACTGCTGAACTTATTGGCAATCGTAGTATAACAGTAGCCAGTACACTGATTGCAAGGCATGAACTTAGTAAAGGCCAGATCTGGGTTTATTCTTCCTCAGTAAGTTCATCAAGGCAGTTAATGACAGGTTTAAGCAGGTGTCTGCAGTACCAGTGTCAACGGTAAAGATGTTTACACAAGACAAACACATCAGGACTTATAATGTCGACTGTTTTTATACATGGCAAAAGTTGTCAGACATCGCCTTTAGGGCTTCAGATGTATTTTTAGAGAATTCTAATCTACAGTTATCTGTCAAGCTACTCTCGTATTTAATGCAGATATAAAAATAAACAGAGGCTATAGAGAAGCTTCTGCAAATGCTAACACAATATGCAGCATCTTTTTCATTCCCCTTCTACTTCGTTACAGCTTACTTTTCTAATAGTGTGGCTGCAGTAACAGTTTTCATACAGACCTCTCTCTTTCCAAAACCCCCTGCCCTCTCTCTTTAAGTGTGCTTTCGTTCCTTCATTATTTTGTGAGATTCAGAAGACGGCTTTTTTCTTGTTTTACAGGATTTGTCATCTCTCTGTGTGACAACTATGTACTATTTCCAGTGACATTATTTTCAAAAAGTGTGTTTTTAAAACCCTGTCTTTCAATACTATTAACATTTTCTCTGTCATGTTCTGAAAATGGCGTATTGTTGGGAGGCTGCCCAGCCAAGCTGTGCCAGCATGTTATGTTAAACAATATATTGAGAGTTGTCAAAACAACTCATAAAAGAATCACATTTATATCAACAATCAATAACACAGACAATAAATTATGGGAAGCCAATAAAAATATAGGCATTCAATGCAAATTTGTATAACTTCGATTGCTTTTTTTGACAGTAGCTGAGTGGCTAGGCCAATACCTTTCTAAAAACTGCAGCATACAACTAATTTCTGCTATTACTCCAAATATACATGTTAATATCTCAACTAGGAATTTGCTGATATCTTCATAAAAGTGCTGAAGGTTCCTGAATTCTTCTCTGAGCATGGAAATTTCTCCCTAGATATTTTTACAGGCTTGGATGACAACATTTAGAGTTTCCCAAACATTTTCACTACCGTTGTTTTCTATGTGGACATTTATTCAATAAATCATGAAACGAAGCTATGATCAGCTTTCACCTGAACAATCTGCCCTATGCAATCAGGTACTCTGAGCTATTGGAAAGCTATTAGACACATTATCATGTGTAGCAGCGTGCTTGGCAGAAACTGCTTCTTTTGAGCTTCAGGTTTGGTGGGAAGAAAGACAAGGCAAAGCCCTCAGCCTTCTTCCTCCAATATCTGAACTGTTGCCCTGACTTCTGCAGTTCTGGATGTTACCATTCTTTTGTAACTAGCTCTCAGACATTCTTTGTAAACATAGCCATGTTATTGTAATGGTATCTTTTTATTTACATTCCTTTCTCCTGGGCACAGAAGTTTGATGGACATTTCCTTTGACCAGTGTGATTGAGGGGAGGCCCTTTGTCTCCTCCAATACACAGTGAATTATAAGACACATATATAATAAAGATGGGTGGGGTAGGCCCAGAGAATTTCTTCCTTCAGTCTCCAGAGGTTTCTGTCTCCTTCTTTCATGTCGTTACTGCGACACTGAACTCTCTGCCTGAGCTGTGCTAAAATCCCATATTTCCCTTGTGTTACCTGTACCCATATCTTAGATGCCTTATATGGCCATGTCCTGGAAAGCTCTCCCCTCCATTGGTCACTTTGAACTGCGCGGTTTCCCATTGGGTGTTTCCTGGTCCCATCTCCCTTTAAAAGAGCCCTGCAGGGCTTCCTCTTTGCTCTTTCTGCTGGGTTACTCCAGCCACCTGGATATCTCTGGACCCTCAGAATGCAACACTGGACTCACAATAAATGGCTGTTATCCCAGGGAAGAGCCCTCTGTGTAGCCTTTTGTTCTTGTCGGCGCTAGTACACCACGCCTGGGGAAACTCTCATCCTAGAGGAGCCAGCAGAAACAGGTTATCTGCGGGAGCTAGAACTCTGTCCTTTGGGAGAGTTGTAGAACCACTGCAACTCATCCAGGCAGGGATTCCGCTCACATAAAGGCACTGTCGCTACCTCGAGAGCATCCAGGACAGGTGTCTTTAATCATGAAGAACTCTATGCAAGAAAAACATCATGATTTATTGTAAATTAATCTGCATAGTTTTCTAATTCAACTCTGTAAGGACACTAGTCATACACTGCTTTCTCTTATAGTGAATACAGTGGGAAGGCATAATGTCCATTAGAAAAATCCTTCTTTATATGTCACCCACTTTGAACATACTTCAATTAGAGTTGATTGCACACCCCAGATCCTTCAACTGTCAATAAAAAATGTGGTAGCCGTGAGTAATAGTATATCACACATCACCAGTGTGGCTCACTGTGGCTAACCACAGCTGTAACAAAAGGAATGCCTTAAATTAAAAGAAGAGAAGCCAAAAGTAAACCAACAATTTACAGTGGCAATATGAAGCATTTTTAAATTCAAACAGTATGCCTAAAATTTAACAAGATTTCTGGGAAATCTTTTTCACAAAAGGGCACTTGTCTCCTGATGCAAATTTCAGTTTGATTTTTCTCCATTCCTGGAGAGCAATAAGATATAAAATCTTATTTAGCAAATGTTCCAGATCTCTGATGTATTTTAATGAAAAAATTCTTCCTGAAGCAATGAATCTTTGAGGTAATGTATTGCCACTTATCAGTTGCACACTATGTGAAGAAGTCTTTGAAGCTGAGAGGAAAAAAATCATCTTTCTGATAGACCTTTCTTTGTTTATAAACACCTGAATTTATTACTGCTCCTATTCCTTCCTGGTTGACCTTATACCATTAAGCGTTTTACTATTAAGGAAGTGGTCTTATAGCTGTTAGCATTCTCCTTCAATGCTTTTTGCATATTTGAACTTTAACTTACAGTTATTTTCTCTTGAGGCAAATTAATTTGAAAAATTTTATCAGCCAGAACTTGGATACAAAATAAATACTGAACACATTTTTAGGTGGAAATTGTTACTATTTTAGCTGCAGAATCAAGAGTAATATGGAATTAATTAATGTCATTGACCAATGTTTTTCCTCTGTGTAAGAAAAAACGAGAATGCTTGACATCTATGAGACTGCTTAGTCTCACTGAAGAGACAGAGGGTTTGAGGGCAAAAAGACACAGAAGATCTGTTTTGAGATTGGAGAGATATAAAGAATTCTTTAAGCACATTAAAAAAGCACAGGAAGAATGGAAGGCTAGAAGAGGAGCAGTAAAATAAAGGAGGGAATTCAAGGAGAGTAAAAGCAAAGGGAAAGCAAAGGAACAAAGAGAAAGAACTGCTCTTGGCAACACATTTTATCTGATACATTATTATGAAATGTAGTTTCATTGAAAAGCACTGATATATAAGCTCCAAATGTTTTGTCTGAGACATCTCAGATTTGATTAACTTTCATCAAATCTAAGGCCTGAACTCCAGAAAGGCTGCCCTGAGGCTGCAGAGACTGGGAACTGTGATTTGCCTCCCCCCATCCTGGCTGTGGCCCAAAAGCCAGGTGCCCAAGGAGTCCCAGACACCATTTGACATAATTAAAAATGTTTTTTTAAACATTAATAAGTGGTTTAGAAGAGTACAAATCAAAGTATAAAACGTTGATACTTCCAACAAATCAGAATTTCTGTTTTGTAACCCCAACTAATCAGTATATCTTCAACAATTTTTATGCACGTTCCCGCATTTTGTAGGTGTGAACTGTTAGAAAATTTCAATCTATTTTCCTATTTTTCAGTTTCTAGCTACATGAAATAGAAAATTAGTCAATTTTATGAGTAAGGCTTACCTTTGGGAGTTTGCTACAGCAAATCATGAAGTATCTATGACTATGTAAGTAACTGCAAAACATGTAAATTTTACTTCCCAAATGATTTACCCCAGACCTGTTTATCCAATTACAATGCAAGTGGCTGCACAGTACAAAACATGCAATTATTTATTCATGTAATCATTTTTGTTCAAATGGCTTGGCCTCAAAGCAATTCATCTTTCTGTTTCTTTGCTCTATCCAAAAAGTAACATGAAAGTTACCTTTGCTTTGAACCCATGCCTCATTTTCACAAATGCATATGCTTTTAATTTAAAGACCCCAACAAGCGGAGTACCAGCTTCAATCTAGGAAAACTCTGCACCTCATACAATGTGTCAGTCATAATAGAACTGGAAAGACTTTTTCTCAGTACTTGAACCTTTCACTCTGTCATACTCTTCCAATATTTGCAACTTGACTGAAATTTTCTTAGCTACGTCTATGTTTTCTTAATTCTATTTTTAACATCATATTAAGCAGCAACCAAGCACTTGCACCTTGCAAACTACATCAGGTTTGACTAAACAATGGAAACTTTTTACTGTGCCATCTAATCTTACAATCTCTCATTTGTTGTAATACAGCTCTGTGCTCACCCACAGGCTGCCTTATCTAAATTAACACAAGAGGATTCTGTTCTTTGCAAACAGAACACTGCCTTTGTATAGCACATTCTCTTTAATAGTACTGAACAAGAAAACAGTTAGTGAAATGACAGACTATCACAGAATTTAAGAGATAGGGCTAGTTAAGAAAATGAAACAACTTCTCCTGGGTTTTTAATATATCATTAGTTGAATACAAGTGAAGCGAAGAAGTTTATAAACATAAATTTAAATTGCTATATGTATTTATAGTACATGTACTTTGAATTAATGTTTCTTTAGTGCACAGGAATGTTCACTAGGAAGTTTCAGCTTCTTGTGCTTATGCTGATTCTCGTTTTTAAAGATTTAGGCCCAATTTGAATTTTTTCTCTTCCATTCTTTTTTTTTTTACCAGCCTAAAAAGTTCAGACTTTCAGTATAGGTTACATGCAGTTCACATCCTCATTTCCTACCCACTCACCCCGGCTAGAAACATCTTTCCTGATATTAGCACTTAACTATAAAAATCTCTGCAGAATTTATCTCTATCCCTTAAATAATTTATCTATTTGTGCTCTCTATTCATTCACTCTTTCCTTTTCCTCTTTCCTTACAAAGACTTTGACATCATATATTTTTAATACATGACAGTTCTACCCACAAAAACAAATATGCAAAAGAGAAACATTTTACATGGCAAGAAAGGCATTATGAATTTGTAAAGAACTGTCAGTACTTCATTATAGGTGATTTCACACTGGATAGAGACTGTGAAAATGAGAGCAGGTACTGTTAGATTTAGTCGTGATTTCCATTAACTCATGTTGGGATCTGATAAAACTTTCTTTTTGTTCATATATTTTCTCTAGAATCTGGAGATGTTCCAAAAATCTTTCCTAGAAGATCCCAGAATGTGTCAGAAGTCAATCACAGATTTCTTCTTCAGAAAGTTTAATTACTTTGAGGCCTTACAACTGTAAGGCAAAAAAAAGCCTTACAGTTCTTCAGATATTTTGGATAAATATATCAAGATGGTTAGCACAGAGTGAGGAGTTCTGTACTATGCCCTTCTTTAAACAACTGACACACCCACAAATGTACAATGCCTCTCCATTTGTCAGACTACCCAGGGGTAATCTTATCACAAAGTAAAGTTTAAGGGTAGAATGGTATTTACGTAAACACTAATGAGATAGGGATAATGAAAAGATATGACAAAGCATCTGTATTGAGTCTATATTTAACAATAAGTATTCTCTTTGGGTTATCTGTTTTGTCACTGCTGGGTAATTAGCCTGTATAGTGCACACTTGGCCCTAGAGAGTTCTTTTGGCTACTTCATTCTTTTTCCTATTGTTGAAAAAGATTATTTGCAGCATCCAGGGTGGCTGCCCTGGGTGACCTACCCTTCCTCTAAGCCCGCCTAGGATGACCTTATCTTTCCTCTCTGCTAAAGTTTACCTACACCTCACATTTCATGAAGATGGTCACTGAGACATCACAGGGTAACAGAAGGGATAAAATAATTTTATTTTCCCTCTTTTAAAGATAATTTTATTAATAGTTTTGTTACTAACTTTAATTAGAACTCTGTATTTAGAGTGACTTACACATTTTACAGTTTTTTTGAGAATTCTTGTAAAGCTATTGATGATGTATCTTCAAAAAGATAAAATGCACTCTTACTAGATTTATAGCTTCTTTTTTTCTGTGGCTCTCTTATGAAGAGGAAGCATTACATAACAGGGATTGGGAGTTGAAAATTTAATACTCCATCAACATAGTTGCAGCCAAACTTTTAATCTCCCAGTCAGCCCCACAGATATTCACTACCAAAAACACTATCTTCAGATTTTTTTCCTTCTTCCAGATAGAAGGAAATAATATCATGGATGTACAGGTTGATAGACCCACCTCTAAGCTCCATATGGCAGCTGATCAACAGAAAACTAGAAGAATCACTCCAAAGACGTATTTTTGTCTTCTGCCAAGTGAATGAGAGAAAACGCACACCAAACGTATGCTGTGTGGGATATGGAATAGAACGAGGTGAGTGTGACTATCCTATTGTTTCTAGAGAGCTCATGATTACCAGTGTCCAACTTCCTGGGTTGATAGCACTCAGGCTGTGTTTTGTGACCATGTTCTGTGGTCATCAGCCTGTGTCCCACGGGCACAGTTCCCAGGGAAGTTTGTGATACTTTCACCAGAAGAAGACTGGATTTTCAGAAGTAGCATAAATTCTTGTTTCCTCATCTTTTGGTGTCTAAGTTTGGGGATTTTCTAACCCTTAGTCTCTAGAACAGTCGCATTTGTGTAAAACCTCCGCAGGTTGCAGGACATACCAAACAATCATGACATTTTTAGTATCACGAATCTAATAATAATTCTTTTGCCCACCTATTTCTTGCTTCTAGGTTATGGTGTATGTTGTATACTGACTTTTCCTAGGTATGTGTTGTTTAGTCTAATTTGTTTTTTAGGTTTTTTTGTGTGTGAATTTATTAACTCAATACAGGACATTTTTCAATATTCAGCATTCACAGGTCCATTAAATTCAGTTCTCTCTGCTTTCAGTTTTTCACAGTAAAAAGGAGAATTTCCTAGTCTTCAAAACATATCCTGGAAAGGCAATTGCTGACAGTACTAATAAATGTGAAAAGAGCATCCCTGATTTCTATTTACTATTGAAATTGGCAGATGCCTTCAAACATAATATTACATGCTTGGCCAGGCTTTAAATAGCGGGACAATCAAATCCAGTAGTTTCCAGGATCATCACAGAGTGTCCTGGGTTGAAAGGGACCTTAAAGACCATCTAGTTCCAACCCCACTGGCATGGGCAGAGACACCTCACACTAGTTCTGGTTGCTCAGATCTCTATTCAACCTGACCTTGAACAATTCCAGTAATGTGGATATTTGTACCTATAATAAATTTATGTCATTTGAGATGGCTAATTAGGTGTTTGAACTTGAACACACAAAACATTCTTCTGTCCAATCTATTTTATTATTGTGAAGTTCACAGGGTCAAATTAAATATTACATTTGAGTCCAGACTTCTTGTTCATACTGAGGAGAAATTTCCCCCATGTCATATGTACGAGAAAATAATGACTGAATGAGAAACATAGGACAGTATTTTCATTAGTTGTAGATGGATTTTTTCTACTTAGATAAGTTTGAATGTGTGTGTAAACAATGAATTTTTTTTATTCTTATTGTTTTCATAAAATGCCCGAGCAATGTGAGAATTAAATGCATTGCATTTTAGAAAATATTATGTAGTTTATTATTACAGTTGTACATGTCTTTTTGCCATTCTTGTTCTACTTTCTTCTTCTGTGACAAACACAGAGCTCACATCAGCTAATCTTGTCTGTTTTGTCCTTCCCTCTTTGTAAGATGGAGCCGACAAAACACTTAGCATATGCATCATCCTCTGCCTGTTTAAGAACTGGTGGACAAAACCAGGATCTTTATTGGGTTTTTTGCATAATGTATATCAGTATTAAAATTTCAAAACATGGTTCAGCACTTGAAGTTTCTAAGTTAGAATATCTGTTTCTGAACAATTGGGTGTTATTTCTGTGTCTGTGGAAATGCGAATTAGGACACATACCGTTAAAGATTTTGCAAAACCTTAACTCAGGTTTTAGTTTCCTTAATCTTTCCTTAATAATTTACTCATTTGTTTGTGGACTTCTTTTTTATAACAGAAAGCACATGAAAATTAGTGATTCAAAATGACTTTATGAAAGGAAATGTTCTTTTCACAGCTTTTCATAATTGAAGGTTGAATGTGAATATCAGACTCCTTATTGTGCCAATAAGAAAATTGATCATATTTGTTAGAGATGCTAATTAAAAGAATTAGCTGACAGGCTGCAATGGTGAGCAAGTATACCAGAATCTGGCTCTTAGGCTCTTGAATCACAGAGCTCAATGGAATCAGTAGACCTTTGTTCAACAGTTTCAAAGAGTTACATTTCTTGAGTTAATAACCAATAATTATAACAGTTAAAAAATCCTTTAATTAAAATGAAAAAGCATAGTCAGTCATCTCATAATTTGAAGCACTAATATGGTCTCAGGCAATCACCTAGGAGATAAAGCAAATTATCCACACTAAATGGCAAAACTGTGTGAAAGACTCCTGCACATTTGCTACATTACAAGGAAGGTTATCACACATCAAGGCAAAGTGTCCATGCCAAGGAACACAAGGAAAAAAATTTAAATTTGCCCAATGAAAAATATGGTGATAAGAGGGTTAATTTTTTCTTTTTTTTTTTTTTTTTTTTTTTTTTTTTTTTTTTTTTTTTTTTTCACTGGCTTAGTGTTTTCCAGTTTGGAATACAGATTTATTTTCCATTAAAAACCTGATATTGTAACACCATCAAATGACTGCAGTCAATGGAAAAAAAACAAAAGCAGACCAACAATGACCAAACTCCAAAATCAAAACAGAAACTAAAAATTAATTCTGAAATACTTGTCAAAACATGTTTCCATACTTTAAAAGCCCCAAACTTTGCATTTCAGAATTTTTTAGGTACTTTTAGAATGGCTAGTCTTTGACATTCCAGAACTCAGAAAATTGATAATACTAATCATGGTATTTCAGGAGCTTCCAACTTTTTTTAGTTAAAAATATTGTTCCCAAAAAACATCTTCAATGTATTCTATAGTAAGTCTATAGACTTAGGGGACAGTGATAGTTAAGTTCAAAATTTTTAATGTATTTTCTCATGCCTGCAAGAAATATTAATATGCAAAGAACCAACTGGTGTTCTGTGTTATGAATTACAATTGAACAACCCACCTTGATCAAAGATCTTTTGATCACTGAAAATTCATAGTATCCACAGTGACTGTATTAGGTTATCTAGAACCTCATTAAGGTGGAAAATTAATTATACCTAATGTGTGTGAAAAAAATTTTTTAAAACCCTTTGTTCACTTCTGCACAAAATAACCAAAAAAAATAATATTAATAACTTGAAGCATTCAAATAACAAATAGTCCAATAATCCAACATTTGTCTTGTTATCTCAGGTAATTTTAGTCCAAGCATGTGCACACAGTGATCCTCAGTTGTGACATCTGTACTTCTGGTGACTTGTATGCCACATGTATATAATTAATACATCTGTTTAAGCCATACCATTACAATAAGACTGAATTATAACCATGGTGTCTAGAATTACAAGTACAATACCTCAATTTATTTTCAATTCTAGATGTAACACAGCCATTTCTAAGTCCACAGATCACTGAAACAGACATATGGTTTGATTAAGATCAATCTATATAAGTCTGACTAAGGATAAAAGAATATACATTCATGAGGTCAGCTAGATGGTATGTTTCCATGTGGATCATGTTTGCAGTTTAGATCTCATTACCAGCTCTGCTGCTAAAGATTGTACAAGTGACAGTAGTGGTGGGAACATAATTTATTTTTACTACTCATTATGCTATGTGGCGTGAAAATGTCTGTTGCATATCCTGATCCATATCCATAACATATGTCTTGAAAATTAGAGGACATGATATTGAGAATATTACAGTACCTACTTTTTACTGGTTTGCTGGAAAATTCAGAATGGAAAACCACTTTTCTTTCAAAAAGAAATTTTCTATTTGAAGCATTATATCATTGGTGCTGTAAGCCACAGTTTCACCACTAAGAGCAATGAGAAAACTTCACAGAAAGTACATTTAATGCTTTATCACCTCAGACAACTTTTGTACTTCTTGCAGCATTACAGTACACATCACTGCACATCACAGATGGAAGTGACTCTTGGACTACTAAAAGATTTTATTTTTTAGTATAGAAAAGGAGATCATGTAACTTGATAATTACAATTTTATTGTCTTTCAAAAAATTTCTGTCACTTGCTGGCAAGATTTTCAACAATAACTTTGCCTTTAGATTTCATTTCTCATGTACTTCTAACAATGTACTGAAATATAATGGCTTGCAGAAGATGTTACTGTGTATCTTATGTCTAAGGTCTGTTTGCTCATTCTAATGCATCTGAACACTGTCAGTGTTCTAAGATTAGGATTAAGTGGACAATTCACACTTTTTTCGTATTTTGTACATCATCTAAACTTTCTGCTGAACTGTTTCACAGAAATGACAATTAGTGTCTAACATTCCTTGGCACTCTTTCACAAATTCTCATTTTAGTCAGTTGCTAAGAACAACCATGAAGTTCTTTGAATCTGTTGGAGAATGACAAATTACTTATAGATAAACTGAAATAAGAAATGTCAACTGACTCAAAATTAATGTTTTAAAAACTACAAACAGAACCAAGGTAGCCAAAAACTAGTCACAGCTATGCGCACATTTATAAAATGGGCACAGGAAAGCGGTGCTGAAAATTCTGAGAGTAGGAGATTTGTGAGTTACTTGTGCATGAGTTTTCAGCTTTTTAAACAACTATTCATGATTGAAAATTAGTTTACTGTTAGTCAATACTTCCCAATATTATTGTGCCAAGAAATGTATTGATAATTTTGAAGGCAAGAGTTCTGAAGATTTTTCTTACTTTACTAAATATCACAGATTCAGATAATGGTAAAATAATTGCATCACAAACCATTGAAATTTAAGTAATAAATAACCTGCATTTCACAGAAACCATGTAGTCCAACCTCCTTGTCAAGGCACGATCACCTAGACCAGGTTACACAGGATTGCATCCAGGTGGATTTTGGATGTCTCCAGTGAAGAAGACTCCATTATATCCCTGGACAGCCTGTTCCAGTGCTCTGCCACCCTCAACATAATGAAATTCTTCCTCATGTTGAGGTGAAAGTTCTTGTGTTTTAGTTTAAGCCATTACTCCTTGTCCTGTGGCTGGGCACCACCAAAAAGAGTCTGGCACCATCATCTTGGCACATGCCTTTGACATATTTGCATGCCTTAACTGAGATTGAGATCCCCTCTCAGTCTTCTCTTCTGTAGACTGAACAAGCCCAGCTCCTGCAGTATCTCCTCATAACAGAGATGCTCCAGTCCCCTCATCATCTTTGTAGCCTCTGCTGGACCCTCTATGGTAGCTCCTTGTCTTTCTTGTGCTGAGGAGCCCAGAACTGGACACAGCACTCCAGATATGGCCTCACCAGAGACGAGTAGAGTGGCAGAATCACCTCCCTTGATCTGCTGGCCACACTCGCCCCAGTGCACCGCAGGTTACATTTGGCTCTTCTGGCCACAAGGACACACTCTTGGCTCATATCAACTTGTCATCCACCAAGACTCTCAGGTCCATCTCAGCAGAACTGCTCTCAACCTACTGTGGTACTTGATTCCTTCCCAGATGCAGGACCCTACATTTGCTCTTGTTGAACCTCATTAGGTTTCACTTTGCCCAACTCTCCAGCCTATCAAGTTCCCACTGAATGGCAGTACAGCCTTCAAATGTATCAACCACTCTGCCCAGTTTCATTAGAAATTTTATATTTTGAATTTCCCTTACGTTTTCCTTGTTTTCATTTTTTTTCCCCTGTAAACTCTCAGCCTTTGCTTCCTTTCACTTTTCTTCTCTTTTAATTGTTGTTTCTCTTCTCTTTCTCTTCCTTATTTTTCTTTTCTCTGTCGTGACTGACAAGCATAAGCATGCACTCCCACTTTTTGAGGAACATTTATTGGTCTGATGGACTTGTACTGAGGTTGAGGATACACCAATACTCTGTCATATAAAGAGGAAGACTGGGACCACTACTACTTTGTCGTGGGCGGGGGGTTTCCGATGCTAATTAATGCCGGTGTTCCAGTGCTGATTAGTGCCACCTTCCTAGAGAAAGTGTCCCGCATGGAACAGCTTTCCAGGAGGCACTGGCAAACCTCCCAGGCGACATTGATTTCAGCAAGTATAGCAATTTCTCAGCTACAAGTGATACCAGCTCTTGTGATGCAGCTCTCCTGAAATCACCCAAGGCAAACTTGGGCACAGAGAGAGAGGAGTCTCATATAGCAGTTCCACAGGTAGCTTTTATTATTCAGCTGTCCTGCAAAGGGGCAGCTAGGAACAAGAGCTTCCTGCCTCAGTGGCAGAAACAGAGGTTTTTTTTATGGGAAAGGTAGGGGGTGGGGTAGAAATCAATTAGCCAACAGGGTAAAGGCTATTACCATAAAGAAACAAGGCACGATGGGAGCCCACTCTGAGCTCACCCTGAATCTGAGGAAGGTTGCTTATATCTGCCCCCAGGCCTCTCTTCTCCAGTGGAGTGCAGAGAGTTCCTGTGCCGGGGGCTCACAGTCCTCCACGCTATTTGATCTCCACTTCTAAGACTAGATGAGACTTATTAATAGGACTCGCTTATTCTGCTGTATAGAGACTGCCTTATTCTGCTGTCTATATCTTCAAGTCATCATTCCTGTGCTTGTCATTCTAGTTTCTAGAAGACTTTCTAGAGGACCAGACTATTTTTTTCCTACAAATTCTTTTTTAAAAATAATTTGCATAAAGAAACCTCAAGTTGCCCATCCAGCTCCACTTTAGTGTTGTCTGTCAGCTCTTACCTTGCCCACTGATGACACAGACCAATAGAATAAATTGATTCCCTTTCTAATGTAAAAAAAAAAAAAAAAAAAAAAGGCTTTTGATTTTCTTGGGGAGTTTTCTTGAAAATGTTGGGCATTCTTCTGTCTCAATGGTATCAACCCCTCTGACTGCATTCTCCTAATGATTTTGAAATTGTTCTGTGGTTAACCAGAGTAGGCAAAGATAGTAGGGTTTGCTCTTTGCCACATACAGGCAAGTACTTCAATGAGAAAAGGTTACTTATCTTAACTGGGAGATTATAAGGCATTTTGCATGCCTGCATTTCCTCTTTCTAAGGGGCTATGTCTTCTGCTGTAAACTTAGATGATTCTAAAGTGCAGAGAGAGCAGAGTACAACACCAAGAGTGTTTATGCACTGGACTTCCTGTGAGGTCTGAGGGGCTAAGAGGTCTCCAAACTCTAATTTTCAGGTGATGAGAATGTGTGTATGTGGGCATGCCAAAATATTCAGTTCCCACTTTCTTTACTGACTGATTTGAAACCTCTAACCTCAAAATTTAGTTGTTACCAGGTAAAGGGAACCATATGTGTGTCTCATCATATACACAGATAAGGATGGGTATGAGAAACACTCTCCCCCTTCTTAATTACCCTGTATCTGCTATAGGAGCAAAAGCCTCTGAAATTAATCCTACTACAAAGCTTATGTGTAGAAGTGGAAGAGTGATACCAAGTTTGTCACGATCATTCTACCCTGTCCTCTACTGCTTTGCACCGTGTGCCTTCTTGTTCCCTACTAATGCCCTGTATGACTACTGAGTGCTTCATTTTTTGGTCATACATGTTATGTAGCCTGCTCACATAAATGACCTTTTCAAAAAACTTCAATAAGGATGTCTTCTCCTCCCAAATGCTGTCACCCCACATGTGATAGAAACCGTGCTGTATCCTGGCAGGGGATGGACAGGAGAGGTTTCAGCGGTATAAACCAAATCCAAATTATTTAATGGTTTGTTAGAAAAAAGCAAACCTTCAACTTCTGAAAATTTTTTGGCTCCTAACACAGAACACAGGCTACAGAAGTAATATGCTCCTTTAGGAAACTGTTCATTAGTTTGGCAGGCACATTCAGGACTTTTTGAGAGTACAAAATGTTTTTAAGAAGCATATTATGAACAATGGTATTTAATAACCCAACTGCACAAAGACAAAACCACAAATAATTAAAATTTGAGATACAATTTTTTTTTAAATTAAATCTATCAGGGCTTCTTGGATAGCCAAAGTACCAGAAGATGTTTGGGAGTGAGGAAATGTGATTGGTTTGGGAAATCTTTTCATAATTACTGTCAGCAGAATTTTGATATAAACTCTATAATTTGCTTTTCAGTTATTTGAATTCTGCTTTGAGGAGGATGTATGTTATTCACAGCACATATATTTTAAAAATGTAAATAGATCATAATTAAAGTTGCTTAATATTACATTTTTTGTGTGTACTATAGAAAACACCTAAAGAGATAATTTGTAGAGGTTCTGTTAGAATTAAAGTGTGCAAGACATTAATTATTATGGGACTCACCACTAAGTGGCACAATGAAAAAGTGACAAAGTCACCACAAAGTTTGTATACGGTGGCTCAAAGATATAGCATCAGTTACCTGGAAGCTAGGGTAATTCCTTCTTTGAAATAAAAAACCTGATGCCTGTTCAAATTATGACTAGCCTACTGGTAGTTTTGTTAGAATATCTGCTTCATGTGGCATTACTCCAGATGTACTCACCCTGATTGTCCCTGGATGGCATGATAATTTTGTCACAGTCACAGGGAATTTTGGAAGATGGCATAGTCTACCCATCTACTTGGTTCATAGCAAGCTGTCTACCTAAGCAGTGTGAATTCTCCTGTGGTCAGAACTGTCTTACAGACTTCCATTCTGCCTTGACAGCTTGCAAGGGCTAGGACTCAAGGAACACAGCAGACAATACTTTTTGTAAAGATTTATATAATTATTCATGGAATTCTACACTCTATAGTGAAGTTCTATAGCATATTTCAAAGTCTACATAAAACAAAATATTTAATGGACTTCAATTATATAGGAACTTTCCAGGAAGATTATCTAACACCCTTTCAGTAAACAATCCTAATGCTTCACTTTGTGTTACACTTTTGGAAAAACATATGATAAAATGCATAATAAAATTGAAGCTCATCTGAAATGTAACTTCTTGCAGGGTGTATAAATCTAAGTTAGCAATAAAAGATTGGAACTAGACCTTTATGTCATGTGAAAATATAGTAACATCTGGAGACTCCAGTTAAAGGATAATGAGTATGACTCTTTCACTTTGAGTCTTTTTAATATCTAACAATTCTACTTCAATAATTCAAATTAAATCTGCCTATAATGATAGATTGTTTCCTAAGGTAAGCCAAACTTGCTTTATTTGATATAACTTCTTTGTTGGTATAGCTCACTTTTATCTTTGGTTTAAGAGCAAATCTTAAAAAACTTAACTTAGAAGACATTTATGCAGAAACTGAGTAGGCAAATAATCTGCAACAGAAGTTTTGTATGAAGAACAACTGAGAGATCAAAAAGTATATTTTAAATAGATATGGAGAAAAAATATTTGAAGGAAAAGAACACTTCAAAGTATTTTCCAAGTCTTTAAGAGAGACCACAAATTAAGGGTTCTTAAAAATAACAACTCCATTTCACATTTTCTTTCCTTTTCTGGCTGAAACATTTAGAAATATACTGTGTTGTATCATTCAGCTGGTATAATTTAAAGTCAGTTGCCTTTGTTTCTTTTTGCTGACAGACCTGTTCATGCCACCTATTTTATTTACCGTGCTCTGTTCCTAACAGTGCCAAAATGTATATTGCCTACTAGCTCTCACACATGAGAGCTTGCAGTGTTTTTTCATAACCTTTTTTATTCTCTGTCCTGAAGATTGTAGAGTGTCCACCATTGAACAGGACAGAATGAAGGGATTAGATAACAGAAATAAAATTTGGGGTTAAAGAGGATCTGACTCATAGCCTGTAGATAGCTAGAGATATATACAGAGCTTAATTCATGTAGTTATATGGCTTGAAAAAAAAGTAGAAATAAAAGAATCTTGTCAGTAGACCAAGTTAATGAGGTCCGGTAGCATTTTGGCAAAGACAAGGGGATTTGCACTGCATAGTATCAGAGAAAAAAAAAGGTGCTGTGAGGTTCAAATGAGACTACTTTTCCATTGTTTGTAAAAGCCACCGTCATACACAACTACAAACTTTGAAATATCTAGCCTTCTTACAGAATGTCACAGTGCTCCTGCTTAGTTCTTAAGAAAGAGATCAAAGTGAGATTTTCAGGTCTTGATGTTCTTGTTCACGCTGTGTTCTTTCTGTTCTCTTCACAACACTGAACAGAACTCAATTTTCTAAGCAAGTGACAAGAGAACACATTTGTCACTATTTTGTTCTTTTATAAACCCTTGAGTGTACTCCAAAGGAGAAATTTGAAAAAATGCCCACTGACTATAAGTTTAGGAAGCACAGTTCTCTTTAGTGGACTGAATTCTCCCTTCTTTCATGTTCTTGTAACCCAAACAGACCTGTCAAGACATTCTCAGCAGGAGTAATACCAGGATTTTTTGCGAAGCTACATCACTAGATGCTGGGAGAAGATCTGTCCAGCTTGATTTCAACACATAACCTGCATATTTTACTTTCCTTTTTGGATGCTCTTTTGTTTTAGTCAAAATAACCTGCATTGCTACATAAGAACTTGACTGATCATTTGCAGGGATTGGATATCACTTGGATTAATTTTATTAGACTAACTAAACAACTTTTAAAGTGAAAATTATTATCATTGTCCCACTAATAAAATTTTTAAATAACTATTGCTTCTGCTTGTCCAGTAATTCTGATTTTGTTTTCTGTTTGTAATTCTGATTTCTTTCTTAAATAAGATATTCTGTATCTATTCTTGTATCCCAGGAACACTGAAAATGTAGGCTTCTCAAGAATGAGAGACATTTCTGTCAAATGATAATGACACTGAGAAGAGACACAGAGAGAAAAAAATGAAGAAGAACCATTTTATGTGACAATATAATAGCAGAAAGGTAATTGTGTCTCCAAGTTTACAAGGCAATAAATGGCTCTCAGTGGCTGATGAACATGAAAGTCACAGGCAATAAAGGCAGAAGAGCCCTCTCTATTTACCAAACCTTCGAATTTTAAGTGTGGCATATCAAAGAAACCAGTAATATTTTATTTGATAAACCAGTAATATTTAATATTTGATAGCTTTTTTGTTTGTTTGTTTATCTTTTAGTTAAATTTACAGTATATTTGGATCCAATCATACAGAAAGCAAAATCAGAAAAACATCATGTCACCACAAACAAAGCATAGCCAGAGGAGACTGCAGAGTCAGACCAAGGTGATGAGCAAGCTAATCTGATTTACAGCACTTGTGTTTGTCCTAATTCAAGTAAAACCAGACATCCTTCTATTATCAAAATTTAGAAGAGAATCATAACCATGGTCTTGCGATGAAGAGGAGACCTGCCTAGAGGTGTTCCCAAAAGCAAAGAGATTGTAGAAAAGACTATCTTCATGCTTCCTTAAAGGTAAATCCTCAAAAGATACATAGAATCCACACTACAACTTCTAGTCCCTAAGGGAATTGACTTTGGTGAAATGATCAGGCATAAGGAGAATTCAAAAATTGCTATCTGAACCTTGTAAAAAATTATTTCAAGGACCAGATAAATTAAGTGGTCACTGTAAGCATTTAACCTCTGAAAGTCACTTGTTTAAAGCATTGTCTAGTTCAACATTTAGAAGAAGTTGAGGTTGAAAATTAACTCCTCCTTTCAGTCTTGCATCAGTCTTGTAGTTCTTCCTCCTTTGTAATATTCTTTCCAAATCTTCTACATGAAGATTTGACACCCAAGGCATTTATCTGCTTGTTTATTTATTTGTTTTTAAAAAAAATTACCTAGATATTGAGACTGCTATTATTTATAAAACTAGTCCCTTATGTCTTAAAAAAAATCAACAAATTGTCCAGAGAGTGAGAAATTATCATGTTGATCATTAATCATAGTCAGACACCTTCAGCTGCAAGTATAGTCACACAGGTATATCTTATAAAACCACAGCTATTTGTTTTACAAATTATTTAAATTTTTTTTCACCTATTTCAGCCAATTCCATTCAGCACTTTAATTACTGCTCCAGATAAATGGGGAAAATAAAAAAGGGAAATTTTGTGCTCTTTATTTTATAGTCCTTTTTAGATACTAATGAGCTCTGGCTCTTTTTGTTACTTAAGAATTCTTGGTCATAACTTCATGTTCTGTTCTTTAATCTATGTCAAAGGCAAGCATTAATATTTTACATCTCTACCTCTTTTAGTATTCCCTAAGTATGGATGTATTTCTAATAGGTAGTGTATTTGTGTGTCCCATTATTTACTACAGACTTTGCTTAGCTCTATTTTAGTTTTATTTATTTGCTGTTTGGTTGTACTTTAACAAAAGGAGGTTAAATGCCTTAATAGCTTGGTCACAGATTTTTCTAACTGATATGGAATTGTCAAGATGATTCTTTCACACAAGCACATTTTCACAGTAGTGCCATAAATGCTGAAAAGCAGCATCTTCGTAGTTCAAGCACAACTTAAAGATCCAAAGCAGGCAAGGCTTGAGGGAGGTTATATGGCCTGGAATATGCTGGCAGACAGGATAAATTATTAGAACAGTCCTTTCTGTTCCTTCGCTCCAAGACTCTGAGACAAGTCCACTACTTATAGGAAAACACTCAGGCATCATGGTTGCCAGGGCCACCGCTCCAGAACTGCCAGCCATTCCTCACAAAACAACCATTCAGCAACACGTTCATTCACATACTTTGCGTGGGGGTTGCTATGGTTTTGTTATGAAGAGATGTGGAAGGCTACCAAAAAGTCCTTTTTTTTTGTAAATGACCAAAAAAGATTCTTGCCACTAAACAAGCTTTATGCTGCTAGCAGTCACTAATCATAGTTTCCTAGGCCTTAGTCCTTTTTGAAGGTTACTTCCTTCCTTCCTGTTGAGATAATGTCCCACAATGCAATATTTGAAAATGAATGGAAGCAAGTAACCATATACAGAAATACTTTCTAGCAATTTCTAAAGTCACTGGTACTCGACTCTGTTGAAATGCAGTTGCTACTATTGGCCCTTTTCCAGCTGAACTTGCCGGTGTTGCACAAATCCTTTTCAGGAATTGTATTATTATACTGGGGTTTTAGGTGTGATTGCATGAGTAAAATCATATTTGGCTATTTAATGCCACAATTTTTTGTTTTTACAGTCATAAATTATCCTTTTCCAGCTCTAAATATGGAAATATTTTTTAAAGTTTCCTGTCTTATATCCATTAGGTATTCTGAGCTATCAAAACAATATTTGTTCTAATTTGATTTTTATTCCCATAGTGTGTCCGCAGGTAAATGTGGTCTGAGTTGAGAAGTGATGAGCTAGATGAAGATACTGTAAGGGTCAATACACACTATCTGCATCCTCAAGATTCTTTAGGACCTTTTGAGATACTATACATGAGAGAAATCCAATGGTGGCCATCTTTGCCTACAGAATTATTAGTACAGTCAGATAACAAGATTTAGTGTGCACTATGAAAATTAACAAAGAACAGTGAATATTGCTGTCTACCATTTTTGCTTTCTGCAGGCTTCATAGTATTACAATATAGCCACTGTCTCTGGCTGCATAAGTTCATCTAAAATCAACATCAATATTTTTATTCAACCTGGAATCCAGGAGTGCTGTGTCCATTTTGGGATCCCCAGTACAAGAAGCATGTGGGCCCACTGGAGTGAGTACAACACAGGACCACCAATATAGTCAGAGGCTGGAGCACACAGCACACAAGGAACAGGTTAAGAAAACTGGATTTGCTCTTAAAGGAGGAGGCTAAGGTTATCTTAAGAAGTAAAGGTTAACATGACCTCATCCATTGGAAAGCTGTAGAGAAGATGGAGAAGGCTCTTCTCAGAAGTGCACAGTGTTAGGATGAAAGTCAAGAGTCACAAGCTGTAACATAGGAAATTCCCATTAGTTATTAGAAAAAAAAGGGTTTCTCCATGAGTGTAGTCAAATAGGACAGGCTGTGAAATCTCTAAATCTCTGTCCTTGGAGAGGCTTAATACTCATCTGAGCAACTTCCTGTGTAATTTGATCTGTGTTGGCCCTGGATTTGAATTTCAGGATGAACCAGATAACCACAGGTGGTCCATTTCAACCCAAACCATTCCACAGGTCCACAGTTCTCTGGTTGATATGATGCTCCTCTGCCTGATAAGCACTGATCACAGTGTGCCCAGACTCTGTTCCCTGTTCCCTGCAGTGACAAAATGGACAGTGATGCTCATTCTCAGGGGTCTTCTTCACTTTGCTATATCTGGTTTAAGCTGACCGTCACAGTGCAGTTTGAACTTAAATGCACCATGCATGAAAAATATCACTCCAGGTTTATGAAATGCTTGATAACCTATGAATTATTTTCAATCCTCAATGTAGTGGATACACCAAACTTAAATACAGTATGTTTCTTTTTTCTCTATTTTCACCCACACATTCATTATTTCACAATCCACCACAGCACCCTTCTGAGCCACTGAATCACATAAATTTTCCATGTATGAATATTTTTATTAGCAGTGTAATAAAAATTAATCTCTTAAGAAGCATAAGCATAGTTTTGTGAGCAATACTCTTGTTAAAAAAATAATTTTGCTATTTCAAAAAATATGTGTGTGCAAGAGAGGGAATTGTAAAGCTGTGAAAGATGAAACTGTATAGATGCTGTTAGCCTCTGAGTCAGCAGCTCACATTTCGCAGAAATTAGCATCTTTAGCCAAAGTGCTCCCCCTGTGTTCTTGGAACCACCTTTCTGCATAGCCCACTGCCTGCTGCAGTCTGACAGTGCCTCAGCGCTTACACAATTGAAAGTGTAACAAACTGATTCACTGTAAATTAGCAAAGTACAGCCTGTCATGCTGAAGAGACATTTACAATAACAGCCTCTATCATGGAGGGGGTAGGAGGACCTGACAGCACACGTATTATTGCAGGGAGATGAGTGTTTTTTACTGAGGTTGAAGGTGAAACACCTGCAAGTGGATCAATGATTTATTTTATTTATTTAATAAATGAAGGCAACAAACAATCATTTATTAACACAGATACACACACTAAAAGGATTTGATGAAATTATTTAATATTTACTTTTTATAATTTTTAATTATTTATGCAGCAGTGTTGCAGTATGACAACAGCAGAGTTGCTATTTCATAAAGAAGGATAGTTTTTCACAGTTATACAGCATTTTTAATAAAAGACATGTTAGTTTTGCTCTCTACTGGTGCTTTGCCAGCCTCAAATATGGTCACAATGCCCTGGAAGCCGTTTTCTTCTACGCCCAGCTCCTTAGGTAGCAGGAAGACACAGTGACACAGAGCTGCTCTACTCTGAGTGCCTCTGATAAATCCAAACTGTCAGACACTGCTGGTCAAAGGTAAATGGGATATCAAGGAAAAAAAAAGAAACATCAAGGATAAAAAGAAGCACTGACCTTTTTTGCAGTGCAGTTGCAGTAGTCACTGTTCCATACTAGTTTAGCTGTTCACATAGCACTGAACAGAAAAAAAGGCTGCTCTCTGTACAGTATGGTCTCTTTTATTTATTCTTTTGTGTGAAATTGTTGCCACAGTATTTGAAGACAGGTAACGTATACACCTATAAATAAAAGATAATTTTAAGCAAGCTTTGAAATTATTAGACAAAGTAATGCAGTTTACAAGCAAACAAAAAATCTGAATCATTGAGGATGATACATCTGAGGATGTAAAAAACAGCACCTGGGTCAAAGGATGCCCATCAAGCATAAAACATAAAGCAGTGACCTGAAAACTGACAAGAAACCCAAGGAGGACAGATTTGAGGAAAAAGTGTTTATAGAAGTAAAAGGTACTATTGCTGCACTCAGAAGATCAGAAGGCAAACTGAGTCTGGGATTTACCAGCTCTTTGAGGAGCGTACAGAGGGTTGGTGCAAATGCAAAGCTAGAGAAAAATCTGCACAAAGCAGTATTGATTTTTTTGCTGACATCTATGGCATTTTTAAGTCAGAATACTATGTGCAACAGTTTCTCCTACAGAAAAAGAGCTTTGACTAACTGTAAAAAATGAAAGAGAGATTCTGTGAAGTCTCAAAATAGGAGACATCTTTCTATAATGCCCCCATCTGCCAAACCTCATGTGTCATTGCTGTTTTCCATAATTTTTTTCCTGTGGTTTAAATGCAAAGAGCTTCAAGTCTCTTACTGTTTTAAAATATATCATTTTATCCATAGGACCTGATCAGGTAGAATGGTCTTTATAGTCCAGTTAAGAGAGGACTGTAGAGGCCAAAAAGGTCAGACTAGGTAACAGCACTGGATAGTGGGCAAGAATCAATTATTCATTCAGAAACATCTAGAGCTACTCAGATGATCTATCTGCATAACAAATAAAACTGATGATTTGTCCTGTTTTGTTGAATGTATGACTCATGATTATATGATTACTCATGAGGCTTATGAGAACATAAGTTGATCCAATCCAAAAACAACCTAAACAGGAATAGCTGAAACATTTGGACTCTGATTCAAGCATATGTGTCTGTTTTAATATATGAATAGTCCTATTTAGGGAATTTGTTTAATCTTGGTCCTAAAGCTATGCATGTTTAAGACATAAGCCTCTTTAAATAGGATGTGTGATAATAAAGTGTCCTGGTTCCTGCCAGGACAAAGTTAATTTTTTACAATAGCCATGAGGCTGTGCAGCCTGGAACCACATGGGCGTGACTAAGAGGTTATCCTACACCACCACCTCACTGCTGGGTCAGGAGTAAGGCAAATCCATATTAGAGCTTGTTGTCACTCAATTCTCAGTGTCCCTGTACTGGGTTTACATGGAAGCCCATGTACAGGGAAGCCCAGAACTGGATGCAACACCCCAGATATGTCTCACCAACGCTGAATAGAGGGGTGAGATTACCTCCTTTGACCTGCTGATGACACTTCTAATGCAGCTCAGGGTGCCACCAGCCTTCTGTATTGCAAGGACACACTGATAATTCCTTTTCAACTTTCTGTCCATCAGCCCCTGCCCTTTCAACCCGGTCAGTCCCTGCACTGTAGTTTATGGGATTTTTCCTCCCCAGGTGCAGGAATTGACATTCCCCTTCATTGAATTTCATGGAATTTATGTTGGTCCATTTCTCTAGTCTTTTGAGGACCCTCTGAATGGCAGAACAACCCTATAGTGTACCAACCATTACTCACAATTTTGTATCATCTGCAAATTTCCTGAGGGTGTTCTCTGCCTTATTATCAAGGTCACTAATGAAGATGCTAATCAGTACTGGTCCCACTATTTATTCCTGCACTATTGATGGGCCTTTGTGCCGGCTATCACAACTCTTTGGGACTAGCAATTTAGGCAATTTTCAATCCACCTCTCTGTCTATTTATCTGTTTGTCAATCAGGATGTTAAGCGAGACAGTACAACATAAAAGATGCAATTAACAAATATGGATACCCGTCATGAAATGACTACTACTGCCAACAGCTAAAAATAGGTCTAATTTATGGCTTTGAAACAGAGAAGCAGAATTTTGGAGCATATCCTGGGACAGTTATAATAAAAGAACGGCAATCTATTACTGCATAGTAAAGTTAAACTTCCTGCTCTCCCATCAGGGCAGACAACAAATAAATTTGTATCAGTTAATTTGCCAGCGTGTACACAACTGATAGCAAGATACAAATTTACTTCTACTGTAATAAAATTTCTGTGAAACCCTAACTGGTGCATCTGCAATTTTCTTTGAAATAGTGCAATACAAATAAAACATAAGAAAAATGTAAAGCAGATGCAAACTAGCACAACAAATGCAAAGAGTCTAATAAATTAGAAACAAAAATAGGTACATTGAATTTCCCTAAAAAATCAGAAGATTATTTTTGCTTCTGATGAAATTTATCAGTGATTGTTGTTATCAAACCATGATCCTTTTCACACCGTGTGGCCATTTTGTCTGTCTGAAGAGTTATTCTTTTTTTATAAGTCAGAGAATTCTCTTGGAGAATGTCTTTTATGATTCATTTGTTCCTGGTTTACTCTTTGTCTCCATTACAAAACCTAACATAACTGGTGACAAACTCTACATCATATTTCTGGTGTTTGTTTCTGCCTTCTGCTTCTCCTTTGCTTGGGATATCCATGGCTTTCTTCTGAGTGTATGTGATTTTGATTATGGAATCTGCATTTTCTCCAGCTTGTGCTGAACATTCCATACCTGTTGCATCACCTGCTATAATAGCACATAGTTTTATATTGTGACATATAATTCTGCATTAATTACATTTACTGTGGAGAGAATATCTATATAATGGAAATATTTTTATCCTTCCTTGAAAAATAACCAGACAATGAAGCACAGTGTTGTATCTAATAGAATATTGAAATAAAAATACATAATGAACAGTACAGAGAGTAAGAGCATAAATAGGGATATTTGAATTCTTGAGGATAATCAGATTCTTTACTACTTGTATGGATGTTTCCACAAACCGTTTGCCAAAGCTTATTAATTGATATATCAAGGAGATTTAATGGAACAAATGGCTCATGAATGTTGATCATCAGATGAAAACCCACAGTGCTCAAACTGATTTAAACTGCATTGTTAATTTGCAAGTTCATGCCTTTTGTAACATCTTATAACAGCTCAATTATTAAAAAAGAAATCTCCATGAATGGAAGAAGATATTTTTAAATAGGAAAAGAGTCCTATATTTTAGCTTCCTTATATATGTCCAACTTCGCCTTGAAAGTTTTGTTTTGTTCTTGGCCAGAAAAAAGTGTTTTGGCCACTACACATATGAATCTCGGGTTTCAAAAACCTTAAAACCAAAAAGATAACCATCACTTTGTATATTATAAATATATATATATATATATATATATAAACGTATATATATATGTATCTATATATGTATATATACAACGTAATTTCATTTTCCATGGCGGATCTTTATTTCCTGTAGAAAATGAGAACATTGAAGGGTTTGTGGGCAGATAGAAGGGTTTTCTTGCTAGGGGGTTTGGAAAGGGATTACAAAATAATTGTTGCAAAATTGCTTGAAAAACTTAGAGTCTTAAGGTGTCTGTTTTTTCAGCAGATCCCTGTCTTACATTGTTCATGCACTTGAACTCTGACATCTATAGAAACACCTTCTAGAAATTAAAGGATAGTTTCAGTCTTCAATCTGTCCTCTTAGCTGATGATGTGAACAGAAGTGTCAATTAGTGCCAAACACAGTGATATTCTAGGAATGTATTCCAATTAGAAATTATCAGTTTGTTTGACAGAGACAGTTAGTGCCAGTAGAAAGTACATTTGAGTTTCAGAGGAAGTTATTAGTCTATACTGTACACCAGAAACTTCTTCAGAAGCCGTTATTGTAAACTGTGTCAAGAAAATAGTGTCAAAAAGACAGATCAGTAGATTTAGGTAGTTAAGAACTATCTATTTAAGGAAAAGTAATATGACAGTTGATTTGCTTTAAACAAGAGATAGAAGGAAGCAAAAAAAAAAAAAAGGGTTCTGAAGCAATTTTGAATATATATGGTGAAATATATATCCATGCCCAGAAAAAACTGGACAAAGATTTATAACCATCCTTACGTTTTATTCCTTTTCTGATGTGAATTGATATGTAAATCTGGGACTTCAAATATAAAAATTGATATATTCCAGTAGATACTATACACAATGTCGTATGTTCCCCAAAAAGCATATATGTAGGCTTTTTGGGAGTTTATTAGTTATTGTAAAATTTCTGTCTGCTTGTTTTCCAAAACAGATGATCTGTCATTGCATTGTGTATTAGGCACTACCTTTTTATCCAATACATAAGAGGTATTCACATATTCCTTCATTAATATAACACATCAATGATCACATATGGTACACTGAGAATATAAATTATATATTCTCTGCTGAAACAGAATGAGATTGTACTTTATATAGTGCATTTTTTTTTTAAAAGGAGAATCTGCAGGTGAGACTAGTTGGCAATAATTGACCTTCCAGACAAGAAGGTAGCAAATCTTCCCTGTAGTTCATGTACTGCTCTATTTTGAAATAAAACGCTCTAACAGGATTTTAGATAACTGGAAGCTGAACTCAGTGTAAGTCCATTCATGGTTTATAGTCCAAATCAGCATTTTTGTACTTTTTTTTTCAATGACACTTTGATATTGCTTTTGTCATTTTTATCACTACTTAGAGAAGTTAAACAACTCTTTTGGGTAAATGAAAGAACCTGCCACCTCAAAGCCAGCAACAAAGCAAGAATGTACTTAAACGCAAGATTTCATAAGTTAAACTGTTCTGGTAAGTAGATTAGATAGATGGGATGATATTTCCTTATCTGCAAGGATAGAGCACCATTAGCAAAGCTCTGCAAAGCGATGGGATTTGGGTGCATCACCAGATGATGTATCATCCTGAAAATTAGAGAGATTATTAAAGTATAATAATAACTTTTTAATGTCTTCAAGTTCTGTCTTGAATGTTAGAAATAAATCGATATTTGGCTTCATTTACTCTCCTTTGTCTTGCATCACTCTTTCCTCTTTCACCTTACTCCCTTTCCATTATTTTTTTTCTTAGATGTGTACTCATTACCCTTGCTTTTGGCCTTTTCTTGCTGTTTTAAGGGAATAATGTTAATTATGGGTGCTGAGGAAATAGCCTCACCTAACCTGATTAGCATAATTCATAGGAAAACAAATAGATTTAAAAATTTTAGTGAATTAAGATTAATTCACAAATATAGATACAGGTTCAACTTCAGCAGAAAGGAGTATCTTGGTTTAAAAATTAAGTTTTCCTGTGAAAATAGCAAGACAATATGGGTACATTGTACAAATGTTAGCACATGCTGGTGGCTTACAGTTTTGAAATTTGTGAGCATTTTTTCTTAATCTAATAAGTAAAGATGTCTGCGTAGGACTGCCATAATAAATACCAAAACATTTCTTAGAGCAGAAAATTGTTTGATTCCTTTTCTGTTCCTGTAATTGTTACATTGGTGTTCTTTATTTCTGTGACTATTTCAGTATGAGACATGTAATTTCTTCCCAGCAGGCATTCTCCTTAAACTAAGAAAACTGCAAGTTCGTTATGCTAGGAATACTAGAGTCTTGAATTTGATTAGTGTGTGATTCCTTAAAAGATAATGCATTCACCTGCTTCCACATCTTTATTTCCAGTCCTCAGTCTGAAGGAACTGGATTTTTTGGTAACCTGTGATCTGTAAAACAGTGATGAAGTCTGACAATAGTTTTTTGGGTTTCGTTTTGCTTTCTCTTTTAACAGTAAATCCATTAATTCCTTAGCAGAACAATAATTCTGCTCTGATTCAATACGTGTGTTCCAGAAGAGGAAGGAAGGTTGATCTACACATTTGCTTGGCTGTGTAGGTACATAGAGTTCTGGCTGATCTTCCACCACCATCTGCTCAAGTGCTTTTGTATGTCTGTGTCTGCAGAAAACTTTTTTTTTTTCCCCTCCCTATTACCACAATTACCCTCTTATTCCAAAAACGTTGCCATTTATGTAGCAGTCCACCTCTTCCACTATTACGTACACATACCACATGATCTCAGGCATTTGCAGTATAGACATAATCATCTGAAATGTGGTTGTCAGGACTCCCTTTATAGCTGAAAGATAAAAATAAGAAAATTCTGTCATGTCTCATCCTCATCCTTATGTAAAACCTAAAAATAAATCACATGAATTTACAACTTAGAAGTTCCTATTTTTCTCCAGTGAGTGACTATAAAGGGAGACAAGGATGACTAATTCGAATACAGCCCTCTGCTTAGTAGATGTTCAAATCAAATAGCTAAGATACATATTTTATTTGCTACTGATCTTGTACTGCTTTTGCTTATTCATATATGAAGCATTTTGAGACAATCTTTTATGATATATACTACTTTCTCTCTTTCTTCTTTTTCCCTCTGTTCAGACAGGAGAGGAATAGTGGAGCCAACTGTTTCTCAGATACCATCTTTTTTTTAAAGCCTTCATGATTTAAGTAGGAGTTATCTGCTTCAGTCACTGAGATTATATCAAGAACGCTTAGAAGATGTTCTATGTTATCAGGGTAATTTTGAACATATACCTCACTTGCTGATGAAGTAGGAGAAAAAGTATCATGAGAAGTTTTATTTAGCATTGAATGCCCCATTTAATTTGCTCTGGTGGAAAGGCAATGATCTGGTAAGAGGCAAAAGCAGAAAGCAACAGTAGATTTACAGATTCCTTCTGAACACAATGCTCATTTAGACTGTTCTTCCTGAAGGCTTTGATGGTAACACTACATGAGATTAATGTTTTCTAGAGGTGTGGGGTAGTTGCTGCCATTTATTAGCACCAATTTTGTATGACACTAGGTCTGACCAAAGGATAGTGCCACAGAAAAGAAAGTTGTCATTTAGGAAATTTAATTAGCTATAATTTTTATCCCTCTTTCCCAAAGACTTCTCCAAAGCCTTTAGTTTGAAGACTACTGACATTATTATTTTAAAAATTTGTTAACTGAGATGTTTCCAGATGATATTCAGTCTCTGAGAAGTGAAATGAAATGGGCTCTGAACACCCAGTTTGCTATAATTTTCTCCTCACAATATAATATATCGGCAGTGTGCAGTGTACTTAGCCGTTCAGAGTGTATCAGCTGGTAAAACATGCTGCCACTTCATACAGAGAAGAAACAGGAGAGAAACTGCATCATGTTAAACTATATCGTAAGGTAAATCATGGCTACTACCCAAGAGGGCACTCATGGAAATAGATGACAGTCTGCAAAAAAATAATAATAATAAAATGTGTCGTATATGATTCCAAGGATGGCCTGTTGACCCAGACTCCTTTACCTAGATTGTGCCTCATGCAAATTCAGGAGGATTCTGGAAATGTACACCCATTAAAACATTCTCCCAAATACCATTCATTATCAGAAGCAAACATGTCATCTCCCTTGCACCTTGCTACTTCTCAGGCTTCCAGATTGCTTGATTGCTGTTGAAAAGTTAACAATGATATTTCTAGACTGTCTAATTATGGTCACTCATGACTGCAGGAATAGGGAATAGTAGCCATTAAAAAATGTAGGGTTCACAGGACCAGTTCTATAGAGCTCACATAAATAAGATTTTAATAAGATCCCCCAACTGAATTGTTCAAATTCAGGCACAAAATTATGATACACAGCACCTCAGGGTTCAACCCTTGTTTCACTCATTAATCATATAGCTTCCAGAAGTCAATATTTATTGAATGATGTAGAAAAAACTTAGTGAGAAAACTTATAATATAATGGTCTGAAAGTAAATGGTGTGAGGAATGCGATGAATATTTCCCAACACTTCAAAATGCTGTGTAAGGACACATTAAATGCATAATAAAGACATTACAACATTTAATGATCTCCTAGGACTACTGAAGACAGAAGATTCACCTTATGTGAAATTATCTTAAAATAATCAATGGCTGAAAATGCAGTATAAAGTTTTTCTTTAAGAAAGTATTTAAGAAAACTAGCATATAACCCTAGAGAATAGGGAGAACTCAGCTGTGGTTCTACTCTGCAATTTGTCAGTTCACTCTTACCAGAAGAACAAAGACTAATGGCCAGAAAGATTAAACCCCCAAAGTGAAGGATTTTTAAAGTAGTTGGTTTTAAACCACAATATATCACAGCCATCTATCCAGATGACACGTATATCATACATATATTGACAATATATGATAATATTTTGTGTGCTTTGGATTGGATGGATTTGCAAAGGAAGGCAAAAGTGAAGGAATAACACACCACAATTTTAGATGAAAGTGCAGAGGAGGGAAAGTAAAAAGGCAGAAAAAACATAATGAACTAAAAAAGGAAGAGAGCAAGAAAAAGAAAAGGAAAAAAAAGAAGAAAGTAGAGATTATGGAGTATAGGGGAGTAGTAGGCATGCATACGTGCACAGACAAAAAAAAAAACAAACTAGTAATTATCAGTGAAACAAGAAAGGAGGGGGGGGGGGAAGCCATGAGCAAAAAATGAAGCAAAGTGAGAAATAAAGATTGCTGGGATCACAGTTCCACCAGTCTGAGAATTTTGAATGAGTACTCCCCAGCTGCTGGGAGAAGGCCAAAGAGTTGCTTGGCTAAATGAAAAGCAGTTGGCATCCTGGTATTTCACATGTGATGAGCATCCAATATGTGACACTTGATCTCATGCCAGGAACATGCTATGGTTTGAAATCTCTAGCAGCCAATCAGAAGACCCACTGACTACTTTCTTTTATTATATTAATTGCATGTCCTGCACCAAAGAATATTTAATCCAGATGCACATGGACTTAGATGGAACAAAACTCAGACTGTTTAAAACAACTGTTCAAAATCAGTCCATAAAAAATAAATTCTACTTTGTGTCGCACTTGGACATGAAAGAAACACGCAGACACCTGTCGGAGAGAGAAGCCCAGAAAAGGGGCCGAGAGACCCCGGGCTTTATTTATATCTCTTCTTAGAAACCACCGTGGATTGGAGGGAGAAATTGCCACCCCCCAATCACACTGGTCAAAGGAAAAATCCGTCAAACATCTCTGCCCACGCGAAAGGAATGTAAACAATAGAACACAGTTAGAAAAGCATGGCTATGTTTACAGAAAGTGCGTGAGAAACTGTTACAGAAAAAATGAAAACATCGATGAACTGCAAAACTCAGGGCAACAACTTTGGGCAGAAACTTGTTTCTTAGATCAAAGTGCTTCACTCATTCCATATTTTTTATTATTTAACAAAAAAAAAATCAGTCAGGAATAATTTTTATTTAATTCTATGTTTATCTGATAGGCTTCAGACAGACATGGCTATCAGAGATGACACCAGAAGTACACTCACTTTTATTTGACAATCTCTGAATTTATGATATTGCAGCACTAATTCATCCTGTGATTCTAACACTGGGAGAAGTCTCTAATCAATAAGAAAGGGATGGTTTTAGCTTAATCATCATTTCTGTACTGCAGAGAACATTTTTTTCAGTGAGTAATATTGATGTGATTAGAAACTATGAAGTTGTTATATACATTTTAATACTAATATCTATCTTGAGCCAGATTTAAAGTAATGCTTTAAAATCTCTCTTTTCTAAAGATTAAAAGGAGGTAAGCAAAAGTGTGATGAGATTTATCTAAATTTTATTTTCCTACACCTCCTTTTCAATACTTACACAAACCTGACTTCTTTAAATCCCTTCCATGTTAATTTTGCTAACGTGTATGGGTGTCTGATAATAAATAATTGCAGATGGTTCAAAACCAGAAAGATGACCTATGACTCGCTAGTTACAGGTTTGGCATGGGGGTCTAGTTTGATAACGTATTCTTTTCTTATTTTTCAATTTATGCAAAGTTCCATAAGCACTCACTTCTTTTGTGTTGCAGAAATATTGCAGAGACATCTATGAGTGTTTATCACAAGACTTATTCACATGAGAAAAGCTGCTATATTGACAATTGATGGATTTTTCTCATAATACTATTTTTGTTGCAGAGTGTATCTCTAATTAGGTCACTACCTGTAAAATATTAAAGGTACTGAATATTGGGGGAGAAAAACAACTGGGATAACAGCTAGCTAGTCATGTACTGGCCCATTCACAACTCTTCAGAATAGATTTTCTTTCCAATGTCTGTTTAGGATTGAGAACGAAATTGCCAAATTAATGAATTATTTAAATAAGAAAGAAATTTGGAGAATACGAAACAGTATTTCAAACCTTTTAAATGAGGTCACACAGTAACAGGTCAAATTTTGCTGCATGGAATCTACCAATTTTTGTTACGTTAATTGTAACATGAGCCAATCACCTTTTTTTTTTCATGTAACACAGGAATCCAGGAATATTTGCATGTAGGATTTTTATTCAGGTCTCTGAACCCAGCCTGAGATGTAATTGTGAATATGTTTATACAGACACTTTGTATCTGGCAGAGAAAGGTTTGTCTTCACCTCCACAAGTGTTCTGGAATGCAGATGTAGTCACCAGAAATTTAGCTCTAGGGTTCTCTACTTTTAGATGCAGGTAAATACCTTGTTGTGAGCTTTTGGCCCATTGAATAAAGTTCATAAATCAATAAATGTATTAATCTAAAATACAGGGTGAATTTTATTTCCATCATGAAATAGTCCCTGTCCTCATTGTAGACTTATATAATCTGAGTAATTTTTCATCTATTGTATTGACTTTTAACCTCCAAATAAAATTTAAAGAAACCTAGATAGATAAGCCAATTTCTATAATTTAATGGTGCTTTTAATACTTTAGTAAAAACAGACACATTGTAACTGTGCCTTTTAAAGTATAAAATAAGACAGTGTAGGGAATGTAAGGACCATATTCAAATGCACACTGGCAAAAGTTTCTGTGAGCTCATTATTCTACAGAAAATGAAGCAACTGTATTTCATACCACAAGCCCTTCTTCAAAAAGCACAGCACTTTTGTTCCCTCTGTGACTTTGATAAAGGTACTACACCATGGTGATTGCAAGCATGTGACCACAACAAAAGTCTCATACGACTCCCAGGGGCAGCTCAGCATGAGTAAGCAACTCCTAGCACTGTCCAAAACTACATTCCAGTAAGAGATTACTGGTTTTGTACAGCCTCATCATTCTTTCCACTCCCCATCCCCCAACAATAAGATCATTGTTATTATTTCCTCTACATCAGGAGACTTTATGACTATCACACCTAACACTTTAACATTTCTTGGGAATAAGAAATAGGGACACTTTCTATTTTGGTCCTGAGTGATAAAAAACATGTGCTAATGGGCCCCAGATAAACTGACTGAGAGCACCATTGAATTAAGAATGTCACAATGCATTTGGAAACAAGACAAAGTGTTTCCAAGAAAGACATGTTTTTAGCCATCACAGATAACCCAAGTAACTGAATGCTTTACAGGGAAACTCATAGAAAGACAGGATTTTACTTCTGGTGAATACACAATTTATGGTTCATGCCTGAACAGATTAAAATAGAGGCTCTTAGCAGTAGCTGGTTTTTTAGAGGACTTTCATGAGGCAACCTGCACCCTGTACCTTCCTTACCTTTTAAAGTAAAAAAAAAAAAAAAAAAAAAAAAAAAAAANCCTTTAAAGAAAAAAAAAAAAAAAAAAAAAAAAAACAGACAGTTTTAATATATCCTGACAGTTCAGATCAGCTGTTGCTCTGCTTTGGTAACTCTACTGCACAAACTTGAGCTTACTGAAGAAACAGACTATTTCTCAAATCAGAAGCTTTGTAAGTGTGGGACAAGACTGCTAGGGCAGAGTGTCATAGTGCTGCTGCTTTGCTGCTTCCTGAGGTCTGTGTTGGTTCATCTACACTGAGCTGTTTCATTACACATGAATAAATATAACTAGTCTGGACAGCTGTATTCTGTAAATGTAGCAAGAGAATGTAAAAACTGCCTGAACCATGGTTAAAGTACCACACACTTTTTGACATGAAGAGTAATTTACATAATATTTAATGTCACCTCTCATTAACACCATCTTATACCTCTGACGTAGGGTCTGAATCTGCATAATACTCATCAATTAGGAACATTTCTTTTCTATGCATTTTCTGTCAAAGAAACTTTTTCCATATCTTCTATTTTTAGGCCACAAAATAGTGAACAATTTACTTAGCCATTCCCAGCATTTTTTTGTCACTCTACATCCTCTTACCCTTCTGAGATAGTAAGTTTGCAGATTAATTTCCACATTTGTCTACTTGTATTAGTCTTCATGACACTTGTCAATTTTAAACTATGGCTTAACTACTAACACTTTTGTTTATTTTGCCTTCACGGTTTATATGAGCCAGTTTGCAGTGTCAGATGAGCTTTGAAAGGCACAGCAATGTCTCAAAATCTATTTCAAATCTTCTCCTGGAGTCCAGATGGGAACCTGACCTGAAGCTTAACTCATGTTTTGTAAACTACCAGAAAATTTTGCTTTCCAGGGGTTTCTGTGAATAGCTGGCCAAAAACTGACGAAGAATCACAGAACCATAGAATCACAGAATTGTCAAGATTGGAAGAGACCTTTAAAAACATCCAGTTCAACCGTCCACCCAGCACTACCACTGTAACTCCTAAACTATCATCCAGTGTTGAATCCAGACACCTCTTAAACACTTTCAGGGATGGTGACTCCACAACCTCCCTGGGCAACCTATTCCAATGCCTGACCACCTTAACAATGAAATTTTTTTTCTAATATCTAATCTGAATCTCCCCTATCTCAGCTTAGGGCCATTTCCTCTGGCCCTCTCACTACAGGAACAGTAGAAGAGACTGGTCCCCACCTCACCACAGCCTCCTTTCAGGGAGTTGTAGAGAGCGATGAGCTCCTCCCTGAACCTCCTCTTCTCGAGACCAAACAAACCCAGCTCCCTCAGCTGCTCCTCTTAAGACATGTTTTCTAGACCTTACACGAGCCTTGTTGCTCCTCACTGGATGTGCTCCAGCACCTCATTGGCCTTTACAAAGTGAGGGAAGAACATCACCTCTAGCACATTTTTGTCTGTTGCTCCATTGGGCTCTCTGTCCCTGCAAGCACTCAGCACTCTCTGGATTAAACCAAATTAGTGCAGTTTCAAGATATTAAAAAATGGTTTGTGCTTCTTTTTTGGCTGCACATATTGAAATAAATACCACTGTATTTGTGCTGTATTTCTCATAAATCTTGATGAAAATATATAGGGATTCTTTTTCTTGATATCTTGATAACACTTTATGGCTATTTGCTTTGAGATTTAGGGGCAGATTTTTGAGGAAGTGTTTTGGATTTTTTTTTTTTTTTTTTTTTTTTACTTCATAGACACATCTTTTTTTTCTGGCTATTAATCTGTTGCAATGTGGTAATAACATTCCAAATGGAACTAGGGATTACTCTGTCAGTGTCTGTATGTATTCTAACAAAGAAATTATAATTTCTCCTATTTTGTTTATCACAGAGAGCTACTTAGCACAAATGTATGGAACATCAGACACAATGTGATTCCAGGCTATGCCTGGAGTCCCATATGTCATTAAATAATGGTAGTAGGTTAAATGCTTGGTGGAGATACAGAGTTGAAGGTGCAGCTAGAGGTTGATTATAGGCAAGTGTAGCCAGTTACAATCATGACAGATGTCTTTAGGAAGCCACTGAAGAGCTCAAAATGTGGAGCCAGACACATCAGTTTAATCCAATAACAGATTTTAGGGGTGGTTGATAGAATGCATTGGAAAGTTGCCAAGAAGGGCCTGATGGTTACATTGGACTCTTCCAGGCTCAGAAGCAATTCAGTTTCATTTCCAAATGAGTTTCATTTAACTTCTTTCTGCAATCCTAGAAGGAAGGCAGGACAAGGAAGGAGGCTGCTGAGTATTATCTTGTTTTCTAGTCCCAACATTGATGTCCCTGTGCCTTTGTTAGGCACAAGAATAATTTATAAAATACTTACAAATCACACAGGGTGTGATCACTGACTAATTAAATTGGCATTAAGTTTCTCTAATTAGACAGTGTTTGGGAAACATTTCATATTTAAGAGAACTGCATTAATGCAAGAACTATTAATCCTTTGATCCTGTGAGCTCAGCAAATGACCATAATACACATCCCTGGTTATCTGTGCAGGTAGTCACATTTACTTTAATAAAACTTAGTGATATTCTTCTAGTCAGGCATTTACATTGACCTGCAAGCTTTGAAATGCTTTACTTACCTCTGCTAACCACTTGATCTCCTCTCACCCATTTGTCTTCTTTCAGTAGCACATATGAGATAGGAAGCAGAAAAGTTCTTGAATAGTTTGACCAGCTTGTAATTTGGCAAGAGAAAACTAGACATTAAAAGAAGCTGCTGGCATCAAAACAGAACCAAAAGTCTCTGCTTGTATCTGCAAGACAAAATGATTGTTGAGTATGACAGCCTCACTGTGCTTTAAGTACCCTCTCAATATTCCTTAAGCAAAATTGCTATTCAAAGAAATGGAAATTTCCTTAAAAATAAAATATTCCTAAGAATATATTTTTGAACCCTTGAGCCTGAGAGTTAGTGACTGATGAATTTTCAGGAACTCTTTTATCTTTATTCTAGAAATAGCAGTTTTTGCAGGTGCATTTTTATTTAGCCATATGTGAGAGTAGATGATCTAAAAAAATGTAACTAATCTCAGATGAAAAACTATTTTTCTTAAAATATATTGACAGTATTGTGATAGTATAATTTTATTATTGAGATGCATATGAGGATTTTTATATCATTAGAGAAACTAGGGTCTGATTTTAACTTTATCCAAACACAATGACATAACATTGCTGACTGAAGTAGTATTCATGATTAGTGTATTGGTTCTAACTGAGGTAGAGTTCAGCAGCCCTGCCAGTGCTGTGCTTCAGTTGATAACACAGCAGTGTTTCGGCTACTGCTGAGAAGCACTGTCCCTCTAACATTCTCCCCCCTCAAGGGGCAGGGAGTGGGCAAGACCTCGGGAGGGAAAACAAGCAGGCCAGCTGACCCAAAGGAACCAAAGGGATATTCCATACCGTATGATGTCAGCTCAGATAGAAAAGCTGAGAGAGAGAGGAGGAAGGGGGGGCATTCTGTAATGTCTGCCTTCTGACAGAACCACTGCACGTGCTGAGGCCCTGCTTCCCGGGACGTGCCTGAACATCGCTTGCTGATGTGGGAAGTAGAAATTGACTTCTCCTTCTTTTGCTGATGCGCACACAGACCCTGCTTTTGCTTTTCTGTAGCTTCAATAAAAACTGCCTTATCTCGAGCCACTGATTCATCTTTTCCTTTCCCCTGTCCCTCTGGGGGAGGGAGCTATAGGGCAACTTGGAGGGCACCTGGCACTTAGCCAGAGTCAAACCATCACAATTAGCAATAAGAGAATATCATGGCAAAAATTCTCACTTTCTGTGCTTTTTTCAATAAGTTTTCCTTCAACATCTAATCTTTGTAGAACTTTTTATTATTATTCCTCAGTTAGATTATGTATATCTAGAAATACAAATTGTAGACACATAGAAGGACAGAATGGTTAACTGCTTCTTTTCTGCGAGATATTTTATTTTCACACTGACTATGGACAGTATGACAACTGTTATTTGGAAAAGGAAAAATGCTGAAAGAAAAGCAAATAATTGCCTATAAGAAGTGACAGGAGTTACCTAATACAGTAGCCAAATGGGGAAAAGGCTGCCACAGCTTCACATTTGCAACTCCTACCAGCAGTGAGTCTGAGCCTGAGCCTCCAACAGGCACACATGTGCACACATAGACACACCAAGTTTATCTATATATGTACACACAGCTGGTCATACAGACCACAGCATGGACAGGGAATGCACTCACACAAACAGCATCAATATCCTTTCCCTGCTCCCATCTCTGACTAATGAAAATGAAGGTCAGTTAGTGGAACACATACACCAATATAGACACATACACTCTGTGGATCCCTCCAGCAGCTGGGCTCAGACAGTTTGTGCAGCAGCTACCCCTGGACCACAGGTCTCCCCATCACTGGCACTTGGACATATGAGCCTACAACGCAACAGCCCTACTCCAGCTGCTGATACTCAGAGCACCTCTTGCATAGCACTCGGACAGACAGATAGATACAGGATCTATCTCTCCAGTAACTTGCCTGGGTGGGCATTCAGTCTACCCAGTCCCTGGATTTTGCTCTGTTGTGCATGACCTCATGCACAAACACAGGTAAACAAGTCTCTCCATAGATGATTCCCACTTCTGGCCTTAGCCTTCAGATCTCTTGGTCTCTACAACAGTTGGCCTCAACCTCCAGGTCCCTCCAGCAACCAGTTCTCAGACCCTCTCTCCAAGATCTGACCCAGTCTTTTGGCCACTCCAAAACTTGACTCCCAAGTCTGTCATCCTGCTCACCAGCTAGACCAGCTAGATGTTTGCTAGTAGTTGCATATGTTAACATGCACACCCACACTACACATACACAGTCCAGTCTCTCTAGGTGATGATACCACAGACACATGAGTGTCTAGACCTGCCATCCTACCCAGTCCCTGGTACCTAGGCCTCCATGCACAGACATGAGCATAGAATGGAGACTCCCCAAAATAGTTAAAAGAGAATTTTAAAAATCAGGCACAGGGCACAACCATGCAAACACAGTGACTAGTCCCTCTGTCATTCAACTGGCTTATTTTACCCATGACCCTGTTTTCCCATCTTTGTTCCTCTGCAAACTGCCTTGATTCCTCCCTTTGCTAGCTGTTAGCTCTTTTCCTTAAATATGACAAGTTTTGCTCAAAATGCTCTTCCACTGCATCCCGTAATGGGGCCCATAACCCTGTATGCAGCAGCCCCTAGCCCCATCTCCAGTCTAAAACATTTTCCCCAGGAAAAGCCTCTCCCTCAGCCTTCCCCCAAGGGAAACCTCTCCCTTTGACTTGAATTGACAAGTGTCACACACCCATGGGCCATGGGGCTGATCATTCCTCCAGGGAGAAGAATTCTTCCTCCTCCCTGGGAGGAGCCAGATCAGGAGCTTCTGATAAGCTTCTTGGTGTTCCTCAACTGTCATTATTTCTCTGGGCTCCTTTGTGTTCATGTTCACTCAAACAACCTGACAGAAAGATTTCTGGTTGGGTAAAAGTTGATACTCTACAATCCTGGAAAAAAGAGGAGGGGCAATGGGTTGGTTTTTACAACCTTATTTATTAAGTAATTTGTCTAGATCTTTTGTGAAACTAATGTACCTGCTTCAGCTTGTTTTGTTCACTTTTTAGGCCCTGGAGAAGCAAAGAAGTGGTAGGTCAGAACATTTCATAGTTTTGGTAGCCAGGACACACATTTTTATACATGTGTCTGCACTACCATAAACTTCTTATATAGTGTTTGCAAGATCAATAATCTCCTTTCTTGCCTCTGTCTTCTTTTCTCCTTCTTTTACTGAAAAGTGGGTATATTAAATTTATATAACAACATGCATTGAGGACAACAGTCACTTACAAATGAAAATAGTGACATCAGTATTAGGTTAATATATTCACTGCTATTTGTGTCACTGCCTAGCAGTGACATAACTGGTGTATGCATAGCCAGTAAAGGAAAGTCTCCACCCAAGAGAATTTATCATATTAGATAGGAGAATGAGTCAGGTAGGAAACAGAGGCACAGTTTTGCTTAGAAAGTCCATGGCAGAAATGAGACCATACTTTTTAAAAAGATGGGCTGAGCCTGAGGAAGTGATCTGACTGAAGATATTGAAGTGCCTTATGAAAGCAGAAAGAGGAAGTCAGATGGTCTTAATATTTTCAGAGAATACAGTTAGATAAGGACATTTCTTAAAAATTATTGAAGGTGTGTATTGAAGGTGTTTTATTATTTACTTTTAGTGGTACTAGTTGTACACCTGTAACACCTCCTCTCTGCTGCTCCTTCCCTCCTTTTCTCCTGTTTTAGGGGACCCCCTAGATGGGCCCTTTCCCCCTGCATGGGCCCTTCCAGTGGCTGGAGTTCTCCAAGTTAATCCTGCTCTAGTGTGGGCTTTCCTTGGGCCTCAATTCCTTCAGGAAATCCCCAATGCTCCGCTATGATGTCTGCAGGGGAATCTCTACTTTGACATTTGGGACAACTCATCCCTCTCCTTCTCATCTGACCTTCCTGTCTGCAGGGCAATTTCTCACACGTTTTTACGTCTTCTTCTGCCTTTGTGGCATTTCTTTTCTCTTCCTTAAATGTATTTTCACCACCAGCAATGCCCTGTGGTGGGTGGACTGGGGCCAGACACGTCTGGCCCAGGGTAGAATTAGCCCCTCCTCATGGACCCCGTGCCTGTTGTGCTGTGCTGGCTTGGAAATTAATCATTCCCTTTTCCCTATCACCAAAGTTTAAATTTGGATAGTCAGAAATTTGATAGTCTTTACATTTACATAAGGCATGTGTAAAATTATGCACGTATTTTCCATATTCCAAGATTTCAAAATTATTCATGAACCTCTTAAGAATTTCTCACCATGCAGTTATTTGTAGTCCTCAGGAAAAACCTTTTCTTTCTTTTTTTTTTTTTTTCTTTTAACAGTAATGACATTGAACCTTCATGAGGAGGCTGCTACCTGATCCAGGTTATCTTTCAGATAATTATAAAAAGGACATAAACTGCCTCACTGAATCTCAGAAGAAATATAGTCATTATGTAAGCTATTGGTAAGAAAGTGAACCATTTACCTCAGTGTGTCTTTGGGAAGCTACCCAGCTCTATACTGCAGGAGCCAAACATAACCACAAATTAAATTTGACTAATTCTATAGAGTATTCCAACAATTGTAATGCATGAGACCTCAAGCCACCTCCCAGTAATATTTTTATCTTTTCAACAGGTGTCTCTATACTTACAGTAACAAAATCTTCTTTCATTTTTTTTAAAGATTCTGAAATTACTGAAGTTGACTAATAAAATTTAGAGTCACATAGTCAAAATAATTTAGAAAATAACATTCTAAATCCTGATATCAAAAAATTCTGTGTCAGCAAGCACAAACTATGCGCGAAGTGCAAAAAGGTGCAGAACTGTCTCAGGACTTTCAAATGAAGTCTTCCTACAGTCAAAGAAGTTCCATGAATGCCTTATGTCACTGGGTTTTTTTCTTTTGTAATTTTTCCAAATAAATATATCTTTGAATATGCATCTTGAAAAATTTTGCCATGTCACATTATTGGAAAACAGTATTATTAAATTCTTTGGTATATGAGAATACGTCTCCTGGTGATATTTTATGGATTTAACAACTCTTTTTTTGTAAGAGATTTTGGATGTAGCTATGTAAATATGATTTTGTAAAGAAATGGAAGTAAAAAATTAGGACAGTATATAGGAACAGTCTGAAAATGCTACAAAGTTTAAAAAATTATAAATCCAAAATTGAAAATATCTTTCTGACTTCTCTGTCCAAGAGATTTCATTTGTTTGAAGATAAAAGAATTTGGAATATAAGGAAAGAAGTCAATACTGTGAAGGAAAAACATTACCACAGCATTAACTTGCCTCTAGTCTTTCTGACCAGTGCCATCATTTTCTGACAATGCCTAAAGTTTGAAAATAGTGAAGGTTTTTGTCACAAAACTTAAATGCTTTAGTTTTTAGTTTAAAACATTTAATTTTCTATCAAACTATGCCTCCACATACCAGTTTCAGTTATTATTTGTTGCAGTTTACCATGTCCAACAAACAGATTTACTTTGTCTAGACCTCCACACCCTGTCACTGTTCATTCTGAAAGGAAACCCAGGGCCCTAACAGCTTGAGACATACTCCTATTTGGGCTACCATAGCAACAGTATGTGTATTAAAGTATAGGTCACATGGCTTAGTTTCCTAAGGCTAATTAATTTCACTAATTATGGCCTGATACCAGCTGCAGAATGTGTTGGTGACCTAGTGAAATCAGCTGTAGCCAATTGTTTTCCATACTATGGTGTTATGACCTCACCATGTGGAAATATTAAAGTCATTATGAGAATTGCATGCAGTATGTACAGAAAACAAATACTGCTTCACGGTTAGAGACTGGACCATGGGACCTTGAAGATTTTTAATGTAGATGTTTAAATCTTTTTTATTGCTTTCTCTATCATCTGTCAGTATTAAATAGGTTATAAAGAGATGAGTAGTTAAGCTCAAAAGATTGTCAGTGAAAGGTTGTTTAATTCCCCAGCTTTACAAAGGATTTATGAAACACCTATCACTTTGGCCAATACAGATATATACATAAATATAGGTTTAGTATCGTGGTCTCTAGCAAGCAAGTAAAAACAAAATAGCTCTTGTTTGTTATTTTTTCTATATTGCAAAACTCATACTGAGTTGAAAATCATAAAATATTTTATGTCACAAATATAGTATTGACTGTATTACAAATTTACAAAGCCCAGAGTTTCTCTGCTTTGCCTGTACAATAGAGTTAATTTTAGCCCTCATCAAGTATGCAGTTTGATCTGTATTTTAATAGAAAAGCAGGTGTGTACCTAGGCTTTGGGGAGCAATTAACAATTCATTTTGTATAAAACCACAATGTCTCACTGGTAAAACTAATTGAAGTAAATAAGACATTTTCAATCAGGTAAGAGAAGGCATTAAAACAACCTTCCAAAATTGTCATGACAAATTACCAGCCAAAGCACAAAACCTTCTCAGATGGCCTTTACCATGGCGATTGATGAGAATGAAAAATTAATGATATCTTACTGGCCTGTCAAAAGAAAAAAATTGCCTGCCTGACTGAATGGAATTTTGTGAGGCAGCATTACATTATGGAAAATTAATAAAATACACAAATGTATTTTATCTTTTAGTATAATTATTAAAAGTGCTGATTCTCCTACAGTGAGGGGGAAAAAAGCACCAAATTCTACTTTCAACCCCTCAGGACATAAGTCTTCTGTGTCTAGGTTTGAGAGTAGCATTACCAATTCAGTAAACGGTGATATTCAGGAAATTGTGAAGTTAGGGTGGGCATGGAAGAGAGGACTTGTACCTCATGCCTTTGTTATCACCCCAGGCATTGCCCCCAGAATGGGAGGTACACAGAAGGATAGATTGACACTTCAGTCCTGGCTCTGAGGAGGAATGGTGCCAGTCTCCTTCACTGTGCCTGTGCCCATCAGTCTGACTCTGAACCATCACAGACTTTCTCAGAGGTGGGTCCAGGAAGAAGAGAAATGTTTCATAAGATACAGATCCATGATAGTCAGATAAGGAGTTTCATTAAATATTTCACTTATGTCTCTATTCAACTTTTGTTCATCTTTTTCCCCTTCTTGGAAATGGACAAGTAATCATTATGCATTTTATCCCCATGTCCCTTTCTCCTATGACAAAAGAAGAGTCTGCATAGTTCTGCGTAACTGTATTGAACAGCACGAAAATATACAGGGAAAACACACATTATTCAACTGCTGATAACATCAAGATATTGAGCATAAAAAGGATTATTGAGATTTTAATCTTTTAATCTCATTTTAAATATTAATTTAATAATCAATTGTCTTTTGTATGTAAAAATGCTACTATAAGTAATATATGTATGTAATATAGCTCCTGTAGCATAATATTCCAATAAAATAAATTGTCCAGGAATGTGTGTTCAAGGAACAGCTTTTTCTCCCTGTTATGATTGCCTGTGATGAATACTTGCACCTGTTAAAAATATTTGCTTCTTACTGTCAGTGAGATGTATTTTAGGCTGAGATAAAAAGAAGATTGTATGTTTAACAGCTATATAATATGGCTTGTCAACATGATTATCTATCTCCCAGCTTATAGAAAAAGGACATTGAGTTTATTGAAGCAAATAGCCTAGAGAGGCTGGCAGGCTGAAATGCTGCCTAACTGCAATAACCTTTGTGAAAAGAAGGGTCAATTAGTGAGGCTGACGATCAGGAAAGGGCTTTAGTCTCTAGGTCAGATGCTGTGTAGACTGCAGCTAATGGTAATAATTTTGCTGCATCTTGTAAAGAATACTAGTCAAAACCTGGGTTTCAAAGAAGAAAAAAAAAAGGTGGGAATTTTCATTAATAGAATGAATACCATCTTAAAACTTTTCCTGTCAGGAAGATAGACTTCATAGCAAAAGCAAAAAAGACACCAAGAAAAAATAATTGCCCACAAGGAGATAATCAACTGTCTATATTTAATAGTTTCTATAATGCATATTGTGAAATCACATCATGTAATAAGTAAGTTTGTTCATCTCTCCAATTATGCAAGGATCTGAAAATGAGATGTAGGGTACAATGAACCTAAGGACATACAGTGCAAATATGTTCAATTGGAAAAACTGAAGTACTGTGGGATTCCTTCTTTGGTTCAGATAATGTTTTCTCCAGTGAAGGGAATACACAACACGTGGCACAAAAGGTGACTTTAAAAATCAAGTAAATAGTGTCCCACTCTGCCCAGCTGATCAAGAAGGCCAAGAGAATCCTGGCTTGTACCAAAAATAATGTGGCCAGCAGATACAGGGCAGTGATCACCGCCTTGTACTTGCCACTGGTGAGGCTGCACCTCAAAGCCTGTGTTCTTTTTTGGGGCCCTCACTGCAAGAAATACATTTTGGTGCCAGAGTAATTCCAGAGAAGGACAACGAATCTGGTGAAGTGTCTGGAGCACAAGTCTGATGAGGAGTGACCAAGAGAACTGAGGTTGCTTAGACTGGGGCAGAGGAGGCTTGGGGGGGTTTGTGGGGGGACCTTATCGTTCTCCACAGCTGCCTGAAAGGAGGGCGTGGCCAGGTGGGGGTGATAAGTGACAGGATGAGACTAAATGGCCTCAGGCTGTAGCAGGGGAGATTTCAATTGGATATTACCAAACAATTCCTCACAGAAAGGGTTATCAAGCACTGAAAGAGGCTGCCCAGGGAAGTGGTGGAATCACCACCTGTGGAAGTATTCAAAAGATATGTGGATGTGGCACTTTTGTATATGGTTTAATGACAAACACAGCAGTGCTAGGCTAACATTTGGTTCTTCAAAGTCTTTAGTGATTCTGTGATTCTATGTCCTTCAAAGCAGAGGCATGGGCATGAGTATTCTACTTTTTTATCAAAACTGAGGGACACTTACACGAATGGCAGATCATCATGTTTCAGAGCTCAAGCCACTAAGCACAGAAATAAAGAAAAATTACTGAGCATCTGAATTACCACATTTACAATGCTGTAAGTTAGGAATGGCTAAATCAACAGAATCATAGCTGCAGACTTTCCTTTTTCAGTTTGACAGCTATTGGATATTTGTAGAATAGAAAAATATATGTAGCAATAAATGCAATGATTTTTTATTGTCACGCCTATCACCTGATACTATGTTGGTGGGACAGATGCATGACGGTTGTAAGACACAAACATTACACTCATTCCAGAAATAAGAGTTTCAAGACATCTGTGAATAAATTATTTTAAATAATATTTTAATTTATAAATTTGAAGGTCATCAGTCATTTTTTATAAATCAGCCATGGATAAATACTGTAGTACAGTCAGGTTTTCTTTCTCTTCTTATAGTAAATCCCCACTAGCAAAGTTTTATGAACTTCTCTACCACTCCAAAGTTACAATTCATTAGCTGTGGTGAGAATTCAAAGATTCTTTCTCATTGCTACTTAATGATATATATTTAGTTTTGGATGTTATTTACAGCAATGTAGGCAGAATGGAAGTGTGATGAAGAGTAGGTAAAAATATCTAGACCAACTTTGAAATTTTAATAGCTTTTAAATCTTATAAATTTCAAATTAGATTTCTGAGTTATTCAAAATTTTCTCTAGAGCATGCAGCTACAGAAAGTGTGGGTTTTGATTACAATTTGTTATGAAATAAGCCTGGACTGAAGCAAAACAGGCTTTTCCCCAAAAATCTATATAACTTGTCTGTATAACTGTATAACATATATATATAATATGAAAGGCAATAGTATATTTATTAGTCTATATATAACTGATAAAACACTACATCGATTTCTTGATCAGAAGCTATGGTCCTCAATAATAGTTGATCTAATGCCTATTTGGGGACTTTTTCTTAGGTCCAGTCAGCTTTGAAAGAGATTAATGGGGAACACATATAAATGCAAAAGTGCAGAAAGAAAGAAATTGGATTTTCGACTCATGCTCTGTGTCTCCTGACATCTGAGAGTTTCAATTCCTCATCACAGCCCAGGATTCATATTTGCCTAAAAAATGACAAAATCTTATGCTTATTTATACATGTAGTAGACTGAATATTTCTTTAGCTCTGCTAACCAGAAAGAATAGTATTAATACCCCTTGGAATATCTGATTATTCTCTATTCTGCTTTGATATAGACAGATCAGTGTAACTTGGTGGTGTTGACTTACAGAGTTGGACAGAATGTTTCATTGGTAGTGTCCTTCCTTGAGATATGCCAGACCATGATTTCAGGAAATGGCCTTCTTTTCCCTGAAAACTCTGATGAACTTATCACGTTTTATCATGGTTCGTGGAAAATTTTTCAAGTAAACTTGAGATAAGCTTTTCCTCAGTGAAGACATCCAGATTTAAGAGACAGAGAATGTTTAAAGCCACAAGGAATAACACTTTCATTTGATCTGACCTGTGGTTTACCAGCAGCCTGTAAACTTGACCCAAATGACTGACCTCACATTGAAGTAGTGATGCCATCCTGCAAGAATTCAAGAATTATTAGGTCAGGAAAATGTAAGAGGTGGCACTGTGTGTTAGCTTAATGATGAGGACACTCAGCTGATCAGAAAACCATTACTTTTGACCCCAAGCTTACATTTGCATTTTAAGTGGAGCCACTAGATAAAGAAGATACAGCACTCTTCCTGAAACTAGGCCATAAAATTAAATGTCTTCAGTCAAAGATGACAGAATGGATCAGATCTTCTGTAGCATGAATGAATACGCAAATCACTAGGAAACCAAAAAATTTTAAGTCCCACATTCTTTCTCTGTGTCTTTAGAACAAGATTGTGCTGTAAAATGCTCTTTTTTGTTGATTTTAAAAATTATTTTCTCATTAATGGGTTTTCTAAAGATACCATTAATAGCAGTGCCCTGCATTGGTGAAGCTATACCTATTAAGATCGTGTTTGCTCTTTTAAATATTGACATAAGATTTGCATTTTCCTGTTCATTTAGGGCTTCTGTAACACTGATAAATGTGTTAAAAACTATCAGCAGGCTAAAAGGTCCCCTTGTCCAGGTCATTCAAGATTCATATTATATAGTTCTATTACTAAAAATCTAGTCATCACTAGAAGCTGTTGTTTAAAAGTCATCATTTATGGTTTAGTGCATGTAGTGCTCTGTTAGAAAAGACATCGTTATGCTTGCTTTTTCTCAAATCAAAGATTCATCTGTTGAATACTGCTTTTTAGGTTCAATTTTAGTAATTTTGCTATTAAGGAGTCTATACTACTGCTAAAATTGACTTGATGTGTCTTAGCTGCTACAAGTTTTATTATTTTTACTGTTTATCATTAACTTCTCTGATACCTTCTGATTTTCATTCCACACATTTCAATTTCTCATTTATCTCCACAGCTATTTCTCTTTTTTTCTGTCAGCAGTAAATTGCTTTCTCACATCTAATTGATTCCTTGTCCCTGCTCCTGGTTCAAATGAGTTTGCATCAAAGTTTGTTCTCTTTGTGATTATGAGGCCTTGATATTTTTAGCCATTTTCTCAAATAAATCCTCTTGTTGATATAAAACATTCTCTATTGAATGGACTTTCCTTTTTAGCATATGTTGTATATAAGTTGTTGTACTAAATTACAGATGGAAAGTCTTCAGTAATCAGTTCATATTCACTAGTACCCATATTTACAGCAACAACTGCATCACATTCAGGCTTGCATTGAGACTTAATGATTACAAAGCCTGAACATCTCCAATAATTACCTAGATGCTACCTGGTGGATTCAACCAAAGTCCCTCTCTGAGACTTGATTTCAGGAATCTAAAAAAAAAAATAAATTAAAAATTGCCATACATTATTACATATCTTAAAAAAATGAAAAAAAAATAAGAGTGGAAAGACCAAATGTCTTATCTTGGCATCAGCTTGGCTCAGGCAATATAATGTCTTTTTCTATATGAAGCAAATTCTTTTTGGAGGCTCATGTAGTCTTAGAACACAAGGATCTCAGAAGAGTTAGAAGGGACAATGTGGCTGGAAGAAAACAGAAAAAAAATCATTTCCTCTTTCATCTTCTTTTTTTCATATTCTTTACAAAACATCACCCCCAACTAACTTGGGTTCCCTCTAACATCTAGAGAACCTTTATTACACTTTATTACTCATACTCCTTTACTCTCTGTTATTGCTATGTATTCTTAAGACACAAGGCAATGCAAAAACTTCTTATACAATGAACTCACATGGTTTTCAGGCTGAGGGTTCCTTCATGGGAAAATTAGGTAAGTAAGTAGATAAATAACATACAACTAATTTTGTAAAGTACTTTTGTTCTGGGTTGGGGAGAGTGGTTTTTTATTTGTTTTTATAGCTAGAAGGGAACAGTGAGCTTTAGGTTCCTTTCTATTTTTTCTATTTTTGTGGTAAATGCCCCATGTAAAGTGATAATGTCATCATTACACTGCTGCTCAACACCCTGACCCCCATCTGCTGTGAAGGTTTCATGGCTGAATTAAGCAGAGCTTACTATTTACCAACAGCCATGTGTCCCTGTTCTCGTGCTTGGTGCAAGTGCTCAAGTCTTGATGGGTTAGATTTTAGCAGAGAGCTAAGCCAGTCCACCACAGGCTCCAATAATTCATTGTGCTAAGTAAAAGAAATGTCTCATGGGGAATGATCACCAAGGGTGAACTGGGAGCATAGCCACTCTTTTTGGTGATAGAATAATCCAAATTCACTTAAAACCAATAGAAAAACTGGAGACCTGAATCTGTGTTTCTCCATTTCTTCTTTAAATTTCACCACAGTATCAACACTGTAGGTTTGCCATGCTCACACACCTTTAAACTTCGACTTTGGTGGCTATTGGGTAGTGATAGGTTGTCCCTCCCTGAATCATTTAGCTCTGATCTTAAAGTCTGCAACAATAAAATGATCTGCTCACATGGAGGTGTGTGCAACATGCCGGTGAAAACTGAATGGATAAAAACAAAACCAGATATTTCACATTTTCTTGCAGTTTTCATCTCATTATTTTTTGTTTCAAGTTTGAGGTGAGATTAAAATACTCTCTGGTTAGATTTTATAAATTAAAATTGACCTACATTAAGTATAGTTTATCTTAATTTCTGTCAATCTGTTAGAAAACAAAAATAATTTTATTCCAATACATACATCAATATTACCCCCAAACTGACCAATCACATTTGTCCACGGTTAATTCTCTCTACCAAAGAAAAAAAGCCTTCCCTTTCTTTTCTGTCATTAGGGGCAACTTTACAATCATAAAAGTGGTGGATAAGAATTAATGTAGATTAAGGAAATTTGGTACAAATCTATGTGTATACATTTACCTTTTCCTGCTGTCCAACAGGATATACTAAATAGATAAATTTTCCTATTTTAATTTTTATAAAAATTAGTTCACTTACATTTATTTGTTACAATATAGGTGCATACGTAATAATGTATTTATTACAGAATTCCATCCATTGCTGCAGAACTCCTCTGGCTTATTTCCACACTGATTGTAAGAATATATTTCAATCATGTGAGCTAAATCTAATTTTGCTGGTTGGATTTCTTCTCAGGAGCAAGAAGTTTCAGTTCCCCTGCCACCTTAACAGAACCTGCCACTTGTTCATAAACTGAAGAATTGCTAGATTGACAATTAAAGGATTACCAGTCTAACAGTCAGTTGCTGGCTGCCCCATGATTAGTTTTCCTACATACATGACAAAGGACATTTTACACAGCTCAGCAATCTCTTACTGGAACACAGGCTAAAATTGACACAAAATGAAAACCTTCAATTTTGCACCACTTTTTCACCACAGCTACTTGCTGATATACTCCAGCACTTTTCCCATTGAATTGGTATAATGCCCTATAGTTCAATGACATAGCTTACATGTCTCAGAGCACCTTTATCACTGTTCTCGATGACGACATGAAACTAATCCCTTCTCCAGTTTGAGCCACCAGCTCTGGCGCCAGTAAGAATGTGCAACATGATTTCAGCAGTTAGAAAATAGTGCCAGTGTATTTGTGTTGTGTGGGTAATTTTCTACTTATTTAAATAATATCTATATTTAGAATAAGGTGAAACTTTATACATTCAGCAGTTTCTGACAAATTATTTAAGGGACACCTGGCCTGAAACAATTCACCAACTGCTTTAAAGGACAGCTAAATCCCTCATTGCAGATACACCTTTTCTGTGAATAAGTATTATAGAAGTCTAAAATATTTAAAGAAGAATAAAAGAAGTAAAGAAGCAAAAACAATTTTCCTGCTTAAACACCATTATTGGAGTGTTTAGACATGCACATTCTCTTCACATTTTAAAGCAGAACACATTTTTAAGCAAGCCATTTATATAGTTCATCTTAAATTTTTTCTTTAACAATATGTACTTAAATAGGAATAATGTAGCAAAACTACAGTAAAATGAGTTAACATTTTTTTGTTTGTTTCTCTTTCTTTTGATAATTGTGATGTTTCCTGGAGGAGTAGAGTGGTAAGAAGACTCCTGCTTCTAGAATGTGAGAGCATAAGATTGGAAGTATGTGTAGCTTCTTATTCACAGAATTGTGATTGAAGCATGCAACTGATTAAATATGAATAATTAATAGAATACTTACATTACAACCCGTCATCTACATCATGGATGTGTTGCAGTGCCTCTGGGGGTAGCCAACAGCCCGGCCTGACCCCTCCATGAAGTTTTCTGAAATCAAGCATTCTTCTTGACTTAAACCTTGAATCAAACATACTCCTTGACCCAGAGGAAGTACTTTTTGTTAAACAACAGATTAAAAGAATGCATAAAGAAAGACTGAATTACAAGGAGAAAGGATGTATGTTTTTCATGCTTGCAATCAGTGAATTTACCTAATGATCAAAAAGGATAACTGAGTCATTTGAGACTCTTGAGGGTGTCCTAGACATCTGCATGGGTTGGCATATAATGCACAGAACTAGAGTTTATTTACAAGTTTTGGGGCCAAGGAGGATACTCTTCATGTACTCAAAAGGCACTAGAAGCTCATGTTTAAGTGTCTGAATTGCTCTCCAGATTTTATTTGCTCTGAGTTACAAGGTAGGTTCCTGCACATCTGAGTCTTTCAGTGAGCTACCCTTGCACTTTCTAAAATTTATCCAGTGCCATGTGTCCCCAAATCCTACCAATCAGGTATTCAGAAGACAGTATCAGCATCACCTTTTGTGTAGTCTATGTTTTTCAGAACCTCTGTAAGCTATGAAAAGCCTAAAATCTGTCTGCAGAAGGATTAAAAAAAAAAGACCACCACAAAACAAATAAACAAAACCAACTGAACAAAAAGCAACCAATACAACGTCACCACCACCAAACCTATGTAATAGCCAGTAACGTAGCTGTGTCTGATATTAGCAGTTATTTACACAGAGGAAAAAGAACATACAGAAAGTTTTGTTAGGTTAGATTTTAGTGATGTCTCTCCTCAAATGAAAAGATAGTCTTCTTCCTCGACCACACCTGTCAGAATTTTATATATCATATTTCAAAAACTGTACATAGAAAAATCACAAATACCCAAAAGGTATACCAAAAAACCTGCCATATTTTTCATCTCTTTAGGAGTGTTCCAGCTAAAAGACTGCAAACTATTATCCTATCCTATCCTATCCTATCCTATCCTATCCTATCCTATCCTATCCTATCCTATCCTATCCTATCCTATCCCATCTTATCCTATCCTACCCATGCAGTGGGATAACACAGGGGTTAGAAATGGTCAGATTAGTAAAGCCTGCTCTATCTTGAGATTAAAAATACAGTGTGATCCTGATAAGCCTCCTACAGAGATCTTTTAAGGTTTAGCCAAAATCAGTGCTATGGTGAGTGATCTAACACCTTCTCCTGGCATTGCAGTGCACTGAATGACTGTGCAAGCTCAGACTGGTGCTAAACCACAGCATTTGGTGCTACACTCCTTACTGCAGCTGGGGTAAACCGTCAGTTTGCATGTTTTCCTACAGAGTGGAGAAGACTTTGAGAACCCTGCATGAGGTGCACAATCAGGCTTTTTGTGCCATTTTCCAAGAACAAAACCGTGAAGCAATATCTGCTCTGTGACAATGCAAGCTCTACTCTGACATGCTTTCTGTATTCAGGAATTTTCTATAATTTTGCTCTGTGGAAATAAATATGACCCTAACAGCAATTCAAACATAAGCAGATTGAAATAAGTAAGAAATTCACTGTTTCCTGCAGAAGAAAGATCACTTCCTAAGTCTAAATAGAGTGCTTCATATTGCTATCACAATTTTTCAGGAATAAACTAAAAATAGTGTTATCTGCTTTCTGGTTTGGCTCTGCCCTTCAGTCACCTTCTCTCTGTTTCCTGAGTCATGTACAGTGAAAGACTGACACTATCTAAAAATATCATGCTATTGAGCGGTTGTGATGGTTTGACTCTGGCTAGGTGCCAGGTGCCCACCAAGCTGCCCTATAGCTCCCTTCCCCAGAGGGACGGGGGAAAGGACAAGATGAATCAGTGGGTCGAGATAAGGCAGTTTTTATTGAAACAATAGAAAAGCGAAAGCAAAGGTCTGCACGCGCCTAAGCAAAAGAAGGAAAGTCAATCTCTACTTCCCATCAGCAAGCGATGTTCAGGCACGTCCTGGGAAGCAGGGCCTCAGCACACGTAGTGGTTCTGTCGGAAGGCAGACATTAAAGAATGCCCCCCCCCCCTTCCTCCTCTCTCTCGCCTTTTATATCTGAGCCGATGTCATATGGCATGGAATATCCCTTTGGTTCCTTTGGGTCAGCTGGCCTGCTTGTTTTCCCTCCCGAGGTCTTGCCCACTCCCTGCCCCTTGATGGGGGAGAATGTTAGAGGGACAGTGCTTCTCAGCAGTAGCCAAAACAC
>VZRZ01006252.1:651896-752588 GCA_013398175.1 Climacteris rufus | reverse complement strand
GCTGAACTCTACCTCAGTTAGAACCAATACAGTGGTGTTCCTCAGGGATTTGTATTGGAACCAGCACTTTTTGCCATCTTTCTTGGCGATATGGACAGTGGGATTGAGTGCNTCCACAGCAGCACGGCTACAAGCAGTAGCCAATACACTGCTGTGTTATCAACTGAAGCACAGCACTGGCAGGGCAGCTGAACTCTACCTCAGTTAGAACCAATACAGTGGTGTTCCTCAGGGATTTGTATTGGAACCAGCACTTTTTGCCATCTTTCTTGGCGATATGGACAGTGGGATTGAGTGCACCCTCAGAAAGTTTTCCAGTGACACTAAGCTGTGTGGTGCAGCTGGCATGCTGGAGGGAAGCAGTGCCATACTGAGGGACCTGAACGGGCTTGAGAGGTGGGCCTGTGCAAACCTCGTAGAGATTAACAAGGCCAGGTGCAGGGTCCTGCACTTGGGTAGGGGCAATCACTGGGGCCAAGCACAAATACTGGCTGGGTGGAGAATGGACTGAGATCATCACAGAGAAGAAGGACCTTGTGGTGTTTGTGGATGAAAAGCTCAATATCTTGAGCTTGGCAAAGTGTACTTGTAGCCCAGAAGGCCAAATGCATCCTGAGCTGCATCAAAAGAGGCATGGCCAACAGGTCAAGGGAGGTGATTCTGTCTCTCTACTCTGCCCTTGTGAGACCCCATCTGGAGTGCTGCATCCAGGTGTGAGGCCCCCAACACAATAAAGATGTTGACCTGTTGGAGCAAGGATGGAGGAGAACCACAAAGTTGATTAGAGGGCTGGAACACCTCCCTTATGAAGACAGGCTGAGACACTTTTGGTTGTTCAGCCTGGAAAGGACTCCAGGAAGATTTTACTGCAGACTTCCAGTACGTAAAGGGGGCCTACAGAAATGCTGGAGTGGGATTTTTTTATAAGGGCATGTAGTGAAAGAACAAGAAGGAATGGCCTCAAGCTGAAGGAGGGCAGGAGTAGATCAGATATTAGGAAGAAATTCTTTGCTGTGAGGGTGATGAGACACTGGCACTGGTTGCCCAGAGAGGTTATGTATTCCCCATCCCTGGAGGTGTCCAAGACCGGGCTGGATGGGGCTCTTTGTAACCTGGTCAGTCTGAAGGTGTCCCTGACCATGGCAGTAGGGTTAGAACTACATGATCTTTAAGGTCTCTTCCAATCCAAACCATTGTATGATTCTATGGTTCTATTCACAATGTATGAAATCTAATGCAGCAGTCTGAAAGACATTCATTGGCTTACCATAGTAGGGAAAACAACCAGATTGTGTGAATTTACACAAAATGTGCCTGAATACAGCACAGGGTCTACCTGTTTTGAAATAACGTTAGTTGTTACCTAAATCTCTCTTGGTTACCTTGTTAGTCTGCCTGTAAACACTCTGCTTTTTNGGATCTGTGTCCATGGGAAAGGAATGTAAAAAGATAATTTTTACAACAACATAGCTATGTTTACAGAATCTCGTCCTTGAGACTGTCTAACAGAGAAAACTAGCTATTTTACAGTGAAAAATGGGCAACAGAATACAGCACAGGGTCTACCTGTTTTGAAATAACATTAGTTGTTACCTAAATCTCTCTTGGTTACCTTGTTAGTCTGCCTGTAAACACTCTGCTTTTTTGAAGCAAGGACTGACTCTGTCTGTGTATATATAATCAGAATGGCGGATTTTAGCTTCTTTAGAGCTCAATGGCCTACTTCTGATGCTATTCATTGCAAAATAGCATTAGTCGCACCAAAATAATGGGGCTAGGTAGAAACAGACAACTAAACTAAAAAAAAATTAATGTGCAATTTAATGTGGAGAAACAGCTAGAGAATGCTTTATCTGAGACCAGTTTTTTGTTCAAAATTATACAGTAATTCATTCTGGGTAAAGATAATTTCAACAAAACCACAAGTTAATAAGCTTTGTTGCTTGCAATAGATTTCTCTTGTTGGCAAGATTACACTATGATACCAGCTTGATCACAGGCCTTGCAGTGAAAGACCTGTGTTTTTTGTATCATCTGCTCTGATGAACAGGAGTTAAAAGAGGTCATGTCCAGATTCACTTCCTTGCTGTGTTCTGGGATTATGAAATAAAGGCAGCATGACCTTAGGATAGACCTTTCTATAAGAGTGAATTATTATTTGAAAGCTCTTTAGGACAAAGGGGTTTATTTGCCAGAACTTCCAATTTATGTTCACAGATGCCTGAACATGTTCATATTTCTGATGCTCTAAAATGCAGCACTAGGTAATATGCCATGTACAGTTCATATTCATGCACTGGTCTTAATGGTTTGCTCCATTAAGAAAATTCTTTCTAAAATAAGAAGTGAAATTGTCAAGGGTCATGTGTAGGCCAGCGGAGTACTTGTTTGCCTTTGAACAAATACAAGGACTGTCTCCTGCTCTTTGTTAAGCATCTTGCACAATGACCTCCAGACTCCAGTCAAGACCACAGTAAGAGAGCCTCAGACGTACACCACAAGGGCATTTTGCTTTCCATTCTCTCACATTCTTTTTTCCTGATATCCAAGCAAATTTATAGTGCTGGAACAAATGCTGGAAGTGGTATTACTATCTGGTTATTTCAGGGCTTGGGGCAGAGAGGACTGTGAATTGTGTCTGATTACAATCCAAATTGTTTCTCAGGCAGTATTGATCTAATATATATGGACAGAAGACTTGACCTGTACCCTTATGAGGTTTACGCATATAAATAATGTAAGTTAGTTTTGTCTCTAACTTCTCTCCATTTTTTCCAAGACAATACATAGACCTTACTGGTTTTCCAAGCCAGAAGACTAGTGTCTAAGAAGAGTGATGGTAGCAGAATTAAAAACAACAATGAAAAGATGATTACATTTTAAGATAATTTTAAACTGAAGACAAATTTATAGCAGATCACTAATGAAGATCACATTTGGTCTTAAGGGATGAACTTGCTTCCCAGATTTGTATAAAATTTTCAGTACAAAATAGTCTCTCTTATACTTTGAAATAGAAATGCTTACATTTACAGCCAGAAATATATCTTTGGAGATTTTCAAAAGAGTTGAAATCATTATCTACCAGAATTCTCTTTCAGTTTATCATGATTACTTGCTTTGCCGTGTAAAACATCTGTTCTCCATCATCATTGGCAGGAACCATACAGAAACATAAGGGATTAAATTCTAGGATCCTTATTGAGCACTGGTCACTGATTCACCAATGTACACACGCTCTGCAGTGGACTATAAACTCAGTAGAAATTTTTAAGTGGTGTCTAGAAATGCTGTCATCTGTCCTTTTTAACTTCTGTTTAGAAAAGAACTACTGAAATAATACAATCTCCCCTAAAACATTTACTTTGACCAGACTAAGTATCGGTAGCAGTTTGTGACCAGCAATGAAAAATTTCTTAAGCCCACACTTGCAAAAATATGCACTTATGAATCCAACAATGAATTGATCTACTGCACAGATATACACAGGGTCTTTATCTTGACCTGCTTACATAACAGATGTGAATTCATTAGAAAAAAATTAGTAGTTGGCTTAAGTATCATCCATGCATTTTCACTTGTTGAATTCTTAGGGAATTGGGCTTATACATCTTGTAAAAGCAGAAGTTAATATAATCCTTTATACAAAACTAAGATCTTGCTCAGCAATAGAAGTTCAAATTACAACCATTGTTTCTTACTGTCCCAATATTTTTAGAGTCTTTTGTATTAACAAGAAAGTAAGATGTAGTCAAAACAGTTTGGTGGTTATAGGGTTGTCCAGTATTCACAGTGACAGAAATCAGAAAACAGAAATTTGGCACAGTTCAGAGGTTTGATTTCACAGGGACCACATAAATATCTGGAAATGGCTGGAACTACAGGATTGTGCTGTATGAACTCAGTGATACAAAGCTCTACCTTTTGGTCTTATATGTAGCATGTATTGTGTCTAATCATCTCCAAAACTTAAGGCAACTCTGGAAAATGCAAAAGGTATCATCCATTTTGGAAGACTAATATGTGATAATATATGTTGTTATATTTGATTTGTATTAAGCCTTATAAGCAAAAATGAAACAGAACAAAACAGCAACGAACAGTCTGTAATATAACTAGCCTGGATATTGAAATTAAAACCAGTAGACATTCCTATGTAAAATTATTCTCAAAGTTATGTGAAGACAATGCTTACAGGAGCAAGGAAATATTTGTAGAAATACAGGAAGTTGCAAGGAAATAAAAGTATATACTAAGAGAAAATTGCTGCAAGAAGAAAATGAGAACAAATTCCATGTATTTTATTTAATGAGATAACAGAATCACAGAATTTGAGAAAGCATAAGGTTGGAAGGGACCACAGTGGGTCATCTGGTCCAAACTCCTTGCTCAAGAAGGGTCATTCGAGAACACATTGTACAGGATTATGTCCAGACAGTTCTCTAATATCTCCAGTGAGGGAGACTCCACAGCGTCTCTGGGCAGACTGTTCCTGTGCACAGTCACCTGCACAGTAAAGAAGCTCTTCCTCATATTCAGGTGAAACTTCCTGTGCATCAGTTTCTGCCCTTTGCTTCTTGTCCTATTGCTTGGCACTACTGAGCAGAGCCTGGCTCCATCCTCTTGGCGCCTCTCCTTAAGATACTGACCCATTGAAGAGATCACCTCTCTGTCTTCTCTTTCTTGAGGCTGAACAGGCCGAGCTCCCCCAACCTTTTCCTCATAAGAGAGGTGCTCCAGTCCCTTCATCATCTTTGTGGCTCTCCACTGGACCACTACAGGAACTCCATGTCTCTACTGTCCTGAGGAGTCCGGAACTGGACCCAGGACTCCAGATGAGGCCTCACTAGGATTGAATAGAGGGGCAGAATCACCTTCCTCCACCTGCTGGCAGTGATCTCTCTAGTGCACCCCAGGATGACATTTTTTTTAAGCATGAACACAAACTTCTGACCGAACCTGATAGTAAGGAAAACGTATTTCCATTTATATTTTAAATTGAAATATTTTTAGATTTCCCTAAGATTTTTGTATTCATGCAATAACTTTCCCTTTTCTTAGTGATTCAGGTTCTTCTTTCTGTGCTTTCATATACTATTATCTGGCTTATCATATTTGACATTCCCAAAAATCTGGTGAATTTCAGGTAGGGGTCTATCTGCCAGACTATCTCATACAGCAAACATCTTTGTACTATTATGATCACCAAAGACAAAGCTCAAAATAAATAAATAAATTTGTATATATTTTGTCATGGAAGAAAAACAAGAGATTTGGAACTTGAGGAAATGATCTTTCCCCAGGAGATATGAACCATGGGAGTATGAGAAGCATGTACAGATGACACAGTCATGGTCATGGACATGATGTAGAGGCAAGGACTGGATGCTAACCATTCATCCTCCTTAATTCCTTTAGTTTCCCTAAGAAATAAATGTAGAATGAATATATGAATTTAGAAATAATAGATTAGAAAAGAACTCCAGCATCTTCTGTCTCAGGATTTGGATGACATAAGGACACACTGCAAAAAAGCCCATGTTGCATAACATTACAGTGTGTTAAAATGTGGCACTTAAAATCCAGTGTCAGCATACCTTGGATCAATTTAGGGGCTTATGGCTTCTTCAAAGCTCTAGAAGTATGGATTCATGATAACCAAGGTATCTGTTCTCTCAATATGAGGTGTAAAAATACTCCTCAAAAATTGTATTTTAAATTCTTCAAAAGTACTTTTTTCATTTTATTTGGTTACACCCTGCAATATAATTAAGTTTACCAATATTTACTTGAGAAAAATTAGGTAACTTGTGAATCACAATTCATGAATAAAACATCCTCTTGAACTCACTTCAGTAACTATAGATCTCATGAGAGAAAAAAAAGCTTTTATCTGTATTCCATATATAGTATTTTATATGCTGATTTAAATATCTAATTTCACTCATACTTTCAGAAAAAGCAGAATGCATCATTAAAGATGTCTTCTTTTTAAAAAAATGTCTCCCATGAAAAGCAAATCTGTAAAAAATTTTGGCTGCTGATAATAAGTAAAACTTTTCAATATCAGTTTACTAGCTCTGTTTGATTTCTTCTGGAAATATTTTTTCTCTTCTGTTTAAACAAAGAGACAAGCTGTCTGCTTTGGAAATCCTTTTATTGACCCTATCTACTTACAGGACACACAATAATACACTTATAATAATAAGAGTATTCCACAAACAGAAATCGTGAGTTTGTGTTTTACTAATATATATGTCTATCATAAGGTCAGCAGACATAGGTTCCTACCACAAAGAGTTGGCATTATTTATTACACCATAAATTTTGAATTGATTACCTTTGTTTCCAGGAATCCAAATGTTTAAAGAAAGCTACAATGCACAATTCAAATTTACAACACAAAATCAGCATTATTTGGGTGTAGATTCACAAAAATTGGGAAGATCCCTTATAGCTGTGCAACAGTAGCTGTTTCAAGTGAACAGTTTGTTTAGTACAAGAATTCTTGTGATGAAAATTACTTACCTGCAATGAAACAGGATTTTTGTATGATAATGGGGAAAAACTGAATTTCTTTTTGTATTTCTGTTTACAATTTCTCCTAATTTAGCAATAATTTCAAGAACTGAGATATCAAAAGACTTTCCAAATACACTTTAAACTTGAACATCCCACTCTATTGTCACAGACAGCATGGGAAATCCTATTCTATTGCTAGAAAACTCATATGTATCATTACAATAATTCTTATGAGTTATCTCTGTTAAGAGTAGGTCTGGCCAAAGGCTATTCAACATTGCCAGTTACTTACTTTAAATTGAGAAAGAACCAATAGAAGTTTTAGACCCAGACTCCACATCACTGGTAGTTAATTATGAAAGGGCCACAGCTCTCAAAGATACTGCAATTAGCGTTTATTCGCATCAGAAGATTTGTCTCACATGATTTAGCTGAATACCTCCATTGAACACATGATAATCTCTGCTAGGCAAAATGTTGCTGGTGTGGTCTTTTTTTCACCAGCTATTTTTTACTCATGTTCAATCAATCAGATATAGGCATTGCCAAAGGCTGAGCACATATTTGGTCAGCTGCATAAACAATATTGAACTACTAAATTATAGACTGCCAATACGTTACTGGCTGCACATAACATCTAACTGATGAAGGTCTGAGAAGAAGGAATTGGGATTTCCCAACCTACTTGAGTTGTAGATGATCTTGGAACCATGGAGTTGCAATGCAGACTGGGGAGTTTAAGAGCCTTGTTTCCACAAGCACTCACATGCACACACACAAACACACAAAAAACACTATGGAATGTCTGGAAAAGAAATACTGCTGTGCAGAAATTTGATGCTAGCAAGTTGCATCACCTGAAGGCATATGAGATAAAATAACAGATATTGTCCCTACTACACTGGTTTGCTTTAACATTATGCTTCTGCAAGTGAGACTTCTTAAAAAACAGGGCTGAAAGCCTATGGTTCAGCTGCAGTATGGCATTGCTGTACCATTGTGGGATTTCATACTAGCCTTATTTTTTTTAATTTTTTTTCAACATATAATCAAAAAAAAGAGGCTTAGGAAGTATATCACATTTCTCTAATTTTTTACCCTTATAAAAACACATGCTTCCTCTAGGTGCACAGCAGAGACACCTGGAAGAACCGTGGTGAAGTATGAAACCACTGAGTGATTAAAAAGTGTAAAATGAAAAAAAGTTAGGAACCTGGATGCAGGAAATCATCTGAAAGGAAGGAAGCAGAGGAGTATTTTTTCCACCAAAAAAAAAAAAAAAAAGAAACGGCTGTGGCAAACAGCTGCAGCACAAGTTAGCATTAATTTTGTGGAGAGCTTCTCCAGAGAGATGTCAGCCAAACCTCTAAAGCCAGGCTCAATTCCACAATGAAAGGTGGAGTAAGCATTGTGTGAGAATGAAGACAAAACTGATTTTAGTAAGGAAATCTTCCTTCTTCCAAATGCAACTGCTTTCCTCTACTCTGTTCTAAAGACATGAAGAATAGTAGTCACATGTCTTAAGTTCTCAACTAAAAAAATCTAGCCTGTTTTGAGACATGAAGTAGAGAAGGTACAATGAAGTTAAAATTCAGTAAAAACTTTTGTTTTCAGATTAATAACCACTAACGGACACAATATAGTCCCTTTAGCTTCACTCTTTCAAAAAAACTACTTTCAATAAAAGCAGAGAAGAGCAAACAGTGTATTCCCCAGATTCAGAGATGAAACAACAAAAGCAACAAAAGACATAACACAAAACCTTTATGCAAACTAAAAGACTCAAAATTACAAATGAAAGTTTTAAAACACCTTGTCAAATCTTTATCTCCTGAGATAAACCATCAACCTTTTCCTACTGGTCCCATTCAATTGGAAGGGCTTGTTAGATGACTTCTTCCATTTCAGGAAGATGTGAAAACTAATATACAGTTTGTATCATGGAACAGACCATCTGCTGTGAAAAGTTTTCATATCAAGAGAACAGAGACACTAATTCCCAATTAATTAGGTATTTTAGGGGGATTGGATATACTCTTTCCAAGATGGTTTCAGTTAATAAGAGAATCATCTGTCTGTCAATCTGTGTCCTTTTGCTGGTTAGACTAGCTAGAATATTGGAGAAAAGTCAGAGATATGTTTATTGTTTATATCTTTCTTCTCCCTTCTCCTCCTCCCACAAAATTAAAGCCATCCCAGGAACTGAATATAGTCATAGCCTTTTTTTATATAAAGTTGTTTTGTTCTCTTTTTCATGGTAAATATACAAATGTCCCAATGAAGGCATGTGAAGGACAAAGGGTATTATGGGAGTAGATTTCAGATGTTATTTATAGCAAGATTTTCTAATGTAGAGCTATTAATAGCAACTCATTTCACAACAGTTGAATGAACAATACAGATGTCTCAGTCTTCATTGAAGGACCTATTCTTTTCCTGAAGAAAAATCCTGTTTGTACAAGGCACCATTTACAAGTCTATTGTGATTTTTTTATAGCTATGAAATAATGTTGTTTTTATCCCTTTCAGCTGAACTGAGCTGCTGGCTTCCGTTTGGCAGCTTCACAAACAATCTGTGTGCAGTGAGCCACGCTTAGCAGGCCCCCAGAGTGGGTGACAGGAAAGATTGCACGCTGAGACAGGGAGACAGTGCGGTTTCCTCATAAAACCAAAGTTTGAAGCCCAGGAACACAGGGAAGTCTAGATAAGGGGGCAGGTATTTATAAAGCCCAAGAGAGTTTCACGAAGAGTAGCAAAAAAAAAGTGGTTTCAGCTCAATGCACTAAGAGGCCGTTAAAGGTAATGTGAGCATTTATGACATGGTTGTAGCAATAGATTTATTTCTTTTCTTGTTTTTTCCTTTATTTTGTAAAAAATAATAAGTTTGACATCTTATTATCCCCATGATGTGAAAGTAATCACCAAACTGAGAATGTGGGAACACATAAAAGAAAGTGTAATTTCCTTACATAGTGTATGATGAAGCAGCTTGCTATAAAGCATTCTGGAAACTGTCTATAAAAGACCAAGCAGTAATTATAGTGAGAACTAAAGCCATTTCCATAATAAAGTTGTAAAATCACATCCATGCTTTTGGTTAAGGCGACCAGCTTTGTCTCTAGGGACTGACCAGCCATAAATCCTCAAGAAACTCATTTACATGAGTCTTGAATTGACTAGCTACCTAACAGTGCAACACTCTACTGCAAAGCTTGCTAGCCTTATCCTGATTTTTTCTGTTTGTTTGATTTTACTTCCAAAAGATCCCAGGAGACAAAAGAGGTGCTGGCAACCTAAATTCTCTTTTCATTTTATTTTGCCCCACAATTTTCTGTGTTTTGCAGTTTTGTTTAATGAGACAAAACAGCCACATTTTAGGGTTTAAAAGTTTCACTGAAAAGATCTGTCAGGGATACAAACTGATCTGTTTCCTGAAAAGCATTTTTAATTGCAAAACCAAGTCTTTGAAAGCATTTGTATTTTTTTCTGGGGATGGGACTTTTGTGCTACTCTCACAAATTTCACCTGTATAATCAGTTCATGGTATTTCCACCAGGAAAATATTAATTAATCTGAAAGATCTCTATAACAATTTTCAAACATACTGCCTGCATTCCAGGGGTGATGATGGAGACTGTTCACACTGTTCTGAAAATTTGGTAGTATGAAATGAGAAGTCTTTATTTGCATGGAAAAAAACCCCATTTGAATGCCAATAGGACCAGAACAAAAAAATTATCTTCAAAACTGTGAAAGCACCGACCTTACATCTCCCCAAATCTATCACATAAGAGGAAGTGACATGACAGGCAGAATACAGTTTCTTGAGAGGGCTCATTTATGAAGAGAAAACAAAACTTTATGACCTTTTCTTTGATCAAGTACCTGCAAGAAAATTTGACTACTGAATATTAGAGGAACTACTGATGGAAAAATAATTAGGCTAATATTTTTACCGAGTGTTGCATCTAATTGTGACTTTGTCTTGACATTTAGTAACAGACAAAAAAAAATTAATTTGTTACAGGAATTCAATCACCACAAATTATTCATACACCTTTAGAAAAATAATGACATACCAACAACTAGATTTTTTCCCTTGAACAAAGCATGCAAATTAGTATGCAAATAGATTAATGAATTGAGAATACATGAATAGTGAATGTTTTTGACTCTTAAACAGAATGAGAAATGTACATCCTCTCTAATCCATCATTCAGTTTCTATCTTCAGCAACAAGAAATAAAATGACAGCATAAGGCCATCAACAAATACATTTTAGGAATCATGTACAAAATAAAACTGCACTTCAATGTGCTACTTTCTTACTTGACTGCTTTATAAATTGTTTCTGGAATCATGAAGCATGTTGCCAGAATCCTTTGGAATGATCCCTGTTAAAACCTTCTCCCTTCTGATTTGCTATGAATTAGTCTTGACAAAAATGTTTATTTTTATTAAAATTAACTATTTTTTTTTATTTCAACATCTAAGACCATGAAGAGCTTCAGATATAATCAGACTTATCAAAGCAGTAAGGTGGATTTGGTACTATTCTACACTTCAGACAAATATACTGCAGTTTAAAACAAATTTAATTTTGTTGTTTTTGTTAGATCAGCTTATACATGGAAAATATTCTAAAGATTTCAAGGTTGGTAGAAAATTACTCCTGCAATGTACTTTATTATGAACAGTTGCATTCATTTCATGTGATGGAGATTTTGTAATCAAGAACAGCACCACATAAATTAAGTAGTCTTTAATACATTATAAATAATTCTGACTTAGTGAACATTTGCTTTCTGAAAGCTGCAGTGGAAACTCTGTAGTCCTTTATTCAACGTCTACTACAGACCAAGTTTGGTAAAAACAGCTGCAAGGGAGTTCCCTGTAATTGCCCTGCCAACAACTTGAAGTTTGATTTGGAAAACTTAACCTCTGCATGAGTGTTTCAGGCACTGCATTAGCAAAATCTGGTCCTTTGCTGAGGACAACGTGACATTCATATAGATTTCAGTGAGCTGTCTGAGGCTTCCAATTTCCTTACATATACCTCAGATACCCTCCAAACCTTTTTCATTTTAGCCATCAGCTCTCACTCAGGATCATAAGCAGGTGAACAGCACCAAACATACATGTATGCACACAATGTTTATATTCTCAAAGTAATGGTTTATGTTGCAAAATGTCTATACTATGATTTCAAGGGATACACTGCAAAGTTTATAGATTTCTTTTTTATTTTAGTCATCAATATGTGAAGATATATCCATATTTATAAGGTTGATTTTATATGCAGACATGTCTTTGCTTATAAGGTTGCTGAAGACAGGAAAAGAGATTTCTTTTTTTTCACTTTGCTAGGTCTTATTGAGGCATGCCATGTAAGAAATTACTAGTGCCTGTAAGGATATGACATCTCAGCAGTAAGGAATGTAATGATGTCTTTGGTGCATGAAGTGAAATTATTTCGAGTTGCAAAGGACCTTCAGGAAAGGGTCAGAAGGTGGGATTCCGAGAAATACATCATAGGTATCTATAGGGAATTTCTTTCATGTTAAAGCAAAGATTAACAACAGACACAAGGTTTGACAGAAAGTTGAACTGTACATGAGCCTTTGTCTAGTGGTTCAGGCAAGGTCCTGAGAGCTGAGATTTCTGGCTCTTCCTGTTTCCTAATATGTGTCTGAGCAATTTAACCTGCCAGGTTTTGTTAACCTTTGAGTAAAACTTGTACCTTCTGTACTTAGCATTTTAAAATGCCACAGTTTACTTACGATTTCAACAAGTCAGTAGAGATTTCTTTTTTCTCTATCCATATGATTAAACACACACTTCATTTCAATACTGAGACAAAAGTGCTTTTATACAAGAGGTTTTTATATTGTATCATATGGAATAATAATCTCCTAAAAGCTCTGAGGAATAGAATGCTGGCACAAGCTTGGATTAGCCATACCCAAAAAAAATTACCAAATAGATTCAGTGAAAGTCTAATAAAATAGAAATTAAATGCATGTTCTCTCATTGATTCAAAATTATAAATGATGAGGCTCTAAATCAGCCCAGGAGTATATTAGACATATATGAAACATAAAGAATAATATCTGTATTTTATAAAATAAATGTACTTTTCAATAATGTAAGATAAATAGTGATTTTCACAAGTATTTGCATTTAAAAATTATAAAATTGGAAGAAATTTAAAGAAATGAAAAGTTGCAAGAAAATTAAATGACTGAAGGAATGGTGCAAATCAGTAAAGAAATCACAGTGAATAGGTTTTCATAAATATTTATGTGTGTCTAGCTGAAAGAATAAGCTTTCAAGTTAAGAAGTTAAATGCATTGACAATAAAGTTTAAACCTGTAGCTGGGGATACAAGATCAAGATTAGGAATTAATGAAACAGATTTCTTTAATGATGTCCTGAAAATTGTTTTACTTTCTTGACCTATAAGAAACTCCTTTCCAGAACTCAGTTGCACTTATTTACTTCATTAAAGCAGCTTATTTCGTTTTTGATAAATTACATGTATACCTGAAAAGGAGTTTGGTATATTATAAATTGCTTTATGGCAGACAGTTATGCAAGCACTACACTCATGTCTTCAAACTATACTTGCTGCTGTATTTGATTTATTGACCGTCTATTATGGAATACTTTAAAAGAGATGACATAAAAGACAATAATTTGTAAATACCTAACAACTTGCGTGTAGCAAAACGATATAGTACCCCATAAACAAGGACATTCATTTATCTTCAGTAACATAGTGTTTATTCAAGTCTAAAAATTCCTCAAAATACAAATTACTTTGTTTATGACATGGTATATTATAGTATGTATATTATTGTATGGTATATAATATATTGTATTTTAAACCTAGAGAGTAAAGAGTTTGAATCATGCATTATATAATAAATAAGATTCACCTTCTGCCTCATCTTTATTTTCTAAGTGAGCACTCTACACAGAGTTATATACATTAAAGTAATCTCAAAACAATACAAATATATGTGACTGATAGCAAGGCCTGTGTATGAAATTTGCAATACCCTGACAACAGTAAATGGAAAAGCACTACTGCAGTGATTATGGCATCCATGAACATCACAAATTCTAAAGGACCACACTCAATTGTTACATATTTTGTCTTAAGAAATATGCAGTAATAGCAGTTCTAGTCATAGATTTCTGTAGTCTACTTTCCTTCTGTCATGGACTGAAGCTCAGCTATTTCCCACTTCTCCCAGCCCAAAATCTTTAAAGCATTTGTATATATTATTTCCACAGCCCTAACTCTAGTGATGTAGAACTAAAGACACTACACCCATGCCTTCCCAGTAGCACTTTAAAGAGTATGTCAGTAAGGCTTTCTGAAGGCAGATCCAGACTTTCCCTGCCTGCCCTCTCAGTTGGCCAGATGCTGCATATTTGTGCCAGTGTGGCACCAAGCCCAAGCTAACAAACTCTGCCACTCAGCAGAGCTTAAAATTTGGAGCTCTTTGGCATGGCAACCACTGCAATATGACTTCCAGGTTAGATCTACCTCACAGGTTATTGAAGGCAGAACACAGAATACAGATTCACTGTAATCACTTTTTGCCACGCAAAATGAATATATTGCAAGCTAGTTACGTATGATGTCTACAAGGAATGGAAAGACAGGGAGAAATTACCAAATGCCTGTGAACCCTACCTGTAACAGCTGTGTGTTAAAACTTTTGGTAGGCAACCTGTAAACTGCTTCTATTTTTCACTGAGAATAGGAGTCCAAACAACTAGCACAAAGTAGGCGTTTACATTTTTTGAACATTATGTTGGTCTGCTAGGTGTCAGCAGGTTAGAAATCTGAAAGTCTCCTAAAATTTACTGTGGTTTAGGTGACATTCAGCTTCCTAAATAAAAGATTAGGATTCCACAAAAGATTTGCTCAACCATGAAAGAAGGTATGATTTCACCAATACAATTCCTTAAATGTCTGTGTTAAATTTCAAGATTAGATGGTTTTATCTCTGTTCTACACTGACTCCAGTGGCTCCATCTCCATCAATGCTAGACAACTAGTTTTATAAACATTCATATTGTAGCACCTTAAGCTGCATGATATGAATCTCACTTCTGGACCAAAGTTTGCTACATTTATATTCTGTGAAAGTCCTGGCTTGATTGAATTTCTAGAATTTATCTATGATATACTTAGCTCTAAAAAGCACAACATGTAGATATTTCCATTGAAAAGCATATCTAGAGAATGGCAATCCATGTTTAATCAAATGAAATCAGTAGTTGATTATTCACCCAAAGAATGTATAATTATGCATAATGCAAGTCTTCAGTCTGATCTATCCCGACTATCCTCAGCCTTTCCATCATCCTAAAAATCAGGCTTGAAGAGACTTATTTAACATTACTGTCTTCTATTTAGCTGATACTATTACAATGAAGAAAGAACATTAAAATTAATGGTATCCAGAGAAAGAGAATACATGTGAGACAGTGTCAGTTTTTCTGGTTAGTGACAGGACTACTCATCTAGCAAGTGGAAATCCTGTTCCCTTTTGAACATTTCCCATGTATTTTGCCACATAAACTGTGTAGCAGTGCTCAGACAGAGAAGGAACCACAATCCTTAATTTCCTGATCAAGTCCTTCAGCTGTCAGACTATTACTTAGTTTTTCTAGAGAACAGGATGGATGAGATAAATATTTAAGTGAGATGATCATCTAAATTTAAACATGGAACAAAAACACCTAAGATGAGAGAGGAAACTGAACACAACATTACCCAGATATTCTGCTCAATGCTACAGAACTCTGCCACTAGAGACGTGAGCTATAGGTGAGGCAGCTGCTTTGTTTGGTATAATCATCTCAGCAGATCCCACGCAAGCTCACTCTTGGCATATCGTGAACTGGCAACATGGATGACAAACTTAGGTTATGAATCCTCTCAAGTCATCATGTGTAAGTCACATATAATAAAAGAAAATTTTCTCAAATTTACATTTTTTTATGCATCTCTCCTTAGTTTTTGTTTACACCATATCCTCCTTTCACAGCCCTTGTAATTTAAACGGTTATAAAATGAAAGCAAACTCAGTTTGCTTCACTTTGAGTAATGTGCAAACTATGAGGCCATGGAAAAGGGCTTTAGAATAAATAAGAAACAGATTTTTCATCCACTACCAATAATGTATTTTTAACATAAGAGATTATGTATTTTCCATTTCACACCTTCCTGAATACTGATGGACAGGGCTTGTAAAGCATTAAGAGTCAGAAATCATCACAAAATTGTCTGCCACAGACCTCTAACAGCAGTTATCAAACAGAAATACTAGGTTTTCAACTTTAAATACAATTTATTTAGCAGAAGTATTGCAACAAATTTCTTAAGTACAGTTGAATTTTCCATTGCTTTCACTCAAGAGTGGCCAAAGTAGGTAGAAGTCAACTCAGAAACTACTTAGTCACAAACTCAATTAAGCTTGCTCTATGAATTCAGAGGCGCTCCTAAAGCACATTGACATCCTTCTCGTGTTTGTCATCTTTGATCTCACATCTCTCCCCATCCTTCCGAATTCCCGTAAACAGGAGACTGTAGTTTTCATCTCTTCTCTTTTTAGGTAAGCCACTAGTGAGGAGTCTAAGTGGACGCTTTTAATATCTCCTTCACCTCTGTAGGGGTCAAGGAGACTAAAAAGTCCTCTCCTTGTCAGAGACTCTGTAAGAATAACTGCATAGCAAGTAAAAAGGAGAATTTAAAACACATGCATGTTTGATTAAAAAAAAAAATCCATCTATTTATTGTAAAGAGAATAGCAGACAACACAGAATATATAAAGCACTAAAAAGCAACAAAAATAGAGGGAATACCAACAAAGAAAATATCTCCCTGCTCTTTTGACGTTAGTGTCTCCTTTTCTCTAGGGTATCTGCTATCTTTTAAAACACAGTAAAACTCCAGGTCAAGATACAATAAAAAGGGAGAAAAAGCTTATACATTTATCTTTTTCCTTTCTAAACTTAATGTCCTCTAATTTGAACTTTGCTCCAGAAAGTACTATTCTTTTGACAGTAAATGATACAGAGCTTAATCAGGTTGTGCCAACAGCTTCAGATATCTATTTTAAACTTGAAGAGACAGGAACAATTAAATTTTTTCTCTCCAGACCATTTTAATGACAGAAAACATGCATGTCTGCTTCCGGCAGGATGATGTTTCTTACTCAAGAAAACATTAGGCTCCAGGATTTTATGCTTTACAAACTCTGAAAAACAGGAAAAAGCATCTCAGTTCCTGAAGAGCTAGCAAATTGTGTTAATTCACAGTCATTCATCAATGATCTGTTCATTTGGGAAGCATTGTTTTCAGGATTGAGAGCTACTTGTTGGATAAAAGCAGTAAGGATAAGAAAGAAAAATGCCATTTCGTAACAAGGATCAAGCTTTTCTCTGTTTCTTTTTCTTATCTCTTCCTTCCACTGATCAAGGACCAAACTACATTTTGTAGTAAATGGAGTATTATCAGACAATGTTGAAGTGCAATTAATGTATTTTACCTCAGGCTACCATGATTGCTACAACGAGTCCAAAAGCTCCAGTCAGTGCCCATGGCTGTTTTGGAACCATTAAATCGGTGTTTTGAGACACACAAACCTACAGGATACACTTCAATGAGAAATGAGGCATTGCTATTGGGTAAGAGCTACAGGGAGACTTGAGCAAAAAATCCTGCTCACATTAAGGATATTAGACATTCCATTCCCACTCATCACTATTTCAATAGGGTTTCAAATTCCTTTTTTTTTCTTCAGATTTCTGTTTTGCTATCAAAACTTTACTCGCAGTTTTCCCTCCATTCCCAAATAATTGCTGATGCTTTTGTGACTTAATGAACTGTCACAAACCCAGAACACAGCCTTTTTAAAATGCATATACAGATCAGTACAGGCAGACAGTTCCAAACTCAGGCATACTGGGTCAGAGCTGGCAGGACTGCTGTCACAGGAGTTAGATGCAGTTCATTCTCTTAATACCTCCTCTAAATTCAATAGACTAATTCTGGCAAAAGCTGTGTAATGAACTCATGATTTGGAGTTTTAGGTCTCTTACAGTCAGTTGTGAAACTCAAATTAGAAGCTCTTGCTGCTTTTACACAGTCCTTTGGTCTCTCTTGAGAGACATTTTACTCTTACAGGTGCGTACAGAAAGCTCAACACTTTCCCTGGGTAATTTGCTGTGGCAGGTTGCTCACTGCAGCCCAATCAAGTGGTGTACAATCTCTGCCCGTGGAATGTCTATAGGGGAATCCTGTGGCGTATGCTATGGCCTGCAGGCACTGCAGTAGACTCCGAGGTAATTGTCTTAAAGCTGTGACATGGCAGAAAAATAAATTATTTAGAAGAAAAGGCCAGCATCCTGCAAAACAGATGGTAAACCGTTCTTTGGGTCATTTAACAGGACATATTCTGTAAATATGTAACCAGTTCTCTTCTTCCTATATCCATTTAAGTACATGGAAAAGGTCCTATTGACATCAAGGACTGTTGAAACCAGCCATGTACATCAATGGTGTCAAACCCTGCAGTGTGGAAGAAGGATATGTAAAAGGAACACCATGTTTATACCAAAACGTTCATGCTTTACAGGAAAGCAAAATTCTTACTTTTGGTATTTCATTTTGCAAGACATAAACAGTTTTCTGTGCAGAAATCTGCCCTCTTGAGTAATGTTTTCAGATAAAATAAAAAATATATTAACATTGAAATTCCATGCAGATAATTAATTTATTACTGGAGCACTTTATGTTTTGAAATTTTGTAGCTGTATAAATAGGAATTTTTAAGTAACCATGACATAGTGAACCCTTTTTTAACATAAGAAATATGTCTCTTATTCCCATAGTTGTGTAGATAAATGTAAGGCAAGGTATAAATCTGCAGAAAACCTGGATGGTTCAGAGAAAGTGCTGCTGCATGTTTGAAAAGACAACTGCTTTTAAAATATATTAATGACAATGAAATTGTCAGATTCTTCATAATTTCATTTTAGACAAAATGTTACTCTGCAAAATATTAATCATTAGTGAACATAAAAACAGCCAAATACTAGTGAAGGGGAAAATTTCTTAGACATGGAAGCAGACAAGGCATTTAAATCCTGATATTTCAAGTTGTTTTTCCTTTTTACCTATGCAAAGCAAAGGAAAATGTCATCTAAACCCAAAAATAATACACAAAACAATAAATGTCTTCTGGATATTAAATTCTCATCAGTTTATCAAATATTCTTAAATATCATATAGTAGAATTTACTACTTCTGAAGTTATACTTTCAGCACTTTAAATCCCAGTGGTTCACTTGTCTCAGTTGAGCATACAGAACAGAACAACACTTCACAGTTACATAATGTGGTTAGCTCTTCATATGTTGAAATTGACTTTTTTTCTTGTCTTTTTTTTTTTTTTTTTTTTTTTTTTTATCTGGAAAATACCTTGGAAATTTTTAACTTTGTCACTTTCCAAGACCAATTATAGTACAATAGTGCTCCCTACTAACCCGGAAGAATGTCTTGCATAAAGTGGCAACAGGCCATAGAACAGAAAGGCTTCACTCACAGGGGAAAATTTTTCCAAACTAAGGCTCCACTTCTATGTATACAAGGAAGATAAAAAATATCATACAAATACTTTATAGTTAGGCATGGGCTTGGTTCCTTGACTTTTTCTCACATACACACAACTGACAACCTTGAGTGGTATTCTTCCTTTCCTCTATGTTTGGAGGTTAAGTATGTTATGTATTTAACTCTGTTAGAGAGTTGAGAAAGGTAGGTTTGACAGCTTTAGTCACACAGATCAGAATCTGTCTGCAGCTTAAATCAGGGATCTTTTACACACAGTAGCAGCCAGATATCCTGTTCAGGACCCAAGACTTGTATTCTTACCAAACAATTTCACAATAGGATTAAACATGTCGTCACTCAAGCGTGACCTTATTTCTTTAGACTTTAAGAAATACCTGAATAACTTTTTGGGTGCAACTCTAGGAGACAGAACACCTATGACCTTCTTTGCTTTCACATAAAATCAAACTGGTGTTAGGGTTTGGGGAGAATGTGCAACTTCTTCACTGAGCCAATTAAAATACTAATTTACTTTTTTAAATCTTATATTTTTAAGCTTGTGTTCCTGTTAGTCTTCTTATGTCAACGTGTCCTCTGTTATTCTTAGTTTATACTTGAAGCAGTTTGCTTTATGTTCCCAGTTCCAGTGTTTGGAATTAAAATAAGAGAAAATCAAAGCATTTCTAATTTGTCTTTCATTTTAACTTTAAACGTTTCAAAATATCTAACTACAGTTAGGTGAATTAAAGTAAAATATAAGTTAATAATTTATCTCCTTCTCTCTCTCTTATTTGGTCTCTCTCTTCCTTCTGTATAATTTAACTAAAATTATATAATCCTCTACAATTTGAACAAACCGATTAGAAAAGGGCATGAATAAATGCCTGGTGCAGACTATGTGTACTGAATTACCCTTATTAAATCAAAAGATGAATCTGTTTTTGCCATTTCCATTGACAACCCTCTTCTAACTCACAGCCAGCTGGCAATTAATGGAATCAGATTTACAACAGGCGTTGGGGAGAAATCAGCTTCTATGTGTCATTCTTACACCAGACATGTGTGTCTGCTTTGCATATGTCTGTATTGTGTTTGCATTTGTACTGATATTGTATGTGTAAGGATGTATTATTTATCCCCTGTGTGCCAGTTCAAAGATGTGCAATATATTTTCTAATACTTAGCCTCCCACAAATATTAGGACATACTGTCAATTTTTCTTAAACTGATTTTAACCCTGATTTCAATATAGACAGACAGTTTGCTACCATTTAGTTATGTTAGATAGCTTATTAATATTTATTCCTGTGTTTGTCAAAGTTAATAAAAAATAAAATTATACAAACATAAGAAAAGAGTTACACCTGAGATGTACATTAAACTGTACTCAGAATAGTTAGGACTTAATGAACATCAGGAAAAAAAGAATGAAACAGTGCTACTCTGATGACATTGATGTATTTCATTTTTAAAGTTGGCTGGGGAAGGAATCCAGTAAATAGATTTCTTTTTATTTGGAATATTATTCATAGATAAATACAATTTTCAGCCAGAATTTTTTCCTAGTGTTTCAACTAAAATCTCCTCATCAGAATTTCATACTAGTTCTGCTATTTTCTTATCAGGTCCCTGTTACTTAAATGGGATGTGAGTTAAATATCTGTATTCCCTATATAGTATATTAGTTAGTAACCACAGAATGGGATGCACATGCACAGCATGCTAAACAGGGGAAACAGTCATTAGAAATGCTAAAGAAAAGGATGCCTATCTCAGAATTCCCCCATCTATTCACTGCTAGCCCTGCAGTAGACAGGTCTATGGAAATTAATATGTAAGTCTCAAGGTTCTCCTTTCCTTTCACACCCCTATGGAAAAGGCAGAAATCAACTTTTTGCTCCTGGAATGCAGCTGCAAGACAGGGAAGAGAATGCAAGTGAGAGCACAAGAAGGAACCTGAGCATGTACATCAGTGGTGAGAAGGTCCTCCAGAGAGCCTGAACTCTACTCTTTGTCGTCAGCAGCTTCCATACTTATATAAGACTGTTTATGAAAATAGCATAAGAAACGTTTGAATCGGAACCCAAAATGATTCTTCTTTTCCTTAAGCTTCTTGCAAGTGAATACCCTCATCAATAAGCTACAACATAAAGCTGTATTTTGTGCCTAGTCTGCCACCTCTCACAAGTTCATTCTTCTCTTTATACACTGATGCAACCCCAGCAATAGGATATGCTCTATTCCTTTATGCTTTTTCTTTCCATAGCATTCTATATGGAGATAGGTTGGGCCCACTTGCATTCCCTCAGGCTGAAGACAGGATATGTTGAGCTCCCAATTGGTGGCAATCTGTCCAAGCCTTTTAGCTGTTACGTTACAGAAGGCACATTCTCCTCTTGTTTCTGAATGAAAATGTCTTATGTTCTTGTGTTTACTGAAATGACTGTGCTTGTCAGAGAATTCCAGAGGGAAATCTGAAAGAGTGCATAAGGGAAAGCCTAATTTTGGGTCCCAAATGGCTAATGGGAAGACACTATGCTGTTGAGGTCTTCTACAAGGATACTAGCTTGGGTATTTAAACACAGAACGAATAACTTGCCACAGCAGAGAACTGTAAGACAATGAGAAACTTGTCCTGAAACATTCTTATTGCAATCCTACTATTTTAATTTCCAAAGTTACAACCTAGTTGACATATAAATTCCATAAAGAACTGGAGTTTGAACATCTGGACTATTTGTGAATTCAAATTCCATTACCTCTACATAGCCTATGATTTTTTTTCCCCTTCTAACAGTTGTTCCCTTATTTTAACAATTATAAAAGTGAAATGTAAACCAGCAATTTCTGGGAACAATTTGCTTTGTGTTTATGTTTATTTATTTATTTTTCAGAAAACTACTCTGCAGCACCATCTAGTGAGAGTGAGAAGGACCAGTTATACTGTTTCCATGTTTGGAGAATTTCCATGTGTTTGCAGCCTGCATAGCTTCCTGTAGTCTCAGTAGAAGTAAGAGAAGAAATGTCAAGTCTCCATGCAGAGTGTATCTGTGTATCCTCTGTCATATCAGGCATCTTGAACAGAAAATCTACCTCAGAATGAAAGGCTTTGTTATAGAAAGACATGTAGACTCTTTGGTGCATTATGGACAGAATACAAAATATGCCTTGACTATAAAATAATCTTCACTTTAGAATCAAAGTTCCCAAGTTTTCATTGTGCTGAATCAAGCACATCATTAGCAGCTCTCAACCTGTGTTGTTAATGATGGTGTAATCCAGAGAAATATTTCTTCCAGTAATTAATAGGGTCACTCAATACTCAAAGGAGTGAAGAAAATCCTACACAGTGAGAAATACAGCTGGATATACAGACCCTGGTGAGTTTTTAGGTTTTACTTGTTTTTCTATGCAAATCTTCCTTTTGAAGGTAGAAAAGGGCTTCTGAGAAAACAAAAAAAATCTATTCATAAGTATCGATGTAGGTGTTTACATAAATAAATAAACCCCATAAATGAAAAAGTCCATCACCACATACTATAGTAACTACTACAATGTTGTGACGTACCTGACTTGACTCTAGCTCCAGCAGTTAGCTTGATGACTGATATGGCAACTCCCCACTATGGTGATGGCAGCCGTATGGCCATTTCATCCAGTGTCGGTGTGTAAGACACATGCAGAGAAATACAATTACTCTTTTGCAAAGAATAAGAAAATTTCAGTCTTTTTGATGCCAACAGAAGTCAGGTGACTTTTGGTCTTATACTCTAAATCATAGGCTAAGTGGCATTCATATTTTTTTCTTCTTTTTTAAAAACACTGATTAAAACACAGACCTTACAAATGAGTGGCAGACTTTTAAGTGAAAATAAAATGCATTTGTACAAATACAGAGCATCTGTTAAGAGATAATTCCTGAGTCTCACAGGCAATCAGTTACTCAGAATTCCACTGAAGTATAAGATGATCATTACAATAGCCAGTTTTCTGATTCTCCAGAGACAACTGATTAAATGGAAGTAATGGACCAGTAGACTATCAGACCACATTTCTCCAGCCTTTTCTTTGTCAACTCCAACTCAGTTCTCCAATTCAGTTAGAGCTTACAGATACAAATGAATGTTAATGGAACTGAGCCTGAAATCTTATGTCCTTTAGTGCAGTGCAGACTCTGGTTCTGTCTCTGCAGAACACCACGAATTCATCTTAACTTAGGTAATTAGACCGTCTGTAACTATAACAATAACAACATTAATAATAAGGATTTTCAAGTTTAACTGTAAAATACTGGATCCAGTTTACCAAAGTTACAGAACTTTCGTGATGAAATAGAAACTGTCATGATGAAAACATCAAGCTTATAACTTTTTGAAAAATGAACTGTGGATTTGTAGATAAAGGCATTGGATAAATGGGTAATTTTAAATTCTGAGAAAATCCTGAATGTACAAAGTAATCTGAGACACTAATTTATTAAATCTTTCCAGTGCTTAGATGAAGTATTTTTCTAATGTAGGAGCTGGGCTGCACAATAAAGCAAAGGGATAAAACAGTGAAAATGTTTTTAACCTTTGTTTTTCCACTTACTGTGAACAGAGAACTGACTGGTATGTGAACAGCAAGCACACCAATGATATTTGGATCTAGCTCTGAAGAAAGAAAATAAAAATAGGAGAGACTTGTCCCACAGTACTCAAAATTTGCCTCAAAGCCCAAGTTTAGATCAATTTCTACTTAAAAATTTACTTGCTGTTCTTTATAGGAGGTGTTTAAATACGAACAATTTCTAAAAAGGGGTCAAAATAACAATTAAGAGTGAAAGATTATCAGAAATGAGAAGACAATTCCATGTTTCATTAGAAATTAACAGTAATGTTTTAATAAAAATATTTTCTTTACATGTCTGCTCAAATGGGGTGACTGACTAGTTACTGAGGTGCAGCCAACAGATTACCTACTGCCACTTTATGGTCTTTGTTCTCATCAGTACAGTCACTCACCTTGCACCTGTTCATGAAGCCTTCAGAAGAGCTCTGCTAAAACAGTATATTTCAATAAAAGGAAGCACTTCAAGGTTAGGTGAGGGCTAGGCAGCAGAGTGTGAACTGCTTCCAGCACCATCACAAGGGGTCCAGAGAGCATCCAGTCAGTGTATCAGCTGGATTGGTGTTGCTGGATAACTGTCACAAAGGTGTTGTAGCACTCAGATTTGTTAATTTTACTATTTCCGAGGCAACCTGTTTTTTCATCGAACAGAAATTGTGGAAGTGTATTTGTATGATTACTGAGAACCAAAAAGTATCTTTCATGTTTAAATATTAAAGTTTTAAGCTAACAAATGCATTGAGATTTTACACAGGCATTTCAGATATTTAAAATGAGATACTAATGAAATTTGATCATGCGTTACAACAAAATGTGCACTTTATTAGTATAATAAATATGAGGACTGGAGACCCACACAACTGAGTTGCTAGAGATATCTACTATGTTTGCAACTGACATCATGTTGACAAAATACTGATTTGAATGCTTAACTCGTGAATCACAACAGTTTCTATTAACATTCAATATAAAGGTCTGTGAACTTGAAACAATGTCAACAAGAAACGCTGTCCTATTCTCTAACTACTGTAGCAGAGAAAGATAGTGAATATAAATACTAAAAAACAACTAGGACTGAAAAAAATCATGAAAATTGTACTCAATGTATCATGTAACCATCTAAAAAATAAAATCAGATTGCACCTGGAAACACACATTTTCATGTTATACATAACATGTATTATATATATATTGCATACTGGGACTACTGCAACAGAAAAATGAGGCAAATATTAAGTACCAGGCTGCTGTCAGAGCCCTGGGGGTATCACTAAGCTTTTCCTTCCATGATGATTGCTCAGGACCACACTTTAGCTCAACACTTCAACTCCTGGTGCCTGCCCTGGTGTTGCTCTAGGATGCCAGTCTCCCTAGGATGCGTTGCCGCTGACTCCATCTGCTTTGCTATCAAATCAATTCCCTCGATTGGGCATTGCCCTGGCTTGTGACTTGCCTGGTCTGGGACTGTCTGTGAACCCTGAGACCACTGCAGACTGTGGCCAGCCCCCATGGGACTGGGTCACCCTTGTCTCCCAGCTCCACATCCCTCACAGGGCAGCCCTGTTCACACTACTTCCTTGACATAGTGTCCTTTCTGTTCTATCACCATTTGGACATATAATCAATAAGCAGCATGGTTCACATGGGATGGGTCTAAATGTTTGGTGACATGGGAGAAAAAAATATTTGAATTAACAGTAATATTAGATTATAAGAGGAAATATTTTCAGCTGGGTGATATGCGTTAGGTGTATATTAATCACTTATTAGAACGATGAGAAATTTAACTGAGTCTAAGGCATTGAAAATAAGTTTTAGGAAAATTGCAGATTGAAGTATCCTGTGATGTAGATGGAAAGAGATCATATATCATGTATTTTCCATTTGTACTGTGGATGCAAATGTAATAGGAACACTGTATGTTTAAAAAGATACTTGGCTAGAAAGTTAATCACAAAGCATAACTGGGATGTTATCATCAAATTAACAGGAAGCCTTCATACTGGAGGCTATTTTACATTCAGTGTTGTTCAAGATTTTCATTTAAAGCTGGAAATGACAAATCAGACAGTATGCTAAACATAGAAGGATTCAGGAAAAGGGGCAATAATTATTACAGAAAACCACTGGAATAAAATGAGAGTCAACATAGACAGATGCACTATGTGTAAAAGAGGAAGAAATAACTGAGTGTCAGATCCTGTCAGGAAGTGTAATGGACTTCACTGCAGATGAAGGTTCTTTGTGCCTCTCAGGATCAGTCCATAAATGAACATAGAGTAAAACCTGACTCAGCTGAAAAGAGATCAATGGCAGATTACAGTCTGTGATGGACTGACCATGACTGAAGGATATAGTGCTATCAATGAAAATGTACTGTGGGTTTAAAACAAGGAGTGCCCTGAGTAACAGAAGCCATGTGTTAACACTGCTCTTTTCACGGAAATTTGGCTTTAGATGGACTTCAGTGTAGGATTTTGTATTTCAAAAAACCAGCCACATGAAAAAGTGTTGATAAGATATACCATCACATACATATTTTCTGCCACTTGTCATAATAAGTAACACCTTGTGAGCCTAGCCCTGAAACTGTAAGCAGAATTATACTTGAGCTCTAAGTAGATGGTAAAATCCACCAGCTCCAGTGGATGGTAAAATTTGTAACTCAAAACTATAGTTATGAGGGATGGCCTTACAAATCATCTGGAGACAAAGGAATCTCATTACATGGTAAGAGCTGTATGGACAAGGAGAAGGAAAAATATTAAAGTCTATTACAGACCATACTGTTTATATCCACAGGTTTTTTTGGCCTTTTTTCTTAGAAAGCTTCTGTATCTTATCTGAATTCAGAGAATCCCTAGATGGAAAAGGTGTGTTTAGTGAACTGTTATTGAGGCTGCAGGCTGTGGTCCCAGGCATAGCATGTTCTCTGGGTCATATAATCAGGGAATCAGGTCAAGAACAGCAAAGCCTCCATTCATACCAGTGCTGCCTGTAGGTCTGCTAAGGAATCTTCATTTTCCTTGATTTACTTCATTACCTTACATTATCTTTGCTAAAACAGATAGCAGGATTATTCATCACTAAGTCCAGTGTAAACAGACGATCACCCTAGTGTATGTTCAGTGGTTTTGGAGTGCAAAACTCTGCTAAGATACCACTGCAGTTCAACCCAAATCAAGACCCAGTGATGAAGCCTTCTACATTCTCTTTTCTTCCACCTTCCTTTTTCCTGCACAAACATATATCCTTCACACAGAGGAAATAGACTAGCTTTCATTTAAAAATTATCTTGATTTGTAGCTATCTTTAAAAATAGATCAAAATTATTTTTTTATCCAAACAATTTTGGTAATGGTTACATATCCAAAAAGTGAAACTTGAATCTGCTTCTAAAATTAGATGACATATTAATGTAGAATTAATGCATTAATTCTGTATTATATAATTGAATGAGCAGAGTTTTAAAAATGGATACCTAATTTTAGACTTATATGCTGCAAACAAAAGGTTCAGAACCTTTTTCCAGTGACTTCTGGAAATCTTGCCTAGAATTCTGAGCAGAATACAAAGCCATAACAGAATAACTTAGAAGATAAAAGATAGAGAAGAGTGAAAATGATACCAAACAAAAAGGTAGACATTCTTCAGGGGAAGAAATAGGAGATATTTTTTAAAAATTATTTTTCCTCAACATTCAGAGGATAAGTGATTCCTGGCCCATGTTCAATAAGCAGATTATCTGCCTGCAGGTCTCAGAAACCCAAAGGAAAAAAGATGCCAAGTAGAGTTTCAAATATTAGAAAGAAACCATGAAAAGTGGGAGGTGGAAAAAGGGAAGACAAATTAATAAAACATTTGCTTTGAGAATATACCGAATACACAGTTTAATTTCAACAACAAAGTCCATAATTTTTTTCTTGTAAATATTTTATTTTTACAGATAGGACAAGACCATGTATATTTAACATCCAGAAATCTTACTTCATGGTGGCATTTAAGAATTCTGCCTCAACAGACATGTGAAAGCTGTGCCAGGGAGGAAGGGCAGTTGAAGTTAAGCAGCAACCCAACCAGAGCTGAGGTGCAGAGGAGCTCTGGGACCTTCTAAAAAGCCAAGGAAACAACAGAGAATGAAGTAAAGTCATACTCAGAAAGGTAACAAATGGCCAGGTACAGCTCTCCAAGAGATCTAAACCAGGCACCAATATTTTCTCTCCTTGTCAAATTGAGCATCATCTCTTTAAAAAAGAAAAAGAAAAAAAAATTTCAAAAAGGTGTGTATTCTTTTAAGGGAAGCTGGGGGGTGAGAGGCAAAAGTTAAAATAAATGGCTTGCAATACCTGCAGCTGCAAACTCTCTCTCACCTTGGTGAGATTGCAAGTCACTATGAATATGATGTTCAGTGCTTTACCAAACATGAGGGAGAGTTACTGGTGGTTCTATATTTAATACATACTACAAAGAAAATATTTAGCATTACAACTGTAGGCTCACTGGTACATTGAGGAATCACTGGTACTGCATAAGTAAGAAAGAGATATTAATGGTATTAACTGATGGATTAAACCTGAACGAAATGAAGAAAATGAATGCTTCCAGGGCAGTTTTATTTTTGATTCATAGTAATATTTTAAAATACAGCTTACAGAATATGTTAGTAGGCTGGTGTAGTTAATACATCAAAATCATCAATATTAGTTTTCTGTAAGAGAAAAATATGTTGTCTAGATAAAACTTAAAGAATTTTGAATATTGACAACAGTTCTTGACTTAATCAATGTTCAAATGTAAATATTTTGAAACTCCCAAAATTCTAGAGATGTTTTACTGTTCAAATTTATGTTTTGCAGAATAAACAGATACTGTTTTCAAAATATGTAACCATGATAACCATTCTTCAGGGACACCAATTTACAAAATACTACTTACTTTCAGTTTGTTTTCTCTGCTTCATCTATCCTAAATACTGTGTGTTCACAGATTATGAGATGACCTCCTGTCTATTTCCTATATCCTTCAAACTAGCCACTGTCTAGTCAGCTGCACATTTCTGATTGAAAAATAATGAAAATACTGTTATGGCTATTTTAGTCATAAGCCTTGAAGATAATTAATATAGAAGACTTATTATTGTATTTTCAAATTCCTGAAATTTTTTGGATGCATTTGAATTTGTCATTTTCCTTTTGTATTGCTGTAGACAAACAACCCTGAAACTGGAGGCAATAGTCACTAAAACAACCATGTGGGAAACTAAGACAGTTCACTTTCCTGGTCTGATCTTGCTCGTGAATGAAGGCAAATATACTGGGGCAAGAACTAGGACCATCTTCTTTAGGACCTAAGGTAGCATTTGGAAGGAATTTAGGCTTTTGAGTCCAATAAGCCTCCTCTCACACACTGCCAGGCTGGTGAGGTGTCTGTATTCAACCAGCACTTTAATTTAAGATTGCAAAGGATATTTGATTGGCAGCATGTGCATTGCTTTCCTAGGAAAGGAGAAATAGAGGTTTGAATCCTTTAATTGAGAAAAAGGTTAAACTTAGATCTCCTTGTTTCTGGATGAGTACAGGACACCTGACTTCTACGGAAAAGTTTGACACTATTTCCAGTTCTTTCTTGGGATGCATTTTAAGTTTGAACCTTTTTTTCTCAAGTCAGAAACTAACTTTGCAAGAGGATTTTCACTTCTTATACCCAAGTTTGATGAAAATGATCAGTGTACAGCTCTGAATCAGTTATTGTGTCTGCATGAGCAGATCTCCACTCAATGTACTGGATCATCCTTTAGAAATAACTTACATCTAACTAGCTAAATCTGTAGTAAGCTGGAACAGATTGCCCTAGGTTGTGAATGCACCATGCATGGAAGTGTTCAAGGCCAGGTTGGATAGGGCTCTGAACTACTTGGTCCTATGAAAAGTGTCTCTGCCCATAGCAGAAGGGTTGGAACTAGGTGATATTTCGGGTCCCTTCCAACCCAAATCATTCTACAATCCTATTAAATACTTCTACTATTTTCATATTCCAGTCTGAAAAAAAGCTTCTTCTGACCAAAGAAGCTCTTCTAGTCCACTGGGATGTAGTTTAAAGCATTAGGTATTGCTTCCTCATCTACCTCCCTGCTAAGCTGCAGTGCTTGAGTGTATCCTAATTTACATATGTTGAAAGTGAGATTGTTGCTGGGACCACTGGCTGTGTCATAGGAATGCAGAGAGCTGTGGATCACCCTGTTGGAAGTATCACATATTTGTCAGGTGTTGCCAGCCGGTCCAGCCAGCTTCAGGCTGTGGTTGAAGGGACAAGTTCCACAAGAATATCTGATTAAGCTGCTGCAACACACCTTCTACTCCCATCTTTCCAGATCACGAAGTTGTGTGATCACACAGTAAACTTGCTATAAACTGAAAGCAGCACTATTTTGTACTGACATTGATCAGTTCAACAACTTCCTTGAGTTCACAGGTACTACAGCCTTAAAAATATAATGCAAGGGAAGGTGTAGTGATGATGAAATGAACCGAGGAAAAGGAAGAGCAGGAGATGAAAAGGGAAGCTCATGCTAACCTAAACTTATGTCCGCAGAATGTGTGTAAAGTTAAACATTTTGTTAGAAGTGTAGCTTGGGTGAATTTATCAGGAGGTTTTTTCCTCCTCCTGCTTGGCTAAACTGTTTCTTCCCTCTTGCACTGGCCATGACTTGCAGCTCCTTCCATAGACCAGCTGAATTCATGAATGGAGGAGAAAGTTGATGAAAAAAAACCCAAAAAAACAAAACCAAAACCAAAACAGAACAAACAAACAAACAAAAAACAAATGTGCACTTAAAACCATAAAGACAGAAGGTGGAACACATAAAGAGGAGGGAGGAGCTACACTGGTAGAGGAAAGACTGGAAGCAGTAGGGAGCTGAACAGCTCTGTGGTGACCTGATATGTCAGCACAGGTAACATACCTGCTCCAAGAGCCAGCATCTTGCCTGATGCTGAGATGATTACAGCATGTTCCTAGTGATATGTTGTGAAAATGAAAATTATAATTTTATGTTGCTCAAATACCAGCATTTATAGGCCACATATGTTGTGGAAACAAATAGGAAATGAGTGATAATTGAGAGGGCAACTTGACCACATCTGAGAAAACTGTACTTATACTTACATTTACTTATTTCCACTGATGAAAAAAATGCTCTCTGGCCGATCATCTTCTGATGGCCAGCTGCATGACCACAGTTTCTAGAAATAATAATTCACCTGGGTAAAAAGATAGACATCATGTATGGAGCTGTTGTCTACTTTCCAATTTTCTCATAGTTTTCATCCTGTCTGGGAGGAAAGTGTCATTTGTATTCTTCTTTGCCCATATAGTGTCCCAGAGGTCTGACATTTATTTTATGTTTACTGAGAGATTTTTCCTAGTTTTCTGAACTTGCATTCTCTCCTCTTGTACCAGCATTTTGAAATGTAAATGCTAACACAGCTTGCACAAAAATCACTACAAATAATGATATATAAACTCAGAGACCTGACTCTAAAATCATCTTTCAATTAAATCTTTATTTCATGGTAGCACAATTGAACCTAACAAAGCTGAACCAGACAATAGATATTACCATTCACAAAGCACATCTATTTAACCTTCATTCCTAATAATAGCAATAATTAAGGGATGTTGACAAGCACTTGTTGACAGTGAGATTGGGTTGGCATGTCTTTCCTGACACAGTGGGATACAGAACTAAATTGTAACAATGCTGGCAGCCTTCCAAAAGATGGAGTCAAGGCAGGTGGTAATCCAGTTCAGCAACAGTGGAAAATAGGTGACTGCATGTTGGATTTAAATTACAGCACACAGTTTGTTTTCAGAATAGAGGATAATTTATGGGATATGTGCAGTGTAACACTTGAAGTCCTCTCATTTGTTTTCTTCTTAAAAATGTGTGGCAATTGTTTCTTTGGGGTTTTTTCTTTTTAGAAAGAAAGAAAAAAAAGTGAGAAGGCCTATAACAAGTAAGATGTTGATTAGAATAGTGGGACACATTCACAGCACTAAATTACTAACTTTCATTTACCTGGAGTCTAAACATAAAATGCTGTAAATGGAATTTTCAGTGGAAATTATAGTAATGGAATTAGAAAACCACTGTTGGCAACAATAAATCATTAACTATCTAGTCAGAGCATTTTACACTTTCACAGAGTGTAAGTTGTTTTTAACTGAAATGGGATCTCTAAACCCAGCACCCCACAGCTGGAAAAACTCCAGTAACAAGTATACCTAGGGAAAACACTCCATCTTTAGGGCAAAACAGAGATAAAGTATTGTGTAAGCATTAAAAGCCTGTGAAAGAATAAAAAATTGAAGTAGTTACAAAAAGAGCGGCCAAAGACCTCTCAGTGAAAACTCCTAATTGCTTTCTTGGTTGCATTGATGGTTCACTGAGTGCTAGGTCAGATAGTGAACTCTTAGCTAACCTGAGCAAGACAAAAGACAAAACCAAGAGCTCTGGCTTTCTGTCAGTGATAGCTGTTCTCTAAGTACAGTTTGCTCTAAAATGTTTTATCACCTGACTTTGAGAAAGTGCTGTGATAGTGACCAGAAACACCTCCAAATGATTTTGAATTTTGCATCGCTACCTCTTACAGTTTTTACTACAAACTCCCTCTGGGTATCCATGTTGAGTGTGCTTAGCTAAGCATGCACCCTTTATTTTTCAATGGTGACATGTAATACAGGGATCTGATTAGATTTCACTCTGTCATAATAAAGCAAATCTAATTTGTTTAGAATAGCTAGTATCATACTGTCAAAAAAAATTTGGTCCCACGAAAATGTTCACTTTTGGCATTACAGTCCTTTACATCAAGAAAATGTCAACTAAAATATTTGGAGCATATTTTAAAAGACATTTAATTTTAATGGATGTTCTTTTATGTATTTTAAAGAAAAACTTGATTGTACAAGTAAGTATCAGAAGTTTAAATAGAATTTCATTGTGGTTTTTTCCTCGCAGGCAAGTATGGCAGAGGATTTAGAAGAGTAGTAGGCAAGAGCAGTAGGCAAGAGGGTGGGTTGCTATGTTTGGATGCTCTCACCCTGTAACCTAGTTTATATCCATAACTCACACATTCTTTATCTTGTATGCTTTTCTTTCCCAAAAAAAGCATGCTGCTCAAAGAGACTTGTCTTGCCTAATAGCTCAAGAGATTTGGCAAGTACATTGCATTAAATCAAGCATGCCTGCAAGGCTTCCTTGAAGTGCTTCTTGGACAGACACACTTCCTTTTCCTGTGCACCAGTTCACTAAGAGTTACTTAGGTATTCAGGCATCATCTGTGCTATTTTGAGCTGTATGCTGCTTGAAAAACAAAACAAAATCAAAAGATGCATTGCTTATAATGCATACATTCTGACTTCTGGGAATTAATGTTCTTCCAGTAAGTGGATACAGTGTATCCTGTCTGTCAAATTTCAATTCCCTTTGTCCCCTGAGAACAATAAATCAACCACATGTTAGCCACTGTAGCCATCTAACTGAACTTGCAGCTCCTATGCTAAGTTAATCTTTCAGAATCCAATCAGGCAGTAAATGTCTGCATATATCTGCAGTTTAAAATTTAATTAATATGATCACCTTTGATGCATTTGGGGGTTTTTGTTTTTTTGTTTGCCTATTTTTCAGCAAGGCAAAAAACACAATGCTTCTAGGAAATTAAATAGAAAATGCATCAATTTTTCTCCTTTTTGTCTGCAGCACTTCAGGCTTGGAACGTCTTAAAAATTATCTCTGTCTGTATATTTTATTGGTATCAAATGCCATTTTCAGAAACAGTTACATAAAGAAATTTATTCACTCACGAATCCCACCCCAAAAGCTTCAACATTGAAGCTTCTATTCTGAAAGAAGTCCTTACTATGTTCTAAGCAAAGCCATGAACATTGTTTAGAGGTAAACATTGATTTGCTATATACTTACACATTGGTGGACTCAGCCACTGAGGAATTCATAGTCAAAGAGCAGTTTTAAGAACCATTAAAATAACTAATCTTTAGTGCACAGACTGCTAACCTGTTCAGAGAGAGAGTGTAGGCTTAGCTCTTCCCCAGCTCGCATGGATTAACAAAAGAGACAGCCACATTGAAGTTAATGATTATACTGGTGCAAAACTGCTGTTAAAATAAGTGTGGAGAACTATATTTCCCTTTTGGCCTGTTAAAGTTTTGTATTAGGTCTGTAGCTGTTTTCTCCTATTTTTTTATGGACCACATTTCAGTCATTGTGACTGGGCTATTTTAACAGCCACTTTGTAGTTGCTTCTGGATAATGTATTCCTTTCAAGTGACTTTAAGCTGCCTGGATCAATGTTACTTGTGCAACATACCTCTCATATGGATAGCAATAAGAGTTTTTTCTCAGCAGAAGATTGCCAAATTCTAGTGCCTGTAAAGTATAGACAGACCGAATGTATACTTTGCCTGAGTAAGAATGTTCTCTAAATTATACTTTGAGAATTTGTTATTTAATTTACTATTTCACTATAAGAATTATATAGTACTATGTTGGGACTTCCCTTTGCTTTTGAATAATGCATGAGGTTATGTTAGTGTAGTTTCAACACTCAATAGCAAACAATTACTGAATAATATTCTGCCATCCAAATATCTCATACAAACTTGTTGTTACCCTTTTAACAGGGTAATTTACGAGTCATTTGTGAGTAATTTTAATGTTTCCCTGGCACCCTGAGTTCCGTTTTCCTCTTCTGACTCATGGCATCAATGACCTGTATGAGGAGAAATTGTTTGCATAGCCCATGCTTTTCATGCTGGCTTTCTTTCTTCAGTGTTGACATGCACAAGATCTCTTAAAAAAACCAAATAACAGGAAAGAAAACTCTTCCTTTCTCTGCATAACAGCTGCTGGAGACAACAGAAAACAAATATCTGAGATATATCTAGCTTATTTTTCAGGTGACCTCATTATGAAAAACAGGAAAGACCCAGACTTCTGTGTTTGCTTTATAAAATGTTGTTTGCCTTCACTGGCTCTGTTGGGATTTAGGGACTAACTGTATGACAGGAAGCTCAGGGAAGCAGTCTACATTGTCTGATGCTATTGTTTTTCTTTTGAGTTCACTAAGTTCATTTCCACTATAGTGTTTTTTTTTTTGCCAGCACATTTTTGAGTCAGTTTAACTAACTGGAACTGAGTTCTTAAAATAATCTGGCAGCAGATTTGGTGGTGATTTTATCCTATCTTTTCCTTTTTTTTTTTTCCTTAAATCCATAGCCAGTGATCTCAGGTAAAGCTTTGACTGAGGAGCACTTCTAGGGAATTTAAGGGTTTTGGCTCAGTTCTGCTGAATAATAGGCAGTTTCAGCAAACAACAGAGCACAGACATCTCCCTAGCAGGATGATCAAAGAACAGTGAGTGTCCCACTAGCAAAGAGAAGTTGAGCTTATCCTCTCATCTGCACCAAAAGAAATCAATTATAGCTTTCTATGTTTTACAATAATTTTCTATTTTTTCCCTTTTTTTTTTTTTTGGTTGGTTTATTTGTTTGTTTGTTTGCTTACTTGTGGATTCAGGCATTAATTATGTCTCTGCAGCTTTTGATTATCTGTTGTTTGAAACCACACTTTCAGCACAGTGGACTTCTTTGACTGACCCTGTTTGACTCAGTACGAACAGTCATGCATTGAAGAGATTCACAAATGAGACTTAACTTATAAATAACTCCGGAAAAATAAATAAATCATGTCATGAGCCAGGCAAAAATTCACTTTCTTCGTTGGTCAGGGACTGAGGGAAACATGGAATGATCTTCTGATGATGATCTTCTGATACATGATGATCTTCTGAAAAATGAGATGATCTTCTGATAAGATTAAAAAGTGTGCCAAATATATTATTCTGCTATAGGACACACTTTGGGACTGTTTGCTTTAGGTTTTTTTGGCCACACCTAGACCACAGAATACAGGAGTATTTTTGCATTCATTCTAATAGCACATCTTAACATTTTTCCATTTTGTATGCAAGCAGGACATGGATTTACATATACAAGGAACCTACAGAGACCAATAATGCAGTAACAGTAGTGTGCTCCACCAAGTACATCTGAGACACAGCTATATGTGGAGGACCAGAAACCAAGACATGCTCTAGTGAGCATCCACATGTTACTGCAGATGTTAGCTCTATATTTTTACCTTGTATGCCATGTAACATGCTCCACATTTAACAGGATAATTTTGCTTTGGTCCTCCACACTGTCATTGTCCTGATTTACTTTACTTAAACTCTGCCTTCTTCTGGGAGTAAAGAATTGAGGTGAATAAATCCATATATTGCTATAACAAGTATTATTCTTGAGATTTTTCATGTACATGGAGCATTTAAAACCCTCAAAATTATTATTCACTCAACTGTGGATAAAACTTTCAATTAATTATATAGAGTAACTAAGCTTTCCACATTGAATCCTTAATTCCCTTTGATTAAAAAGCTAGATGCATGTTTGTATGCACACACATGTACGTATATCTGAAGTATAAGATGTAGTAATTACTTTTACCTTCCAGAGTCTTTGAATTCTTTTATCAAGCCAACCATAATAAATGCAAATGTTGAATAGGAAGTCTGGAATTTCCACATTGCACAAGTTAAAGTAGCTAAAATTGTGCACATCAGGTAATCATTGGTGTTCAGTGATAACAGAATAGCAGATAACACCAGACAACACCAGTACCCCTATTTTATGTCCAATCTGGAACATGAAACCAGAGAAAACTGTAATACTGAAATGATGCGTAAAGTGACACTAAGGATGGGATTCAGATCCAAATTAAGACAATATTAATACAGGTTAGTGTCTGAGGCACAGAGTAAAATTCGGCTGCCTGAATTAGACAGCAGTGTTTCATATGTTACCTGGAGTGCCCTAGGTGGTCTGAGACCTGCAGCTTGCTGAATCAGCAGGTGGGATGTTGGCAGGATACTGTGGCATATCCACAATTGTTGTTACATGCCTTTGGATAACTGAGCTGCATCCAGAGTGCTTACCAAACCATTATTAATATATTGCCAGCTTCACTGTTGGTATAAGCTTGCAAAATCATACGGGGTAGTAACATTCAAATGGCTGTGATATAATATACACAAATGTAGTGTAAGTGAAATATATTTTTCTTGGAAAACCACACAGTAAAAACAGGAATTGAATACCTAATCATATCTAGCCTAAGAGGCACCAAACAACCAATCTGTATCCATTTATTTCTTGATAGTTTAATAATTATTCAAATAACTCTTCTGTGGAAAGTTTTCTGTCTTTTCTACATTTATTTCCCTTTTAGGGGAAAGGACATTAAACACTTTATTTACCTATAGCATCAAAACATGAGTACAAGTCTCAGTGGTGAGACTTTTCCTAGGCTGGTGAGAGGCATGTCAGAAAACATCACATTAGAGTGAAGGCAATAAAAGAGTCAATGGCTGTATGAGAAAATAAATAGTAGCAGAGACCATGGTAGAGCAGAAGAAAAAACAGAATTCACCGCAAAAAAACTGTGAAGAAGATGGAAAAAGGAAGAATGAGAGAATACAGTCTAAAAGCTAAACATTAGGGGGAAGAAAACAGCCTATTGAAGGGAAAATTAAGACAGTTAAACATAATACACTAACAGAATGGAAGAGAAAAGAAAGGGATTGATTTGAGAGTTTCATGGTTATATGATAAACTGGAAAGTATTAAGGAAATGTTACTGTTACTCTTATTAACTTTCCTCTGGTTTAGTTTTAGTTAAGCTAAATCCTGCAGTTCTTTGTTCAGGTAGTATTTCATTTGACTTGCCCAGTATGTATGTAGAAAAGGAAGGAAGTGATTGATTCCAGGTATGCTGTATTAAGTAGGCTTTGCTAAAAACTGTATCTCAAAACTGTTAAAATAAAATTCCCATAAACCAGATCTGCAGTTTTGCCTTCAAAAGCTAGCTTAATCAAATCATCTGGTATCAGAAAGAAATACATAATACTTTGTTGCCCTGAGTTTTGCAGTTCTTGATGTTTTCATTCTTCTGTAACTGTTTCTCACACATTCTCTGTAAACATAACCATGTTTTTATAACGGTAGTTTATTATTTACATTTCTTTCTCCTGGGCGGAGAGATTTGATGGATATTTCCTTTGACCAGTGTGATTGAGGGCCAGCGAGTTCTCCCTCCAATCCACTGTGGTTTCTAAGAGACGTGTAAAATAAAGTCGGGCCGGTTCAGGCCCAGTCTTCTTGGCTCTCTCTTCAGCAGGTGTTTGTGTCTTGCGACAAACAATTATTTTCTCATTTTCATCTAGTCTTGCTAGTACACAACTGTGTTCATATGGCCCAAAATATCTGATGTGAGGCCACGTTTCCTACAGACATAAATGCTCATGAGTAAAAAATGCATTGTGTGAGTCATTCGGCTCCTCAGCACATCTGGGCAGTTCCCCTGCATGTAACTGTCTCAATCAGATATGAATTGTACAAGACTTCAGTACAAGGACTTTTTTTTTTTCACTGAACCGAAACCTCTGTCCTGAATGTTGCAGAAGTCAGTTTTACAATTCTGTATTCTCTGACTTAAGCAATTAAGACAACATCAGTGTCAGACACTAAGTAACCTGTACTAATTGCAAACACTATAACTAAACTGGTGATATAATGGGATGGCTGGGTTTTACCCCGTGTCAAAGTGAACCATGATCTCACTTCTAACTCTCCTCTCAGCATTTGATTTCAGTTTTCAGATGTACACAATATTAAAAAAAAAAAATAAAAAGGTTCTGTAAACATTACTTATTTACTCGTTTATTCGTTTACTCTTTCTCCATGAAGCAATAAAGTCACTTCTGCTGTTTGAGTCTGTCTTCTATAAGTTATACTAGCAACCAAAAAAGGAGTAGGAGATGGTAGACGCTTTCTTTGCCAAACAGTTAGTTTACAATCTGGAGGCTCAACATGCTTTAACCCATCTGAAAATCCTGCACATATTGCAGGACTTCTATGGCTTCTGTTCTGATTTATTCCTACTGATTCAGACCAAATATTGTTCAAAGGAAGAGAAAGAATCTGTTGATAATATTCTTCATCACTCTCAAATCAGAGTTGAGAGAGGGAAACTGGAAGTTCAGCCAGAATATGAATATCCAATTAATCAACAGATTAATTTGATATTTATTTCAGAATTTTCCCTTCCTTCTGGAAAATTTGTTTCTTCATAGTATTTTTGAAGTACTGATAACTCCAAGAGATTTCTCTGAAACATTTTAAAATCTGAAAATCTGAACACATATTAACAGGGTTCCTACAGATAGGTTTTAAGGGAAATTAAAATCTCCAAACTTAATTAGATGGAAAAAAATGTTTATAAGCCTTTTAAGATGTTTAAGGTACGTATTGTGTATATATCAGCTTATCAAACAGTCCCTCTGGTATTCTAAATTTAATGTCAGTGAGAGAAATATGTTTCCTTTCTCTTCCGTGTTATGGTTTGAGCTTTGAATCAAAAAGCAGTGCAGGTGTTGGCTACATGGACATGCTGTCCACCAGCACAACAAGCTTCTATGAGCAGATTCAAAATCAGCATAGATTCCTTCCTTCTCTCCCTCCCTCCACCATAATGTCAGGAAAGCAACACATGGCATGAAGGCAGGACTAAGCTGATGAAGAGATAATTCATGTGACATATAAATGGTGTTTTCTCTTGGCAGCACCACTTGAAAAGAGTGCAGAAATTAATGTGTGTCCAGTAAAACCAAGACAATGGTATAGCGCAATGTAAAAACCACAAATTTCCTGCTGCAATCTTGTCAGGTGGATTCAAATTTAGCTCTGGATACAAACTTATTTAGTTAGGAATACAAAATACTGCCTTCTATTTATAACAGAGAAAGAGTGTTCAAATTATTGTTTTTGTTATTAGGACCTTTTCCACAAGAAAAAGATGGTACATAAAGTTCATGCAGTTTTCAAAGTTCACATATACAAGGTTTGTATTTCATAAAATCTTTAAAGATCTTATAGATTAATTTAGCAAATCTCAGAATCTTTTATAACAGACAGGTCTTATATAAATGTTTATATCCATTATATAATTCCATTCTGACAGGACTAAGGCAGTTAGAAACAGAGAAACAAATAATATAACCTCTCAAATATATTAGCTGTAGTATTCCTGTAAACATTCTTATTCCGCATTCAGGATGTGAGTGTTATCCAGGACAACTCATCCATCAGGAACCATTTAAACTACCTCTTTAAACTACATGCAGGGGCTGACTTTCACAGGATGGCAAGTAAATATCCACATACACCTGAGCTAGTCAGATCAAATGTGCTACTAGACTGAAAGCAGCTCAGGCACCTTAATCATAGTATTTGGATATATCAGTTGTCACTACATTTCCAGACACAGAGGCAGAAGAATTATTTTTTAATGGAAACTGCTGGATATTAAATACGTTTGGCCAATAAGGAATTTGTCTCTATTTTCAAAAGGTCCATTTGGAAAATTCTGGCACAACTTCTTGCTTCTCCAATCTATTTTGACAGTCACTGAAAATCATTTTTTAGTAAAGGTGCCTGCCATCAGTTTCTAAGAGATAGCTGTCATTAATTCAGATGTGCAGAAATATTTAGTAGTGTTAAACAAGAAGCTTGCCTTGATTCTTAGGCAAGTACCAAGCTGTGAGTAGCTGTTGAGTCTGAGCCTTGGAGACACATCCTTGAGATCATCACTTTGGGCTCAAAATTGAGAAATGTTATTGATAGCAGTGATTGATCTCTTCAACAGCTGCCTACTTACACCTATTTGTAACTATCCAATTATCTTTAAAAGATTAAAGTAAGGAAAATTTTGTTTCTTTTCATTATTTTCTTGAACAGATTTCAATTTTTTCCGTCTTGCTTTGTCATTTGAGTTACCTATAGGCTCCTAAAGTATTAATCTCACATTAGGAAGGACCAGCTCTTTGAAAGTCAGTCCTCCTTAAAGCTTGTCAGTACAAACTTTTCTAGACCATGCTTTTGCCAAGAAACATTGAACCAGACAATCCTTGAGGTGCCCTTCTAACCTGGTATTCTACAATTCTATGAAATGTTCACAATTATTATGAAGTTTTGAACATCTTGGCCAGTTCTACATATTCTTCTAGAGTAGTTTGAAATTCACTTGCATTAAGTGCAAATTCAGGCCATTAAAACAGGGTAGCTGAAACAGATAATGTCACTGCAAAAGTAGTTTGCAAAAAAACGAAAGCAGGTACTGAATCATCCTAGGGTAAACACAGAGGCAAATGTAAAGCAGCAAATCTATTTCCAACCTGCACAATCTGCCAGTGTATTTTCTACTCTCTTTAGATGAGTTTCTTATTATTTAAATTGTCTTCTGGTGTTGTTGCACCCAATAAAATATGATTACACTCTCCATATACAACACATAATACACATAATATATAATCCTGGATTATGCACAATAACCCAAATAATAAGAAAACTATGACAGTCTGTTTTCTAGCATATCTCCCTCCTTAATCAGAGCAGTAGAAACAGTTTTCAAGTTGCAGCAGTGCTTCACTAAACTAAGGCATCTGTTGTGAGTGGCGTTGTTGCCATCACCTCAGTGATGCATTACTTTCAGAAAATAGACTTGTTCATTCCTCTATTCAAACTGTTTGTGAAAATGCAGCTTGGATTTGAAGAATGAGACTCAAAGATGTTGGTGAACAAATTAAAAACAGTTTAGATATCACAACCTGTGCATGGGACAGGTCTGCTTCCTTCTATCATACAAAATGTATTCTAGGTAAGGACTTGTGGTGGTGAGACACAAGATCTGCACTAATGGAAGTCTTATTGTACAGCTTCAATTGAATTAGGCTTTGGATTATTAAAGAGACGCATCTTTCTCCATTTAGCATGTACAGCACAAAAAAAAATCTTTTCCTCTTGCATTCATCTACCTGGCAATTTGAAAGAGTTATTGCAACCTGTGCAACCAACTGTTGTTACAATACAAGGAAGCAGAACAGAGCAGTCAAGATCTCTGGTACATCTTTTGGTGACAGCTGGCTGAGCACAAGCTGGCAGTATGCCCCAGTGGTCAAGGAGGCCATCAGCATCCTGACCTGCATTAGAAATAATGTGTCCAGAAGGATCAGAGCAGTGACTCTCTCCCTGTACTCAGCACTGGTGAGATCACACCTCAAATCCTGTGCTCAGTTCTGGTACCCTCACTACAAGAAAGGCATTGAGATGCTGGAACCAGTCCAAAGAAGAACAAGTAATAGGACAAGAGAAAACAGCCTCAAGTTATGCCAGAAATGTTTTAAATGGGATATTAGTGATGCCTTAGTGATTTCTTCACTGAAAGGGTTGTCAAACTTCAAAACAAACTACCCAGGGCTGAGTCACTGTCCCCAGATGTATTTATAAGACCTGACGATATGGTTCTTAGGTTAAGTGGTGGACTTGGCAGCACCAGGTTAATGGTTAGAATCAATGATCTTCAAGGTCTTTTCCAACCTAAACCATTCTGACTCTATTCTACGATACTTTTCCACTGTGTTTTAGAAGAGTAATAATTATTTAGAAGAATAATAGTTTTATAAAAATTTTTTCCTTCTCTCTAGGATGATTAATCTTTAAAATGCATTGGATTTATACGTTCAAATTATATATGCTGAAGGACAAAAGACAGTTAATAGGAGGCTTGAAAGAAATAGATCAAAAGGCCTTTATCAGCTGCTTACTATTCTCCACAATGGCTCTGACAGTGATTGAAAACATTTATCTGGTTTTGGGTGCCAGCCCAGCATACTGCTAATAGTGAGAAGACAATCTGCAGTTTTAGATTTATAAAGTTGCCTCTCCAAAACCAGATCTCCTTCTCCACCATTTTTAACATTTTACAAGTTCTACAGCTGTAGATGGACTTAGTTGTTCAGTGAAAGATCTTTAATACAATCATGTTACCGTTTGTCCACAGCAGTGAATTGAAAGCATGCAGTTCTGATTAATTATATTAGAATCATTCAGTCATAGGATTACTGTCTTAATTGGGAACAAATACAAGTCAAAATAGACTACTGCTAGATGCCCCAGGAGATTGTTTTTCTGAATTTTTAACAGGCTGATCTTGTGTATACAAATATGGCAAGACAATGAGAATAAAAAGCAAAGGGAGGTTGCCATCAAGTTGTGAAATCATCCAGGAAGTGGGGAACTTATGTTCAAAGTTCATGAAAATGCAACAGATGCTGTCTATCAAATGAGCAACTCTGTTTACAATTACAAGAAATGTCTTTAACAAAAGCTGGCATTTGGCTACATTTGCTAGATTTGTCTTTTGTTACAATCCAGATGTTTGTGCGAGTTTGCAAACGTGTTTCTTGGGGTCCGTTCAGTATTTGGGACATTCTTGGCTGACTTTTGCCTACTTAAGAGGGTTTTTTAATGTTTTCAGATGGAAACCATGAGAAATTTTAATGTGTTTCATAAGACCTGGGCAACAGCAGGCAAAATAAGATAATTTGTGTTGTTAGTCATTGTGTTTCCAAGGGTCATTTGACCCAGCGCTAGGCTTAGTTTCCTAAAATCTCTGTACATAGCACCAAAGAACCAGTCTAGACATGTTTACTTCAAAAGACATCATCAGATCCAAGTGTCCTGTATAAGGGCACTTCATCTGACTCAGGCCCAGTGATGTGTCTTTATGAGCTCAGGATTTGAGCTGGATCATATCTGAACAGCTTGAAATACAGGAGAGTAAAGTCTGTCAGCATCTGGCCACAACATAATATTTATTTCTTGTGGTCATCCTGACTAAGAAGATCCAAAATATTTATTAAATATTTATTATGTAGCAATGGATAATGCAGTTTTACCTGAACTATAACCATTGAACTGCTGCTGTTTCCTCTCCAACTGCTTGACTTAACTAAAACCAGTTTCAGCAGTCTGTTTTGTTAGTATGAACTTATTTTAATTTTGAATTCTGCAGGATGGTTCAGAGTATGTGTTGGTATGGTTTGTTAAAAGGGAGGCTTAATCACAGATAGGAGCTGTCAGTGCTGCTATAATATAAGTACATATTATTTGTACACCTAAGGCATTATAATTTTGTACTTCTTTGGCCCCATGAAAAGGAAGATAAAATAAACAACACTTGTATTTTGGTTTTTATAAAATCTGGATCCCAAAACAGCAGCATGCATAAACTAAAATATACCGAGCTGTTTTAAAAAATTCAGACCTGTCACCAAGATTCCTCCTGATTCCAAGATCACAAAATGTTGAGACACAGATGGGCAGTGAGAGTCCCTTTCCTAAGCCTGCAGACTTGACAGCAGGGCCTCAGAGTTCAAGGCTGATGCTCAAAGGGGTTTAGCATTTCCATGGCTTTTTTTGGCCAAAATAATGGCAGCAAATGAGGGGGATGATGTGAATAAGGACTTCTTCATAGTAAATGGAAATTGAGAGGTGGGTTTTGGATAAAGCAAATTCATGGAGGAATCCTGTTTATCTTTTCTCACTTGAATTTTTTCATATTAAGTATTGTTGGGGAGCAAAAGAGAACTACTTAAAACGTCATACACCACAGCTTTCATGTGCAGGAAACCACAAATCACTATATCAAATAAACTCTAACCAAAGTTAACTAAAATATTAGCTTATGATTTTTCAGGCAGATAATGCCTTGAAAAGTCAGCAGAAGTACCTGGGGCGTGGTAAAATCTTAGCCATGATCCACTTTAATCCAGCCTGCCCTAAATTAGCATCCTCCCCTTCTATGAAAATACAGATTTTAATTAAAGCATCCTGAGTGTATAACTCTCGTCTCCTTAGTAATAGTGTAGCACAGTAGCCTAGTGACTAAGCAATCCTCTATCAAGGGTTTTATTTTATATCCTCCTCCATCACCACCTTCGCTGTCTTAGTCATGAAGAAAGCTTTGGGAATTTCATATTGAAAGCAAAAGTTCTTAGTTGCATTGCAAATTATTTTCATATGATATTCAAATCTACTTGCATCATAACATTTGCATACACATCCTATCTATGTGTACAACACTGCAAATTGTGCTTTACTTGTTACCTATAATCTGAAATAAGGGCTGGCATTTCTTTTGACACAATTTGGCAATTGCTACAAAATATTATATTTTCAATTTTGTATATCTAAGCTGGGACAAGTCAGATTATATAAACATATTTTATGATTTTGGTTCTCTTGATTTTTACTGACTCAGAAAGATTTTAGCTACATGGAAAACCAACCCAATTAAACTTAGATCCTTGATTCTGTTCCCTGCATTTATAACTGTTTATCTTTCCTAGCAAGTAATGCCACTTACTTGTAGACTTGGGAGTCCAACGAGATGTGAAATGTGTTATCCAGGTTTGCTTTGCTTCTATCTCCTGACTTTTTTCTCCTACATTATTTGGCACCGCAACAGCTGGACACTGAACTGAGGTTTGTCCAAATGTCTGGGCTAATTTCCAACTAGGTTCTTTGAACAGATGTTCCCACTGAATTTTACCAGGGGCTGGTTTCACAGTTCCAAGAACCTGCCATATGCTCCTAAAAAAAAAAAGACACCTTTTTTGCTGGGGGAACTGCCTTTTATACTAAGATTCAGCTAAAGCTATCAGTTAGAAGTTCAAAGTTCAGACCACTCTTTAGTTATCCAAATATATATACAGATATATATTTTTTTAATTAGCCAAGTACCATAGGTAAATTCCCTATATTGCACATTTTCCCACATCTCTTAATAATCATGTTTTCTTAGTGCAGGAGAAACAATCTCTTTCCTTTTCATTAGAAGATTCAACATAATTTTCTAGTCCTCAGATCATAGGTTATCTAAGCACCGAGTCAAGATTGTACTCTTCTTTCCAACAAATTTGCTCAGATGATGGAATATTAAGATTAAAATGTGAATGATGAAATTTAATGACAGTGTGTGCAGCTGAAGACTCACAAAACCTCTTACAGCTGAACACAAATTGCACTGCCTATCATTTTTGTATGTAGCTTTTAAGTAGCTGACATGTGACAAGATTTGAATTCTAGTGATAGAAAAGATATTTTCTTTCTCTTAGCCAAACTAACAGTTAGAGGAATCTTATCTGAAAAGCAATGTCTGATTTCCTTCCAAAGAACAGAAATATGAAATCCTAGTGCTAGGAATACGATGTTTAGGTCACATTGCCTGAGGGTAAATCTACATGTCTAGTAGAACTATGTGTCTTTGTCCACTCTGACTGAGTTCTGAGCCAGACTGCTGCAGGAGAACAGTGATGAGCCTGAGCTAATCAGCCTCACTTATAGGACAGATATCCCAGGTTACACTGAACACTATGCTAAAGCCATTCTGCAGTTCCAGACCACTGCACAAAAACTGCGTGTGTGCAGCTGTCTGCACCCAGCCATGAAGTCTCTGATCCTTCCTCTCCCTCTCCATGCCACGCTTGGACTAGTAGTTATGGTTTGAGAACATCAGTTTGGGTTTGCAGAAATTAAAATTATAAAAATTTCAACCGTTTGCTAAAGGATTAGTCATTTTGAAAGGCCTTGGCTAAAACAACAGCTTTGACTATTTTTTTTCCAGGTGTCTAGAAACATAGTTGTTTCTTCTAAGACACTACTAGAAATTAGTTCAGTGATGTAGATACAAGTTTGCAAGGTATAATTACATAAGGAAATATACAGACATCTCAGAGCAACTTGAGCTGCTTTTTTTCACAGTAGTAGACTCACAAAAGAATTCAGTATTGAATTTACTGAAAAGAAACAAAGTTGTGCAGGATTTCTGATATACACAATTTAAAACATTACTTTTTTATATATAAGACAGAAAAAACTGTAATAGGAAAAAAATCTCACATAATTGATTTCAAAATGAGCACATTCTTGTCCTAATCTCTCTCAATGGCACCACTAGGAGGAAACTGCTAGAAAATGTTATCTCAGCCAAGGCATGTTTTGCCTAGACAGAAAACAATCCCTATTTGCTGTTGTTTTTAAATTGTTCTGTGTCTTTCCCTTGCCAAAACTCACTTCATTACTTTTCAGTTTGCATGGCATTTAGTTCTTTCAGTGTCATTTATTCGTATCCACAACAAAAAATGTAACATCTTTATAGGAGTCTCTGAATTCTTTTTGTGAAATTTTAGTTATTTAAATTGAGAAGAGGTATCTAGACATAAGCACTAATATTTTGATAGATTGAATGATTTATGAGAATGAAAGGCATGGTGTAAGAACCAAAACCTAGTAGAAAAATTATTTTGAAAGCATGTTAAAGACATTTTCAGCAGTCAACTTTTTCTTTATTACAATTCACTAACTGTGCTCTGCTTTGCTCCACTCTGCAGCTTACACCAGCACTGGAATGTTACTGGTATTAGCAGTGCTCCAACTAATTCTCAGGATCAAATTTGTGCTCCATTAAAAGAGAATTATGAAAAATCCTGCCACTCATCTCAATGCTATTACTTATACAGCAAAAGCATTTTATTTTTCTTGAGTTTTCTGTGCAGCATGCACTCTACATTCTCTACCACATTTGCTTTTGAAGGAGTCATTGCTTTACAAACACAAACTTACAAAACCCATTTTGTTTGCCTGAGCAGTACTGACTACAAAAGGATATATTCATTCTTATAAAAGCCATCTTTGCAAAACCAAATCAAAACTCTGATGTTCTCAGAGTTTCAATACTTGTCTAAAAAGAGTGACAGCAAGGATCTTCATCCTCATTAAGCCACTTTTTGTCTTTACACATTTGCATATTCCAAATTTAGATCCTATTCTATGCTAATGAACATTGCTATACCGTGATGTGTGAAATTCAGAACTTGCTGAATTTAACAGGAATGGCCTGGATTTTCTACATATGTTAAATGTCTCTGAGTCAACAGAATTAATTTTCATAGTACAAGAAACTCTACTTTTGGACAACATATGTGGCAAATAGACATGAAACATTTATGACTTTGTGTCTTTTACCTCTTCTTTATACCAAATATGGTCCCCCTTTTTTAATGAGGAGTTGCCTTCTATTTCATAGTTTGCAAATGACTAGATGTAGAGCTGGTAGCCCTAGAGTGATTATTGCAGTATCAGCTATTTTAATTCTTTTCTAGTGTTAAAATAGTGCAATCTACACTACTTTCCACATTTTTAGACCAGGAAAAAATGGGAGGGTAGTTTTAGTATGTTCTTTATAGTGTATTCCAGTCTTTGCTCACAAAAGTACTCCCAATGAACAGAATGGTCAGTATAGTATTTTAATTAGAACAGAATATCTGTGTTTTTAAGGACTATTGATTAGGAGTTTTCTTGAAGATGGACTGTTTCCAAATATAAAAGTGTCTGTTGTAGTTATTATAGCGATAATACTAAAATAAAAGAATTTCATCTAACTTTTTAAGAATGGCTAGCTGTATATTTTTTTCCCCTCTGAAGTACTATACTTAGGGTAAAGTAACAACTAGTAAACAGAACTAATGTGAAGAATTAAAAAAAATCCATGGGGAAGTTTCTAGGCCAGAGATCTAGGAACAATTTTTCTGAAGTGACTCATCAGAGCTACTGAGTAACATTCCCTCGTACAGCAAAAAGTTATTTAGTGTTTTTTTGAGTTAAACTTATTAAATCTTTAGAAGAAATAGTTGCAAAAAGATTTGTATTTCCTAGTATGTTTAGATCTATAAATAAACTAAATTGGCCCAAATTTATTTCTGTTAAAAAAAAAATCTGAAGTGGAAGTAAATTTTGTCAGTCTGATAATTTTTATGTGCTTTTGGGGTTGTTTTACTGATCTGTAAATAAAGATATGAATAAGCTTAGAAACAGCATCACAGCAATGGAACTTTCCTCCCATTGCTTCAACTAATATCTGATTTCTGTAAATTTCTCCATTTACTCATTGAATGGTGAAAAAACAAATTAAATCCATCAGATCAAATATCATGCAATGTAAATAGGTCTAATTTTGACAGGATTTTTAGTCCAGTCTTTACCTAAGACTTATTTGGATGAGTACATAAAATTCCCCAAACTGGTTAAAGTTCTCATTGTCTTGTTTTCTTTTTTAAACTTAAATCTCTTTATATTTTTCTTAACAAGCTAATGTTAAAATACATATGGAAGATAAATGGTGGGAGACATTTCCAATTTAAAGTGAAACCCTTATCATATATGAAAAATAGCCTGAATATTTTCCATTCATGAAGATTCCCAAAAGCAAATAAGCACATAACGTTACACATAGATTGTTTCAATTACTGCTTCACAAAATAAACATGAAACAACTCTTCCTACAAGTATTTTAAACAAAAAACCACAGTGTATTGATGTTATATTCAAATAACAACCAAATCTAACATTATCAGTCATTCATTAGTTATTAATACTTGTAATAATCTGATTAGCAGTTAGCTTTAGTTCACTCTATATCTACAGTTCTAGTCAGTGGTGTCTCTAGATCCTCTTTTCTAGACATCTTGAATATTGATATCCTTTCTGTCACTTTCTCCTTTTTCTCATTAGAACTTATATCCTTCCATGGAATAGCTTGGGAAGTGATGGAATAGGTATTTTCTGTGAGTAGAATATGTATGGTAGGAGTATTCTGGCATTAAAAAAATCACTTGGACTAACAGGATTGCAATGAGGTGAAACACCATGTACTGATCAGTCTTCAGGTTGGCCACAAAATTCTGGCCAAGGCAACAAGAGCTCTGACCTGTGAGCATCTGCTGGCAGATGCATGCACACGTTTCATACTCCTCTCAATCAGCCAAGGGTGGCAGTGTTCAAGACTGTGCTTCAACTGTATGTCTCAGTAGATATAACCATAGGATTTAGAGCTGAATAATTTCTCCTAAATATAAAGGCTTCAGATTCAAGATGTTCAATTTTAATACATTTTGAAATTTTCATATAATGTAAACCCCAAAAAAATCATGTTAGATCACTTATTCTGGCATATGTAATACAGGCCTCCAAGTTCCACCCAGATGGCTTTATAACAAGCCTGAAGACCTTAATCAGTCTAAAACCTTCAAGCCTTGAAAAATAAAACTTTGTCTCAAAACAAAATGCAGAAGAAACTGGAATAATACCAACCACTAGACTCTCCTGTTGATGGGGAAATGAACTGGCTAAAACCAAAAGAAATCTTATAATTTATGTATTTCTCTCATTGTGTGATGTTTAACAGCTTATAACCTAGGTGAAAAAGAAAAGGACCACACATGAGGTTATCACAACAAATCTGTTTGCACCTTTTCAGTGGAATGCATGCCTTACACAAGGCTTTTTGAAAGCCTTTTTCCTCAGAGAAAAAGAAAGCCTGGGATAATCTTAATATACAGGAAAATTGTAAAGGGAAATAAAACATACCAGAAAGGTTTTCAATAAATTAACATTCTAAGTCAGACTTCTCAAATATTAACTGTTAAAAATGAGTAAGAAATGGAGTAATTCTTGGTATTGAATAGAATCAATCAAGATAAAAGCTCTCATGAAACATAGATCTACAAAGAAAATCAAAATTATTTGGGAGGGGGAATGAACAGTTTATCATGACATAAGAAATGACAAAAAATGCATAAGGAACTGATTTTCATACAATCATAAAATCATTCCATATCCTGAGCTGGAAGAGACCCACAAGGATCATCAAAGTCCAACTCTTGGTCCTGCACAACAGCATCCCCAAAAGTCATACCATGTGCCTAAGAGCATTGTCCAAACACTTCTTGAGCTCTGCCAGGCTGGTGTTGTGACCACTTCCCTGGGGAGCCTGTTCTAGTGCCCAGTCACCTTCTGGGTGAAGGACCTCTCCCTGATATCCAACCTAAACCTTGCCTGACACAGCTTCAGGTCATTTCCTCGGGTCCTGTTACTGGTCACCACAGAGAACAGATCAGTGCCTTCCCCTCCTCATCCCCTCATGAGGAAGCTGTAGACTGCAATGAGGTCTCCCCTCACTCTCCTCTTCTCCAGGCTGACCAAATGACCTCATCCACTCCTCTTTCAGCTTCCCCCAAAAGGCCCTTGACCATCCTCATGGCCCTCATTCAGATGTTCTGCAATAGCTTAGTATTTTTCCTATATTGTGGTGCCCAAAACTGCACTCAGGACTCAAGGTGAGACCATCTCAATGCAGAGCAGAGCGGGATAATCGCCTCCCTTGCCCGGCTGGCGATGCTGTGCCTGATGCCCCCCAGGACAGGGTTGGCCCTCCAGGCTGCCAGGGCACTGCTGACTCATATTTAATGTTCCACTGATCAGAACCCCCAGGTCCCTTTCTGTGGCACTGTTTTTCTGTGTATCATTTCCCAATCTGTCTGTACATCCAGGGTTGCCCCATTCCAGGTGCAGAATCCAGCACTCATCTTTGTTCAGCTTCATATGGCTAGTATTGCCCAGTCCTCTAATTTGTCATGGTGTTTCTGCAGGGCCTCACTGCCTTCAAGCGGCAGTCAGCAGCTCCTCCCAGTTTTTATCACTGGCAGACTTACCTGTTATACCTTCAAGTCCCACATCCAAGTCATCTATGAAGAGGTTAAAGAGAAATGGCCTTAGGAAAGAGCCCTGTGAAACCCCACTACTGACAGGTCTCCTGTATATATTGTAGTTAATCTGAAAACATATTTTTAGAAACTTAGTCGGTGAATTACTAAGATATTACAAACTACTCTGCATTTATTATATATTTCCGTATTTAAATATACTGATTTAGGAAAAAGGGAGGAGCAGGAAACTCAACAAATTAAGGCTTAAACTATACATTGCAGAAAACATTCAAGTTGGAGACATGGAGTAAAAAATGAAAAATGAATTATCTATCTTCCTTAGGGAAAATCTACCAATACCTACTTCTATTCATAGCACTCTTATGCACACTTTTTTATTGATTAATTTGTATAGCAAAATGATAGACACTTTTCCCCCCACACACTTTTGTCAGTGACAAGGATTGTCTATGAATATCAAATCATATACAGCAGGATGTGATTATGAGTTGCCAGGTTTGATTTGTGGAACACATCACATTTGCATATTCCAAATAATATTTTCAGATATAAATAAAGGGGGAAAAAAGAATCATTTTTAATGTATTCATAAGAAATATTTAATAATTAAAAGACAACTTTCTGTATATTTGTTGTCTCTTTCATTTACTTGGTCTTCATCTCACATTTTAATTCCTTTAGTTAAAAGTGTTAGATATAATGCCTACCACACTAAATGCTTTCAGGGAAGCTTATTTTAAAGCTGAATGGAACTTGTCTTTTGGCCTCAAAATCCCAGAAAGACCAGCAGTTTCTGTTCCAACAACAAAGAACTGCATCTTCGTCAATAATTGGTCACAGTGGTAAGTGCAAATGGAGTGCAAGGTGAAAACAATAAGGTAGAATGGATATAGAAAGGGTGTAGTCAGTCCAGATAAAGATGTATGCTTAAAATGTAATTGTTGTGTGTTCTTATCCCAGTGCATGGATAAGATTCATCCCTAACAGGAAGATATAAAAGGCCTTACTGAATATCAAAATGTGTTTCATTTATAGGGGTTGTGCTGTGCTTCCCCTTTTCAGGGATACAATATTTCACCTTTTTGTGGAGGACTGCTTTCTCTTTTTTGTTGTGCTTTTTCTCTTCTTTTCAGTTCACTATCTGCCATGAGTAGGTGGCTGTCAGTGTATGTGGGAGAGCACTTGGTTACATCAGGGATTCTTGCTTCATGAGTGAGAGGAGTGAAGGAAAAACTCACACCAACACATATTTTTTCAGCCTATTTAAATAGACTTGGCAATACCAAAGAGATGATAATAATCTGGACACCTATAGCCCTAGGACCTACTCATGCCTTCCACTTCTACATAGAGAAAGCAAGAGTCATCCAACCGTTCTGCTGAACTTCCACCATTTCCTCAAATTTAGAAAGTCCATTTCTTTCTTCCAACAGCCACATAACCTCCTAGGTAAAGGCATCCACTAGGAGTGGTGCCATTTGAGATCAGCTACTAGTACTGAGTACTAGTACTACTAGTACTATTAGTAGTAGTATTGCTACTAGTACTACTGAGATCAGCTTCCACCCACTAGTATCATAGTAATTCGGCAGAAGAAGCTGACCCACACTCATTGAAGACTGTATGAACAAGGACCACTGTGACAGCCAAGCAATTCTAATGTCAAGAACTCTGGCAAAGTTGGACATCTTTTGTAAGCATCTGTAAATGGTTTGTTTGATACCTGTGGTCTGAATCCTTGGTCAGTTTCAAAAGAGAGGGACAAATTGTACCCTTCAGGAAAACAAAGGGAGATTAAACATGCGTAAGTCCCATTCCCTACTCTCATAAAATTTTTCTTAAAAATAAATAATTGGAACATTGAAGACAGTTTGAATATGAAATGTTGACATCACGTTTAGTGGCCAGTTACATATTTTTGTGGACTTTCTGTGATATTTCTGTGTCCAAAACTGTTGTGTTTTATGATGGCAAAACAGCCATTTAAGAAAGAGAGTAAATCTTTTAATATTGTTTTTATTATGTCATTTGGATATGAAAGAATGATGGAAAAATGTCAGTGAAAGTCTATAGAGATTGCTTTTAGCTGTCCTTATAACGTATCATAGCATCTCCGTCAAAAATGACAAATCTTGTGAGATTCTGTTAGGAATTGTTCTGGGAATGGAATAAAATTTTTCAATTGCTTCTTTCATATTCTAGGTACCAGAAGGCAGATTACAGCTAAGCTATTATAGCTGTAGAATGCTGTCAGTTGTATTTTTCATTTTGCTTTGAAAGCAGTAATGCAAGTGCCAAGGACAGAGAGAGAATCTCAATGTGATGTGTTGTTTAAATGATGGCATATCAAAGGAAACAGAAATATGTGCCAAGCTACTAGTATGTGAATAAACAAATTGTCCAACACGTTGACAACTGTGTATTACAACAAATATCTAATTTTAATACAGGTTGGACAGATAGCACACTAATTTTAACTACTTCACTAAGGTAAGTTGTGGAATGTCTTGACAAAGAGTTTATAACACTAAAGTGTACATGCTTTCAAGTGGACACTTGTCACGTTCACTGAATAGAAATCTTTGGAGGATTCTTAGATACAGAGAAGCAACAGTTCATTCGGGGGCTTCTGAGTCTCTAACAGGAGTCTCTGGAAGAATACTCAAAACAACTGTTTACAAAACCTTTGTTCTGCCCTTCCCCTAAGCATCTACTTCTGCTTATTGTTGAAGATTATTGAGCTACGTGAACCTTTGGTTTTCCCTTGTACAACTTTTGTGTGACATCTAATGTGAAATACTGTAATATTACCATAGCAATAATAGTGTTAGGCAACCTGCTCCAAACTCTGAAGAGGCTGACTAATTGTTTCCTCATTCATTGCTATTATCATGCTGCCTATGATCAATCACATGGATAGCATCTACTAACACCTACTCTCTCAGATTCTCTACAAAGAGAAATAAAGTGAACCCTCTTCCCAAAGAATTTACATTAGGGAAAGCAGACACTTGGACAGGCAATAGCAGAAAGTCCAATATACAATGGTTTTAGTGCTACAACAGCTTAATTATTCAAAAGATCCTTTTTCAGTCATAAAATGAACAAGAAGCGTTTTGGATCTCCGTAATATATTAGCTGGCAGATGTTTATGGAGAGCACATTCCTGCATGAGGCTGCATGTGAGGAGGCATGAAAGTTCTTTCAGAATTCAGTAAGAGATGAAATCTGACATAAGTGATTATTAACATTTCAATAATTAATAAGAGCGAGTGTGAAGAGATCTGATCAGTCACACATATTTCATTTCAAAATCAAAGGCAAATCAAATTCTCCTTAGCCCTACCCTAATGATGCTGTAGGTATGCTGAACTGTATGTATACTTTAAAACTTGGCCTTTTAATATAGCACTTGTTACAAAAACATAGTAGTGTACAAAGTGAAATGCATTAGTCTTGCAAACCCTAAAGCAAACTTCTTAGTAATTATTTTCTAAACTCATACAGGACACAAAAAGGATACTTCAGCAGGACACAAAAATTCAAACTAAATTTTTACTTTTTTAAAGTTTTCTGCCATATTATATCTATTGTTCAGTTTTGCTAGAAAAGAAGAAATCTAATCCATGATCATATTCAGGAAGCTATCTTTCTCATCCTCTATTTTTATTAAATTAATTAAAAGTCCAATTTCAACAAAATTTCAACAGAATATGCAATAGCTCAGAAACTCAGCTGCAGTCTCTCTCTCTCCAGGCATATAAAATACAGGTACCACATCCATCAAAAATTAGCTTATAATTATTAATATAATTCTCAATACACTTTATTCACTGTAAACTGGATTCAGTTTATTTATTTAAAGAATTATTTTGTTGCCTTATTCCTTGTCAACTTGTATTTTACCTGCCTATTATATTGTTATACCTCTACAATATTCCTACTCTTCACCTTCACATTTCCTTGATGTCACATTTTTACTTAGATATTTGTTTTGGTGCAAGATTCTTTCATTGTATCTCAGACTTTTTTCAGTGTAAAAATATGAAAATAGGCAATAAAGTTCTGTTTGCTATTTTCTGTGCTTTGTTTTTATTACTTTTGTAACAGGCCTTGTGATTTTCCTCTGTTTATTTTGCTGCAAGATGTTTTGGTAAATTTCACAACAAATGGCCATTTCACTTGTTTCTTTTTCATGTGCCGCAGCTAAACTCGTGGGTCTTCTCAGAAGCCTTCGGCAGTGGTCGTGTGACGCGGAATCACCTTCTCCGTTACCCCCATCCCCTTGGGGGACCCGCAGCTGTTTTTGTTTTCCGTGCTGGTGTTTACAAAGATCACGCACGCGGGTTAATTAAAGCAGAAGAAGTAAAGAGACAGGAAAGGTTCTTTGCTGCTTAAGTCCAGCTGATTTTATTCCTGGAGTTGCAGGCAGGAGCTGACAAAGACAAGGAAAGCTGGCGGGGGCCAGCTGTTATACTTCAGGACAGGTGGGAAGAAAACCAATGAAATACCCTCAACCTTCTCCCTCCAATATCTGAACTTCCTGCCTGAGTTGTGGCGAAACCACATATTTCTCTTGTGTTACCTGTATCCATACCTTAGGTCCCATATATGGCTATGCCCTGGGAAGCTCTCCCCTCCACTGGTCACTTTGAACTATGCAGTTTTCCACTGGGTGTTCCTGGTCACACCTCTCTCTAAAAGACCCATGCAGGGCTTCCTTGGCCTCTTTCTTCTGGGTTACTCCACCACCTGGATGCCTCTGGACTTCCTCCCTGGACCCTCATAATGCAACACTGGATTTATGATAAATAGGCTATTATCCCAGAGAAGAGCCCTCTGTGTAGCCTTTCATTCTCACCGATGCTAGAACACCACGCCTGGGGTAACTCTCATTTCTAGAGGAGCCAGCAGAAACAGGTCATCTGAGGTAGCTAGAACTCTGTATTTTGGGATAGTTGTAAAACCATTGCAACTCGTCTCGGCAGGGATTTCACTCACATAAAAGATGCTGAAGCTACCTCGAGAGCACCGGATTAAGCATCTTTAAAAAACATCTAATATCTGTACAGAAGATAAGAAAAAACAGGGCAAGGAATATATTCACAAAGGCAACAATAATTGTAAGCAGGAATAGAGAAACAAGGCAGACTGAATTACAGTGGGTTGATTGCCACTTAAACTGTAGTCAGAAACCAACCTAATCATGTGTTGGTAAAAATTGACCTTTGGAGGGTGGGTGAGAGTGACATGCAGTGGCAGGAAAGCACTGGATGAAATGAGGAAGTAAAAACAAAGAAAACAGAGCTTGAGAGGTGAAACAGCTGTAGGAAATAGGAGCAGGGTCCTGATTTATTGCAGAGGTTTTGTTATAAAATCACATTGATGCTTTACAGCAACATAAATACCATGACATCAGGATGCTCTGTATCTCCTGTCATGAATCAAAGTGACTAAAGAACAAAAATAAAGTCTGTAATCTCTAGTTCTCCTTTCTTCGGCTTTTTCAAATTTATGCAGTATTAGCCCCTTGAGTCCTCTCAGGCCTACAAAGAGATAATATTCACATATATAGTGATCTTTAACAAATGGTACTGTATGCCTGGTGATATTTTCTGATAAACAATTTTCCTCTATGGCTCCATCTAAACACACCCTATGTATTCTAACCATTGATTTGATTTTGTTTTATGATGCTCCTAACACTCTCTTCATAATAATTCTACAGCTTCTTATAAGAAAACACAACAAGGAAAGATGTCACCAGGCATGTCAGTCACTTCAGTATGTCTAGTACTAATAACCAGAAAACAGCACTGTACTATTAAAGAGTAATCTTTGTCCTTCTTTTTCTCACTTACAAATGTACATACATAGTGTTATTTCCAATAATTGCTTTACAGACATCTGCTATAAATCATAAATAATAATAAAATAATAACAGAAATGTGGCAAGAGGTTACCCTTGACATTTCATCTCCTCTTCACAGTTCACGAAGTTATAATGCATCCAGCTTGAGAAACATTCCCATCCTGATTTTTACTTGTAACAGCACAAGGGAGCTTCAGACTGACTACTGGGCCTTTAATGGCAACACTGAACACCCGGACAGAATGACTGGCAGAAGTACACAAACACAAAACATTCATAAAGAAACACTTTCTTTTTTTTCTAAATGCTTAGAAAAATTATTAGAAAAATTGGTCAGAAAAAAAGACAGTTAATATCAGGGACTGCCCCTTCCATACTGGTGGAGATCCTGGGTCAGATTGTAACTGGACTGTTTGGAGTGTTGTGAGATAAATGAAAAAGGAATAAGAAGACACTATGAAATCACAAGTCTTCCACCTGTGACTGACCACACTAGAAAGGGTATTTCTTCCTGTGTCCTCTCCCTCCTACCACCATCTTCCCAAACGTGAAACTTCTAAACCGTCTCTACAAACTTTCTTTTACTAATGTGTGATAAGCAGCTGTGGCACCAACCTGTATACTATAATACCTTTTTGAAGGACACAGAATTACAATAGTCTCAATAGAGACAGATGCCTTCAAAACAGACCCTGACCTGGGTGTCCCTACATGAATAGTCCTTATGTATTGAGACATGAGCCTTCCCTTTCTGAAGGAACTGGAGGCAGATAACATTTTGATATGTAGGCAAAACTGACACATAGATATGCAAACAAAATCAATTTACAGCACTAAGTAAAAGTCATACCATGTCTGATTCAAAGCAGCACAATCAACACCTATCTGGAGGAGGCTCCACTCTCTGAATCATCCTGGGCAGTGCCTATTCACAGGCACTGTAGGAGCAAATACACTTGACAGGAGGAGGATGCCATTTTTACTGTGCCAAATTCTGCTCACATGTGATAAAAGCAAAGAGAAAGCCTGCATGGGATGGGAAAGATTCAGTCAAATGTGACATTTATTCCTCACTTGCTGAGGCTGTGTCCTTCACAGGCTGTTGTCATTAAACATCTATGCCTTTTTCACAGCTGCTGTCACTAGTATCAGTTGCCTACTCTATCATGTTTTCAGTCATCCCAGAGTGAGATACTGGTGGATTGCTTTGTCCTTTTATTCAAAAGCCTATCAAGTTAAGATGAGAGAAAATAGCCTCAGGTTGTGCCAGGAGAAATTTAGGATTTAAGGGAAGGTTTCTTCACTGAAAGGGTTGTCAAACACTGAAACAGGCTGCCCAGGGAAGTGGTTGTGTCACCAACCCTGGAGGTATTTAAAAGGTATGTAGATATGGCACTTAGCAACATGGTTTACTGATGGATTTTGTAGTGTTAGGTTTACAGTTGGACTTGATGATTTCAGAGGTCTTTTCCAATCTAAATGATCCTCTGATTCTAAGTTGTCTACTCATCTGCATGTACTGCTCCCCAGACAAGTGGCTTACATGCTCAGAGTGGCTTGATGAATACCAGGCTCCCCACTTGGGGGTATGCAGATGGAACAGCTAAGGCAGGGATCCTGAAAACCATGCTGGAAAATAAAGAACCATGTAGAATAGGGAAGAAAGTAATTTCATGATGCTACCTGCATAAGCTTTCTCTGCATGGCTACATGTTTCAGAGGCAGGCATATTCACACTGGTACAGCTCCCCCCTCATCCTGCCTGTTAGGGTAGAATCCAACTTGATCCCAGCAATCATTCTCACACCTTTCCGTACTAGGATTACTTATTTCCAGACATTTTCTAAGTATTGATCTCAGTATTATTTTTCCTTTGAATCTAAACTAATTTAATTCTTTTTTGTTTTTTTCATTGATGTATAGATGTAAAAAGAAAAGTTGCAGTGTCGCATTGATATTAACAGTAGAAGAATTTAGATAAACTGGCACCTATATATTGGCAACAAAAACACAACAGTGGGATGAAAGTTACTGCCAGAAGTACTGAAGATGTAAAAGATAGGATTGGAACATGAAGCTTAATAGCACTGGCATCTGTTGAACATTCCTTTTCATTCTGAATATATATGTCATACACCCACAAAAGCATACATCAATAGGAGTGGGTAAGGTGTTAATTCACTAAAGACTCATCTATAATCTACAACTAAAAAGGGAGTATTTCATTTTTCTACATGCCTTCTTTTTTGCTTACCTATAAATGTGTTCACTTAATATTCAGCCTTATGTCTCTATTCAAATATGCAACTTACAACTTTCCTCCTTCTGCCAGAAGCATCAAACACAGGCACCCTACGTGCAAAAGCTTTAGAGGAAAAGAATAAAAACCTGTCTATATAAAAATCTTCACTTTTAACCATGCAAATGCAAATGTATGTCAGGAATGGATCATATGCAGTACTTTATTACAGTAGTTTGGAAGCTCAGAACCCTTTAAAATAGCTTATTGTGACTAAGCTTTTGCTGTATTTTTAATCAAGAAAAAAATGCTCAAAACAGGGAAGTTTGGGCAAATTCAGCCACAAAACGTGCTTAAGTTGGAAAAACTAATCTCTGGGTACATATTTTGTTGCCAAGCGACACTTCAGAAAAGCAAGGCTGCAATCAAGGTTCAAATGCTATTCTTGGCAGTAGTGCTGAGAAAAGCATCACAGCCCAGGATGATCCTGCATCGTCACACAGGCAGCACCTTCGTACTTGACATCCTTCTCACTCATAACATAGGCATCAATGTTGGGAGTATTTAGACATTTTCTTAGTTAAGACAGGTGCAATGGTAGCAAAGACAAGATGAGAGTTTGGGGATAACACCTCTAAAACACAGGTGATCAACTGCAGGCAATGGTGCAAAGATAATTAACATGGCTTTTCCCTCCAGTTGAAGACAGTGGCTTTTTAAAATTATCTTTCTGTAATTTCAAGTTTAATCTTTACAGCAGAATAAAATTCAACCCCACTCAAAAAGGTATTTGATTTCTATTGCTGAGACTAATCACTAGCAGACCTCAATAAGAGGTTCACCACAAGTTTTTAATCTCAGTAGTTTTAAATGAAATCTCTCCAAGATGAGATTAATATTACCAGATACTGTTTCTGCTCTATCTGACAACAGGGAAATAAATGACTTCTTGTTTTTCTAACAGACCAGGAAAATATGGAGATAGCACAAAGAAAAAAATTATGACTGAAGATACTGGGAGGAATTAGCACAACATATTTTAAGGGGTAGAATAAAGAAGACAGAATTTTCAGTGTAGAAGGGTATGAAAATGAAGAAGACAATGGAGCACTGTAGTTCAGTGTATACACTTTTGCCTTTGATAGTCAGTGTCCAGAAGCTTTGAACTAACTGGCCAAGGCCTGAGCACTGAAGACTATTGAGCTTGATCTGTATGAACTCATTTTGGCCTGCTTTCTTTTACTTTCTTTAGCTGTATCAGTAATTTTTTCCAATTACCAAGGGGTCATCTCTGCCTACTGAGTTTTATATGCACTGCTCTCTCTGTGTTTTAACATATTTTTTTTTAAATGAATTGTAACAAGCTCTGTGCATGCCTCCAACCTGTACATATTTAACTATGATGGAGACACTGCAGAAGAACATCAACTTGGCCTGAGAGCAGAGGGCCCCAATGGCAGGGACATAGGACAAAGTATATAGGAGAACAGACAGAGCATGACCAGAAAGCAAGCACAGAATGGTGCTGGAGACTCCAGGTTATAAACTACACACCAGTTTTTAGGTAAAAAAATATAGGCTAGCAAACTTGGCCAAGCCAGTTTTCGGTTGCAGTGGGTTGCTCCTGGCTGCATGCCAGGTGCCCACCAAAACCACTCTATTGCTTCCCTCCACAGGGGAGAAAAAAAAGAATGAAAGGCTTATGAAAGGCTTATGGAACAAGATCAGGACAGAGAAAGAGAGAGATCACTCACCATTTACCATCACAGGCAAAACAGACTTAACTTGGGGAAATTATTTTAATTTATTACCAATCAAAATCAGGGGAGGGTAGTGAGAAACGAAGCCAAATCTTAAAATGTCTTCCCCCTTCCTTGTCTCAGTTTCACTGCCAATTTCTCTACCTCATCCCAGTCAGCAGAACAGGGGGATGGGTGTTGCGGTCTGTCTATCACATCACATGTTGTCTCTGCTGCTCCGTCCTCCTCACAAGCTGCTCAGAGAAGTGGTGGAATTACCATCCTTGGAAGTGTTCAAAAATGTGTCTATATGGCAGTTGGGGGTGTGGTTTAGTGATGAATATGGCAGTGCTGGGTTAACCGTCTTTTCCTATGCTAATGGTCTTATGATTCTCTGAACACCAGACAGAAAGGAACATGCGCTGGTGAGACCATATGTAATAAATTTAACTGGTATTTAGTCAGATTTTACATCTTCCACCTTTCCTCTTCCTTCTTCCTCTTCCTTCTTCCTTCTATCTCCTTCTTTCATCCTTCTTCCTTCTTCCTTCTTGCTTCTTCTTTCATCCTTCTTCCTTCTTCCTTCTTTCTTTTTTCTTTTTTCTTTTTTCTTTTTTCTTTTTTCTTTTTTCTTTTTTCTTTTTTCTTTTTTCTTTTTTCTTTTTTCTTTTTTCTTTTTTCTTTTTTCTTTTTTCTTTTTTCTTTTTTCTTTTTTCTTTTTTCTTTTTTCTTTTTTCTTTTTTCTTTTTTCTTTTTTCTTTTTTCTTTTTTCTTTTTTCTTTTTTCTTTTTTCTTTTTTCTTTTTTCTTTTTTCTTTTTTCTTTTTTCTTTTTTCTTTTTTCTTTTTTCTTTTTTCTTTTTTCTTTTTTCTTTTTTCTTTTTTCTTTTTTCTTTTTTCTTTTTTCTTTTTTCTTTTTTCTTTTTTCTTTTTTCTTTTTTCTTTTTTCTTTTTTCTTTTTTCTTTTTTCTTTTTTCTTTTTTCTTTTTTCTTTTTTCTTTTTTCTTTTTTCTTTTTTCTTTTTTCTTTTTTCTTTTTTCTTTTTTCTTTTTTCTTTTTTCTTTTTTCTTTTTTCTTTTTTCTTTTTTCTTTTTTCTTTTTTCTTTTTTCTTTTTTCTTTTTTCTTTTTTCTTTTTTCTTTTTTCTTTTTTCTTTTTTCTTTTTTCTTTTTTCTTTTTTCTTTTTTCTTTTTTCTTTTTTCTTTTTTCTTTTTTCTTTTTTCTTTTTTCTTTTTTCTTTTTTCTTTTTTCTTTTTTCTTTTTTCTTTCTTCTTTTTTCTTTTTTCTTTCTTCTTTTTTCTTTCTTCTTTTTTCTTTCTTCTTTCTTCTTTCTTCTTTTTTCTTTTTTCTTTTTTCTTTTTTTTCTTTTTCTTTTTTCTTTTTTCTTTTTTTCCTTCTTTTTTTTTTCCTTCTTTTTTTTCCTTCTTTTTTCTTCCTTCACTTTTCTTTTTTCTTCCTTCTTTCCTTTTCTGCAACAAATAGATCTGAACAGGCTTTCTACCACATTGTTTAAATTTCATTCACAGTCAGAATTATCTCTTTGCATTGAGGTATTTTCCTTTTGTCCATAAAAATAAATTTGACTGTAAAAATATGGATGACCAAACATGATGATTTCTTGCTATGAAGTGAACTCAGTTGATTAGCCACTCCGACTTGCTAAGAGCATCTGTTCACACCTTTTTTTGGGTTTTTGAGAGTCTTTTTTTGAGAGATGATTATCCTAGCTTGATTCCTAGTATCTCAGAACACATTAGACCTTCAGTGTAATCCCAAAATTCTCATTTAAATAGTATCCCTCTACCATTGCTTTTCACATCTTAAAATTTTCCTACATTGGTTTTGTCTGTTTCAAAGACTATATCATCTGTCAGGCAGTATACATTTTCTTTTAAATCGGATTACCCTTTGTGCAAACTAGGTGATCTCTAGGCTCCCAGGAGCTTCTGAGGATCAAGCAAGCTTCTCCAAAGTTGTTTAAAGGTCCTGAGAAGAGTCACTGCAGTAAGCTTGAATATCTTTAAGTCATATGAACATATGTCAGTATGAATTCTAGATTAAAAATATAAATCAGCCCTCAGCAGCTTTGTATCTACCTACTTTACATACTTACAGATGCGGAGAAAAAATATCCATAGAGACTTTCATGTTTAGGGGATTGGCTACTTTCTGCATTTTTCTACCTAGAAGTGATGGATAGATTATATTATGAAAACCAGTTCTTGTCAGTATTTCTTAGAGCTGAACCACATGTCCTTCAACGCAGACTGCATTAATTGTAAATGTGTTTGGGTTTGTCTAGACTTCTGTATCAGAGGAGTTAAAATCAAAAGGACGAGGATCAAAGAAGAACGCAAAGGAGTATTAATTGTACTGGATGTAAAGGTTCACTGCTAAGCACTGCTACACACACAGTAAGTGTTTAACACTTTGCTTCCTGGATTAGCATGCAGGTCACTGTCAAGGCCATAAAAGAGTAAATTCTTGTCCTAACTTCGTGCACTTTTTCTCTTCAGAGGACTGCAACACGGACATTTAAAATGGTAGAAGATTTTGTAATCTGCCAGCACTGCACGGCTGATTGGTAACCTCAGTTTTTATTACACTCATTCCAATGTTACTTTCAAAGACTTCACTAATGCTAATGTTTCCTGCCTCTAGAAACAGATACACTATGCAACCTATCAACTCAATGGAACCTATTTTGTCAAACTGCACCCTAAGGAGGCAATGAGGTTCAATCCAATAGCTTTTGCATGATGTATACTGACCCCAATTCCTCCTTGAAGGAGCCATATATATCAATAAATCAATCACTCATACATTACAATGGACTATTTACACAACTTCAGAGTGCTGCTAAATAATGAATTTTAAATTACCTCAGTTAAAACTCAGTCATATGAATTGTAACTAAATGCACCTTAAATAATTTTACTGACAGATTTCAAATGAGTTCAAATTCATGCCAGAAGTGAGGAAGAATGAAGAGTAAAACAGAGAACCAGGATTAAGTCACTGAGCTTATTTTGAAGGGAGATTATCATACAGAAGACCTTGTCATCTGAAGAAAAGATAATCCTTTTAAATTTAAATTGTGTATGATGAAAAGGCTATGAAGCCAGTACAAAAAAACATTAAATAACTAAAAGAGAATTTTAGAGAGTTATTAAAAAAAAATAGATCAGGCCTATATCAAGAAACCTGAGGAAAATACAGTGAATATTCTAGTGCTTAGACAATTATTTGCTCCACTTATAAACATGACTGAAACTGTTTACAAACAATACCTTTATCAAAAGAACGAAACACCAACAAAGTAGAAACTCCAAAGGAAAACTCCAACAAATGCAATAAAAAAGAGTTTGTGAAATAAAAATCTCACAACTTTCCCTTGGACTACTGTGAAACTAGTGGTTTTCCTCCCCTGAAGTAGTTTGCATTCACTTATTAAAGTGAATAACTCTCATTGGGGATCAAGGTTTGATTTTGTTGTTTATGTTTTTCCTGCTGGCTGTCTCACTGCTGCAGCTTCTGCCTGTAGTTCCTTGGCTCTTTTTGCAGTGTGAGTTGCCTTTGCTGCTGCTTCTGTGCCATCCCTGGCTCTGCCTCACTTGCATCTCCTCCCACCAGCTCTGCCTGGTGCTGCTTCTCACTCCCTACTTCTCCATCTGATTCCTGCATCTTTGCTAATACTTCTGTTTGAGCTCCTAGAAAAAAAAACATGTGTAACCTTGCTAAGGGAAAAGAGTCAGATCACAGGAAATCCTTCAGCATCTTCTGGCATCTCTAACATCGTGGAACACATCTACATGAAGTCTCTTGCTGTCCTATTGTTTTTCCATTTTGCTAGGTTCTAGCCTTTGCACCCTGATATTGGAAATAATTGCATATATTTAGGGTCAACTGTAACCCTAGGAATATTCATAGTGCAAATTAGCCAAAATTTCTATATGTTGTTACAAGCCCTAATATTTTTAAACTTCTTTAACAAAAATCTCACTCCTCTTTATCTTCTCCAGGTCTTCCTCTCAAGTGTAAAAAGAACACTGCCTCTTTCAGCTGCACCCTTTTCTAGAGCAGAAGTATGTGCTCCTTAGATCTTAGCTATCAGGGATGATTAGCCAAAAATCTCAGAGAAATTGTTTTGATGAGGTTTGAGTGTGCAATTTTGAGACAGTTGCTGCATACAATAAATAAATCATTGTGTTTTGATACAGGACAGAAACATACTGACCCTACCAACCATGGAGGGTGCTTCAGCAGCATATGGTGCATGGTTTCATATTTTTAAACTCGTGTTACAACTGCTACTGTCAAGAAAAGTTGCCTGTATGACCATCTGAAAGCAGGAGATAGTGTCTTTTTGAAAGACAATTAAGCATGCATGACTGGCAGAAATGTCAGGAGGGTGGGGAGACACAGTGGCAGAGCCAGGAAGGAGCCTGTGGCAAAAGCTCATCCTCATGGATGCCTAAGAGGAGCTGAGAGTTTACCTGAAACAGAAGGCAAATAAGCAAACAAGCTCCAAAAGTGACAGAAAGAAAGATAGGTGTTTTCCCAGGCATCCAGAAAATATTGGATGGAGTTTGTGCAACTAAAGAAGCTGTTGAAAGGGTGTGGGAAAGCAAGACAGGAGGAAGGTACCTGTGTGCCTGCTAGAGAGTGGAGATTTCCTTTGAAAGACAGCAGATAATTGATGTTCCTCGCAGCATTCAATGTCAGCTTCACTTGTCAAGAACAGCACCTCTACCTGTCTGCAAAAAATGCTGCCATGCCTCCAACCTGAAAGTGCCCTAGGATAAGTTTGTCCAAGTTATCTCATACCTTTCATTGTCTCATGGCTTGCATTGTTGTGAATTCAATGGCTCTACTGGAAATGCGTCTGGGACTCCATTCTCTTCATGTTCATTCTCACAAATGCTCCAGTAGCACTTTTTCCCCCAATGTACCACACCTCCCATTTGGCCTATACCACTTTCAAGGGTACTTAATCCTACCATTAATTAATTCACCATTATTTTGTAACAGGCCATGTTCATTTAAATTGTTAGGAAATGTATTCAAAACTCTTATTATCAACTCTCTTGCCATGAAAAGTTTAAAGAAAATTTTTTGCCCCTTGAAGCTCCCTGTTTGGTTACAAAGTTTGAAATCAGCTGGAAGTAGCTGCAGTCAATGTCATTGCTATGCCAGGTCCTGATTCCTGCTGTGTTTCACACTAATGAAGAAAAGAGAGGGAAGAGAATAAAAATAAAAATCAGAATAACTGATCGCAAATTAAAACAGCAAAATAAAATTCACATGAGACACAGACAGAAAAAGAAACTGTGAAAAAGTAAAAGTATTCCCTGTTTGTGAGCCAGTTCCATACAGATATTTTATCATTTAAATGTTCAGTTAAAACAGGTAAGTAAATTGTACTTCTAACCAGTTAGAACATTGAATTTTTTAGGATTTGAAATTTCAGTTGAGATTTACTGAGTAAGATTCTTTCAGGGTTTATAGGGGGCTTGCTGAAAGTGTTTGAAACAATAAAATGTATTTCAAAAATAATTTATATTGAAATATTGTTTTTTCTAAGTTTTGTCTAAGTTTTTAAGTTTGTCTAAGTTGTAAAAAGAAACCACAAACCCTCTCTGATTAAGTTTAATTTCAAACTGAAGTAGCAGATTCCATAATTTATACAGAAACCTGATAATTTCTTTAAGCAAAATCATAATTTCTGTGAATAAAAAAACCTACAAAGCAGACTAGTGCTTAAAGATTTGTGAATTGTCAGTTTTATTTCTAAGGAACCAAGATAATTTCATATCATAGGGGACACACACAGTGGAAATATTTGGCTTTTACTTCTGGACCTCCAACCTTACTGTTCTTATAATATAACATTTTGAAACATGTTTAAAGCACAACATCAAAACCTAGATAGAGATGTAGGCAGATACAGGTGACATACAAAATATATATTTGTGCATACACATAGATATACGTGCTCAGATGTAGATAATACAAGGGGTCTTAGATCATAATCATGTTTGTTTCTAGTTTACATATCTACTTCAAAAACAATTTTTCAAAGCTATTTTTAATAAAAGAATAATCAAAAAGATGACCTCATTCTCAGCAGTGCTAATTAAGCTGACTGGATGCTGTACTTGCAGTATTTCCTGTATACAAGGCAACACCATCAGAGTTAGCAGAAGCATCTCACACAGCACTACAGTGTATTGCAGACATATGTCTAAGTGTATGCTTTAGGAAATGGTTTGTGTCTAATGTTACTGTCATCTCAGCAGGTTCACCTTGTATGTAGATAGTTTCCTAATTTTTTTAAGCCAAATTAAGAGAGTTATACACATAAATATTGTCAGAGAAAACCATCATACAGTTCTCAAGCAAAATCCCTATCTTTTTACATGTTAAATAAGTAGAGACTTGTTAGAGACCTTGTAGAAAAATGTTAAATGAGCAGAAAAAAGCAGGTCTTGTTTATTCATTGGGCACTGTAAAAGGCAGACATGTAATTTGCAAACAGAATCTCTTTCTTGGATGCTCTATTCTAGGATCAGAAATTTGTCTGTTCAGACTGCCATATATCTATCTTAAAAGACACTGAGTCAACCTCTCTCAGATTATCACTCTTGGATTTGTGATGATTAGTATGGATGAGATGTACAATTGCAAATGTTTTTAACTCAGGATCCCCACGTTAAATAAATGTTAGTCATTAAAGTGAGTAGTAAATCTTATTTCTGCTAAGTATTGCAGCCTCAAAGGATCTGTGGTACTTTGAAAGGCAGAGGCAGAGCCCTGTGCCTAAATACACTGTAATTCTGCATAACTGCTCTTGAATATTTAGTAAGATTTTCCACCACATTCAGCCAGCCGATGACATAGAAATTTTGTATTCTATAAATGAAGGGATTTAAATAAAGCCACATTTTGGAAATTTACTTGAAGGTCTTGATGGGACAAAAAATGTGGCTGGAGTTACATAGACTGAAACTATGCTAGTGTATGGAATATTGGCTGTTTGCTAATTTCTTACAAAGGACAAAAAAAAATCCATTTTTTTTCTGGCAATGTTTATTCACTTTAGCAAGACAGAATGAACACTAACCTAAAGGTCAAGCTTACAGCCCAAATTAGAATGGGCTTAATCTAACACCTGTGACAAGGAGCCCCCAGACTTAGAGTAGTATTAAATGAACAGAATAAATATTCAAATATTTCAGATGACTTATGTCAAAATGAGATACACATAGTATTTTTTTAATCTAAATTTATTTAGCTTTAGAAAAGCCGTTGTAGAGATGATTCATATGAAAACATAATACTTCAAAGTGCTTTTCTCTTGAAGGAGCATGCTAACAAAAGAGTTAGAAGATATTTTGGAGTGACAGTGGCAATTATAACTAACATACATATAAATGTTGTGGTCAAAGAAAAGAAGATGCATATGGACCTTATCTTAATCTTAAATAAATCTTTATGCTAATGTAAAGCCTTCTCTTAAACTGTAAAAACATTCCTGAATTTTAAGTGCTCTGGTTAGGTTTTTCCTTCACTGTAGAATGTCCCTCTTTAAGTAGGTCTGAAACAGATGTGAAGGGTTAGCATATCTAAACCAGCATTTTGTGACAAACCTTATAATATCTCCATAGGTTATCTTTCTTTTTGTCCTGGTCAGTCACTGTAGATGGATAAAAAGTGACTATCAGAGACAGCAACTGAGAGGGAGTAGAAACAATTGCAAGGTAAATAGTTGACTTCAGGATAGATCCTGGGAGGATGACAGAAAAGCAATTAGTCTTTTTCTGACACAACGAAAAGAAAGTATCAGTCTATTACATCCAGCTAAAAAGCACTGTAAGAAAAAAATGAAAAAATGAAAACAACAACAAACAACAACAACAACATAAATCTCAATACTTCTTCTATAATGAGGACAATAGCAAAGGGATTTTTATGAATCTTTTTTCCTTCTCTCTGGTAGTTTTTTATCACCAGTCCACTGGATTTGCAGTCATGTCAAGGAAGCCTGTTCCATAGATTACATATTATTATAATAGTCTGGTCCACGCATTGCAGAGTGTAATTCACAGTTCTAGTATTAATGAAGAGAGGACTTAAGGACTTAAAGGACTTAAAAGGACTTTAAAAGATTATGTCTCCATGATTATTCTGGAGAAGTATTTTTGTGGATCATCTGCTAGTGAAATAACATCATGTATTTTTCCCTGGAATGTGTAGCTGTATCTTGCCCTTTGAAGTTTAGTAATGAAAAGGCTATTCTTGCATCCCAGTCTCCCAGTTTCCTCTGTCTTATATTCAGAAAGTTTATTTTCAAAAATCAGAAATATTCTGGCTTTAATTCCCGCCATTCTGAATGGCTCAGATTTCTATAAATACAAAAGACTTTTTCAGAGCATATAGTTATTCTGTGGAGCTGAAAACATAAGTGAGCCATTGATCTGTGCTCACATTAGAAAACTATTTTTACTAAGACCAGCAATTGTGGTCATGGTGAAGGATGCATCAGATGTTGCAGCTTTCAGCTGGCAAGATTTTAGCTTTCTGTAAGTTATGTGAACACATCTGAAAGAGGGAAAGAAGTGGAGGAGAGATTGTTGCAACTGGAAAATATGTTCTGGGTTACACTACTGAATCAAGAAGGCATTCAGATGAATGAATTTTCAAGGCTCAAATTCTAAGAAAAATAAAAGTATACAAAGAACTTTAAACAAGACAATACTAAAAGATGCTAAATGAAAGAACGGTCTCACAATATTACCAGTGGCCTGTGACTTGCAGATTTCTCAAAGTGCCCCAGACTCTGTGTGTAAGACATTTTAATAAGGATTTTCAGCTGGCAAATCCTGTCTTCCCAACACCGACTTTGTGAGAATAAAACATATTGAACACCAAAGTTTAAGGGGAAATAAAATAGTCCTCATTAATTTAATGTTTAAATGCTAGTTTTCATAGAAAATTTTAACATAGACACAGATGCAAGTGACAGTCTGGCCTCACCTGTTGGACTGAAATGAAATAAGAAATGCTAGTGGCTATTTCAGTCTGTTTCTAAATATCTGATATATCTAATGGTCGCCAACACTATGAGTAAAGGGAAGTCATTGGAGACGTGTCTGAAATCTCACCAAACACATCTTGACTATGTCACTGTGGCTTAAATGGAGGGTCACAATACTTGCAGTGCATGGTTCAATGTTCTGGATGAACATTTAGCCAAAACGTAGAATAATGTATTTTAGCTGTAAAGCAACCACTGAAGTCTGCCACAGAAAGACAAGGCTGAGGAAACGAAAGTATGCACTAGTAAGCAGTTTGCATGCCATTCTTACATCAAGCACAAGATATTTTATGGAAAGATGAGGAGTACAACGATGTCAGTTCCAGGGTTTCATGAAATAAAGGAAACATTGCTAATCAAGGAGGTTTTTCAAGGATACAACAAAAGAACGCCTGTTTGGGTGCAATTTGCTGACTAATAGTCAGACTTGTGGTCACAAAATGAAGCTACGGAATAAAGCACTGTAGTCTTTACCTCAGGGACATGACATGAACTGTTGTATTATGAGCAGGCAACAGAAGCATGCTAGGATGTTTGTGTCAAAAGGCAACGACAGACCCATCCTTATCCACCCTTTGCTTTTGACTCACCTCAGTTTCCTCTTGTAGCACCACTTTCTTTTATTGCAGGGATTCACAAGGTCAGGAGAAATTACAGAATGCCAGTGCATTTAAACAAAAAGAAGATCATCTCATTCTATCACAGCAGTAGGCTCTCTAAAAGTTTCCAGATTCATTGGAATAAAATATTATATCTTCATTTAACTCTTGTCTACATCTTGGTCAAAGTAACCCTGACAATTTTAGTGAGAACTTCTGTCATGCTGCAAAACTGGCCTTGCTCTGTTCAGTCTGACGTGTCATAAAAATCCTATTGACAACCACCAAGTTGTTATTCTGGAATACACCTTAAAATTACTAACAAAAGTGCTAAGATAGCTGCCTGAGATATGGCATAGACACCATCTGCTACAACAAACTTAGTAACTAAGGACAAACCTGATGTGAAAGAGGCAGTTTGTGACAGAGAATCACAGACTACTAGTGTAGTCTCTGTGTAAACACACAAAATCCTCTTACCTTAGTCCTCAGGAGTTCTATGCAAAGAGACATCACTTGCTATCAGCTGTTTACTGATATTTCTGTGTCGTCTTGATCAAAATTGTCACATCTTTCAGTAAAAGTATGATAGTAGGAGAAAGGCAGAAATGTAAAATAAATATGTGTATTTGAATTATTTTGAAGGTTTCTTTCTCTGACCATAAATCTTGACTTTGAACTGATGGACCTTCAAAATTTCTAAAAAATATGATGTTTTTACTTTGAGGGTTGTTTTCTCAAGCAACTGAGTAACAGAGAGAAAACATATTTACTGACTTAAATACAGTTTAATGAAGTTTTCATCTACCTATTGGTTTAACTTGATGTAAAAAGATTATATTGGAAACTACTGATTGCTACTTTTAATTAATAAGCAATTGAAATGAAAGACAGTACTAAATCCATTCCTGCAAATATACAATTTAATTGACAAGCTTCCTTAAGTCTTGAATTATTTTGATGCATTTGTGCACTTTTAACTTCAATAATACAATTCAAGTTTTCATTTAGCCAGAATACTTATTTGAAACATGATAATTAGTTCCAAAGTTATGCATCTTCAGGCTGCTATGGAACATAAATGACCATTGCATTTTTACAAAGAAAGGTTTTCACTTCTTTGAAAAATACTGCACTTTCAATACTGCTACATCTAACAAACAAATACTATGGTACATGTACCGTAGGATATCCCAGAGCAAATTGTATTTCTTGTCAGTTTGAAGTACCTTTAAAGTCTAGTTCTCAGGTATTGTTTGTCCTTTGGTCTTTCTTAAATTCAATATCCTGGTTTCACATTATGAAGACAACCTCATTTATGTTATAAGTTACAACTCATTTAAGTAACACATTGTTTTGCATAACAAGAATAGCTCTAAGACAATATTCCCAGTAAAAATATTGCTAAGAGTTGGAATTTACTTTGAGTGTTTCAATTTTCTGTAGAAATATTTAATATTGAAGGGCATAGGATGGCTTAAAACTATAGAGACAGTTCTGAGCGAGTGTTGTCATGCAACAGATTCAAGCAGCACACAGAAGTATTAGTGGTAATCATGTTTAAACATTTCTTTTGTAATTTTATAATAGAACCATATGCACTGATAACGTTTAAAAAAGGAAATGGGCTTTGATTAATGACATAAAAAAAAGATGTTCAATTGAATTCCAATAAAAAATATATATGCTTTTTGTCTGCATGAGGGGAAAATTCAAAACATTGTAAAAGGAGGATAATTTAAACAGATAAATGAAAGAGCAAGGGAAAATTCATCTAGAAAGCAGTGATCTACAGACTTTTGCAACAGTTAAGTGAAATAGACATAACTTTTAAATTAATTTGAAATCTCCTACTCAGAGTAAAATTTACACCTATCACAAAAAAATAAAGAATGCCCATATTGTGATTTTGAGTAGGATGAACTAGAACTTTACATAGTTTAAGCCACTAAATTTCTAAAAAGATAATTTTGTATGCTGTAATTCCTACATCACTTTATTTGAGTACTTTAAGGTAGAAGACTGAGGGAAGAACAGAAGTAAATGGATTTTTATTCTGGATAATTTTGTATTTAATGAAGCCAAGTTGCTTTCATATAACACGGATTTTTTCAAATATTTTGCCTTACAGACTGCAGTCCCATTGGGAAGAGAAGAAGCCATGTCATGAAAGAACACGGACAAAATGTTAGACTGTCAATCAATTGTTGGAGTGTTACCTTGCTGAAGTGCAGCTTTTTGTAGATAGTCCCCTTAGCACAAACACCTGAATAAGAAAGAAAACAAACTCTTTCCTAGAAGATGTGGGTGAATTTCTTACAGACAGGAACTGCTAGCATTCAAAGGTTAAGAAACTACCATAGACACTTCATTGCTTGTTTTGGGCTTTTTCCTCTGTTACACAGTTCTTGAACAACGCGTGCCAGGTGACAGAGTTAAAATTCAACATCTAAGCCTTGGATCACAAGGCAATTTTTCTCTTTCCAAGAATATAGTCAATATGCCAGAATGGTGGCCTCACAACACTTCCAAATGGTATTAAGACCAGAAGATGTGTATGTATTCTGAAGCCATAGGAGTGCCTGCTAGAGCAATGCACTGCTCCATCCACTCACCTGCATTTTCATTCCTACCCATAGTGAACTGCAACCGTGAAATTTCTCATGCAATTTGTTAGGCATAGAAATTTAGTATAAACTTAATAAATTACTAACTCAGATGAGGCATTTGCAGTTAATAAGACAGTCAAAGAATGTAAAGCAGGGGAACAAAAGCACTGAACTTGAGCTCCACACAGTGAGGACAACCTGCTGACAGGATACTCTTGGATCTTTCAATCTCTGAGTGGCTTGGATCATCTTCTGAGCCTGCTCAGTGATACTCAACTTCCATCTGTTGTTGCTGGCAAATATCTTCAATGAAGATTATTATAGCAGTTTTGTTATTTCTGTTTTTTCTAAGTCTGTATGCTGCCATTTCTTTGTTCTTCTGGACAGAACATGCCTACCTTTGGCACAGCTCACATTGTTCCCAGTACAAACCCACTGTCAGTCATATGATTGTTCACATTCTCTGTCTTCTGCAAATATTGTGTCAGGACATAACCAGCTGCCTAGTATGATATGGGTCTGAAACTAGTTATCTGAGGAGCCTGCTGCTTTGCTTAGAGTTCTCCACTGATGTAGGACAGTCAGTTGTCCACCAGTTGAGGACCAAAGTCCACTTGGTGAATCCAGATGTTCTCACACAGACAAAATAATCATATAAATGTCAACAAGAAAGAGTTATGCAGTTTTCAAAAGTCTATGATATCACATACCTATGCATTTCTTCAGAAGTGAATGATAATCTAATAGTAAAAGCAAGTATTTAAAAGTTAGAAAAAGTCCAGAAATAGTATCTTCAATAAGCAAATCTGCTCCTTCTCTACATGCATTGGGCTACCATGCATCCTTTTGACTTGTAGAATTAATATAAATTTATATTGGTTTTCATAACACTTCCATCTTATATTTGATTTCCTACATTGCAGTCTGTTGATACTCAAGAGAAACAAAAAACATTTTGAGCTCTGTTTCCAACCTTCTGTTTGATAAATGAGTGTGTATTCTGTGATCCCAGTGAACAATTATTTCTTTTCTCAACTAGCTGCATTGCTGAGCAGTAATTGAGTGAATTTCTTTTCATGTATTTAAATAGATCTTGATACTGATGCAATTTACGTTTATTTTCAATGTTTAATCATCCAGAACTATCATACACATCATAGTGATGAATTCAAGAATGACATGACAATGTAAACCAGTGTGATCTATCACTGGGAACTTTCAGTTCCTTACAGCTGTTATTTCATTTCATACTGATAAATGGCATCTTCATAATCTAATATTGGAACTGTAGTTATAGCTGTGACATGTAGTTATGCTGCTCTGCAGCATTCAGGGTAAGATGAACCATGGCACAAGACAGGAAAATAAGTTTTATATTTTATTTTACCTTATGTAATATCTATATTATTGTCATTTTTATTGAAAATTCCTCCAGAATTAGATTCTACATATTTTAATGTAAATTCAGGTAAGTTACACAAATTTCAAAAAAGCAAATTTTCACCTTCCTTATTTATAGAATTTTGCACAACCAAATTGCAACCCTTTGAGACACATCTTGGTTGTCTGTTTATGAAGGGCCCTGGCAACTTTAAAGCCTTTAGTAGAAGTCCTGCTTAGAGCTGTTCACATGTTTAAGAATTTTTCTTAGCTGTGGGAAGCTAAGAACCTACTTTGTATTGTCTCTTCCTGTAAACAAAATAATATAACACAAAGAACTGGCTTTTCAGTGAATAGTCTTTCATTAGTAGTGAAACACTGTAATTGATTATCGTCTTCACAAAAGAACATCACATGTTCAATACAGACATGAAGCCAATTAATTGAATATGTATATACTAAATCTTTTATGGACTCCTTGAGACCTCTTTACGAATGAAGACACCATACAGAGAGATGACAATACTATTATCAGATTTTTATGCTTACTAACATAGTATTGAAATGATAGGAAAATAATTTTCATGGTAGGATATTGGTCAATCATCATTGTAGGTATAATCATGTCCATATATATCACCACAAATTCAGTCATAGTCCTATTATTGCAGAAAGAGATTTCTTATTCTATTTTATGTCACTATTAGAGCTGAGCATCCAGTGGAATGTCGTGTGAGCTGGTGCCACCCTTTTCTGTACCTCAGGAGAAGTTTATTTGGAGTGATCACTTGTATAGATTTGTTCCAGCTGGCTGAGAAACAAAGTGATTTAAAATTAATACAATTTAGTGACATAGAACTTTTTTGCAGAAACTTTTGTTTGGATAGACAGAAGAATACAGGATGAAACTCTCATTTGGCGTTAGTCATAGAATGGAAGGGACCTTAAAGATCATCTGGTTCCATTCCCACTGCCATGGACAGCGATGTCACTCAGTAGATCAGATTACTCAGAGCCCCATCCAAACTGGTCTTGAACACTTCCAAGAATGGGACATCCACAACCTCTGTGGGCAACCTGTTCAAGTGTATCACCACCATCTGAGTGTTGAGGAATACATCTGGTGCAGGTAGCTCAATTTGCAAGCTGCAGTGCGAGATGCAGCTTGAGGAGATGCAGATTGAGCTCTGGGTGGGATCCTGAGACACCTTTGATGCTGAGGGATTTTTTGCTTTTTCTACTTTTCTGTATAAAAACTCCTGTAATTTTCCACTGTAGGAATCTAGCAACTCTAGTCGGTAATACCCTATACCCTAGACGTAACAGAACTCTTTATTACCCTAATATCCCTGAGTTGAGAACATTCCATTGTCCTATAACGACTGAAATATGAAAGTTGTAGAAGGATCCAATGGACAGTAACCACGATAGAAGCACCCCATTAATTCTGTTTCTAATTGGGATATTTTTGTCAACTATGTTGATTTGCTAAACCTATGATCTATACCGAGACAGACCATTACCGAGCAGTTTTACACCTTTGTTGCTATTTGGCTTCTTGCTCAGGGCCCTTGTATCTGTCCATGGGCGGGGCGGGTCCCTCCCCCCACCTTTGCAGTTTGTTCTCAGAGGACCTCCGAAATAAAGGTGTTTGCCTTCCCCTGCCATCTTAACTTGGCTTCAGCTTCTGGTTTTAGGCTGCTTTAGGCAACACCTTAACAAAGGGCACCAAGTTCAGTGGCCCAGCCACCAGGTGAATGGACACCAGGAGACACAGCAGGAGCCAAGGTCTTGGAGGAGAAGTGAGAATTGCACCTGCTTGGAATTTGAGGGTATAAAAGCCCAGGGATTCCTTTGTTGGGGGTCCCTCCTCAGAGGCACCAGCTCGAGCTGTTTCTGTGTCACTGTGCCATGAATAAAAGGCTTTATGGAATGAGGCATGTGAGACTCTGCAATGGGAAACCCGGGATCAAACCAGTGAGGAGACCTGGTCTGGCTGGGTGTGAGTGGGGCGTGCAGGGAGCCAAGCAGGACTCCCATTGGGTCGCTGGAGCTGCTGCTAGGAAGGGGCTCCTGTCCCAGAAGTGAAAGTCTCTGGTCTTGGTAGTGTGACTGCCAGAGAGGCTTAAGAATGGTCAGAATACCTGAGTAAATACACTGAGTAAAGAAGTTCTTGCTAACATCTAATCTAAACCTACCCTCTTTCAGTTTAAAAATGTTCCCCCCTGTCCTGTCACTGTCTGCTCACATAACCAGTCACTCTTCCTCCTTTTTATAAACCCCCTTAAGGTACTGGAAGGCCATACTGAGGTCTCCCTGGAGCTTTCTCTTCTAAAGACTGAATAACCCCAGCTCTCAGCCCATCTCACAGGAAAGGTTCTCCATCCCTCTGAACAACTTCCACTGATGAGCTGGACCTCGGTGAATGTTCAGGCCTTTGTGCACTGCAGAAGCACATACTCAGAGAATTAATTGTAGAATACATTGCTTCTTCACAATGGCCTAGAGAAAGTGGGGCAGTCTTGGAGAAGTGGGAGAACCATGGCTTCACATCCCTGGAACAGGAATTGAACAAGCAAGTTCTCAGTGCACAGAAACACTCTGACCTGTTAGAAAAATGTGAACACCCTCACCACAGCAGTCTCATCCATCCAAAATGAAAAGCAAGTAAGGGTTGATTTAAAAATAATGTAGAACAATCTAAATGATGTCTCTCAGAATATTTTAATTTTGTTAAATGTTATATCACATGCAATATCCTTGATGAAACCTACCTGAATGATCATTTTAACATATTTTTTCCTATAGACTAAATCATATAACACCAAAAGACACTATTATAGGAAGAATTATATGGGACATCCTAATGTACTGTGGAGTGCAGAGTGTAGAGTTTTTCTTCTGCAAATTATACTTCATGTAAAGTTCAATTTATTAAAGTTAGTAAAGTTTTCAGAGGAAACAGTAGAGACTCTTTCCTTTCAACTACAGTTTTTCATATTCAGTGGCCAAGATTCTTGCATAAAGGATTCCCAGTTATTTAAAACTGAAGTGTTTAATAGCCATGGGAATTTGACATTCACTTGAAATGTTGACTTTAAACACAGCTTTCTAACTTTTCAAATTGTCAATACACTTCACATTCACCAGCATGATATTCTATTAAGAATAATTTTAGTCTTGGTTTGTCCAACTCAGGCTTTCCCACACAGGTTTGTAAATGGATTTAATTGCATGATTGTAGCTACTTCTGTTCTCCCAAAAATATTTCTTAGCGCTTTGCATCAATAGAGAATCAAGACCATTAAAATAATCTGAAATTTTATATCAGTTCTACAGATATGACACTTAAGAGTAAGATAATGTCATCTTCGGCCTCATTCTTTCAGTAAGCATTAAAATTATTAAATTATGCTTTACCATATATAACATTTTACATCATTTCTCATTTTATTCAGCTTGTAATTTAATGAATGTGTCCCTAAACAATGAATGAAAATGTATTGCTTCTGCTGCACTCACTAAAGGTGAAGGAATTAACTCCATTTGTCTGCTCATCCCTAATTAAGTAATGTGCTAAAATACTACATTCCCATTAAAGAAAATGTATTATACTGTACTTATGGCAAAAGCACTTCCAATATGGTTCTATGTAATGAATGCATATTCAGTGTCTTGATGAAGATCCCTGGATTTGAACCCAAAAGATTGGCTTGGCATTCATTATGTTCTGCATTCATTAGAAGGGGGTAGCAATTACGAAACTGACAAGATTGTTTGTGGGTAGAAAATTTAAATTGTGAACAGCCCCTGGCAGAAAATGGTTGTATTTATCACACAGAACAATGCTGCATGTTCTGGGTAGCAACTGTTTCCCAGATGATGATGCAATACATTTAGAAATTGTTTCCCCCAGAAACTGCAAAGGCAAGAGATGAAATTACATGGAATTCAGCATGAACCTCTTGGTGATTTTTTTAAAGGATTGCTTCTAAATAAATAGCTTCAAAAAGTTGGGATAAATTTTCAAAATATTTTCTTTGGTTGTTTTTCTTATACCTATTTCATTTCCTTAGCCATTCACTGAAATCTTACACACATTTTGAGTACCTTTTTCTTAGCCACGCCAAGAGTAATACAGTAAAAATTTCAGGAATATTTCAAATGTATATTTGATTCACTCTTCTTTGACTTCTCACAGTGATGTGAGAAACTCGATTTCAAATAACTTTTAACAGGAAAGATGGGTTTAGGGAAGTAGAACAGACAGTGAGAGGGAAAGTAGAAGAGGAGGAAGGCAAGAAAAAAAAAGTATAGGAAAAATGCATGTATAATGTCTTTCACAGAGAGAAAGAGTGTATGTCTTTGAAAGGATTTAGTTTGACCTTAGAAGATAATACGCAAAACATGCTTTACAAAGGTGAATGTGTTGATAACTTGATTTGTCTCCAAGTTTAATGAGTGTCATGAAAGTCATGCTTCATAAGAAGGAAATTATGTAAATCATGCATTACTAATGAAGGTATTACTTTCGACAGAGGAGCACAAATTTTACAGAATGTGAGTTCATATGGGTTTAGATTCTATAAAAGTTTTATATATGTGCTTATCTACAGTTGTCCACATGCTCTTGTGTTTCACTAAAATAATGGCTTTATTCACAGTAAAAGAAAATTACAACACATGTAAATACTTGCTGCATGAAAGGTTTTAAATACACAACAAAACAGATCTAAATTTCAGCCTGTTTGACTAAAATGTAGCAATCAAAACCAAAACGTGCAAAAAAAAGGCATAAGCAAAGTTATAACTAGCAAAGTTATTGATCTTTCCTCCTTACTGCATGTTTAAACAATTTTGGCCAAGGTTTGCATAACATCACTGAGCTACTCTAGAGTTAATGTAATTCAGACTATCAGCGTTTACAATTAGCAAAAATTAAGTCAAGCTGAATTTTTTTCTCATTCAGAAGGAATGTACACTAAAGGTTTTATAACATTACACAAGGATACTATTTAAGTCCTTTCAAAAAAAAGCTTATTCCTGCAGTGCCTATAATTGGCACCTCTAATTCTCTATTATGTTTTTGCATAATGGCATAGGACAATAAATAGGACTGTGCTATCTGAAAAATTAGCTGTGGGTCTTCTCATTGTTTGCCAATTCATTAGCTTATGAGCACTGTATTAAAAAACAGTAAAATCAAGTAGAAACCAAAAGACTCCCGTCCCTTCCACAGTTCTAAAGACAGTGATGCATTTTTGAAACAAAAGTTTAAAAAAAGGGGGGGGGAGGGGGGGAAGTTCCATTGTCTTTTATCAAGTACCATAAATATGAACACATTTTCTCCATAACAGTATTTTTCATTTACACCAATTTCTAGAATAAACATATGTTCACTGGAGTTTGTTGAAGTTTGCTATGTGACATTGTTTTGGGGGTTTTAAAGCTATGGAGTATTTGTCAATAATCAATGATGTTTCCAAATATAATTCCAGGAGTCCCTCAAGAAGTTTAAATGCATATATCCCTGTTTTCATCACATTCAGCTACACTCTTAACACCTCTAGTGATATTTCTGATGCAAATAACCAACATATTTTCCAGTTATTCTAATGGACACTCTTCCTGAGTCCTTCAAGCGACTTTGAAAATCTAAAACTTTGTAGTTGATCTTTTATCTTCTGGAAAGTGTATATTACTGAAAACATCTTGTGAATAACTGATGTGTTAGTACATTAAAAAATGTTTGAGAAATATCGGTATACAGCATTTTGCCTTTTTCAGAGATTACATCTAAGTATCTTTAAAAACTTTGTCATTTTGATTGCTTGCATTTGAAGTGACAGCTGATTCAATTCTTGACAGATTAGAATGAGAATTGTAATTGAAGTGTACCGTGTCTTCAGATATAAAGGATAAAATTTTTACCTCAAACGTACATTTTAATACGTAAAGTGCTGTGCAAATAATGTTCTATTGGGATCTTTGGGGATGATCATAGGTTGTGACTATCTGTGGATATCTGCTTTCACCATAAGCAAAGGTAGATTCCCACTCTAAAGTAAGAAATTTTTCCTTCGATGGACTTCCTACAGAACTGAATTCTCCAAACACTTATTTGAAAATATCTGGATTATGAAGCAACTTCAGCGATGCAGACAGGAAAATCTGGCTATGTGTCATGTCCAGTTCAGACATGATGCAAACTCTCTTATTGCAGTACCAGACTGGTATGCTTCAGTTAGGTTATCACCAATAATTATCTACAGGGGTTGGTAAGAGAACTGTAAGCCTAAGATTGTAACATTTACTCAAATTCAAAACATTAGTCTTACTGAACACACTGGTAATTTTTCAAACTGTCATACACTTCTTTGAAAGAAATTTATTAAGGTAGTTACAAATTTCTTCAGCTGACAGAGTGATCAACCATAGTATTATCACTTCAGCCAAATCTTTGAGGCTCAAAATTACAGGTTGCAGCAAAAAAATTATAACATTTATTGCTTTTCAGGATTTCTTAAAATATTCTTATTTAAAATCCAGAAGAGATTTTTACACTTATTTGACAAAAAGGAAACGTTATTCTAATTTACCTTTAAAAACAATTTGAAAATAAATGTAGTCCTTCTTTCCTCTTTAATGGAATAGTTCATTTTGGAAATAAATAAATACATGTCTACACCAATATCTTACACTGCATATTGTTTTCAGTGTGATTCTTTTCTACTTATTGTAAAAATATTGATTCTCAGTCAATAAATTTTTGCTCAGTCCCATTCAACATAGCATTTAACTACTGTAAAACTTGTAGCTTTTTTAAAGAAGTCTGTCTTAAGAATTTTTGTGGTCTCTTTCAAAAACAGAGTTCTGGCAAGCAAACCCTAAGCATGATTTACAAAATAAATGCAATTTTAAAAAATTCTCTCTTTACTCCTGGCAACCTGAGGAAGGAAGCAGAGACACTTCTGTCATCCCAGAGACAAATTTACTCCTTCCAGACCTACCCTGCATCATGAACCATCAGCTCAGATGACTTGAGACAATCTCCTCACTAAAGGGTCAGTCATTGCCAAGGAGCAGAGATTTCCCCTCAGGGTAGTTAAAATTCTAGAAATCTCTTTAATCTCTTTTACTGAGGAGGAAGCTAGGGCTCTGTGGTTCCTGCAAATGCCCTTATTCCCTTGAATGGAGGTATTTCTGTAAAGCAGGGGTGATGTCTACATATCATGCTCTGGGCTCACAGAAGGGGAAAATGAATCCGTTGAAGAGAAGAGACACAGATTTTGCTAACAAAGTCCTGTAAACAAAGGTCCATGCCCACATATTTAGCAGCGCTCACATGATTTGGCACACTCACCGCAGTCAGTTGAGATGTTTAGTCTGCAACTGTTGGGAATATAAGCAGGATCATGCATGATTGCAAAAGTGTTTCAACTGACAGCCATTAAAGATGGAATATGTTACAGGCAACCGCAAGTCCACAGCAGGATTCCAGGTGTTTAAAAACCTCTTGCTTCACCAGAGCAGAATCTACTATGAGGAGTTACCAGCTAAAAGGCACTAACTGTAGAATTAAAATTGCATGTTAAAGACTCTCTTTCCATATGCAGTCCTACCTGTGTCAGTGAATTTTTAATGAATAATTAAATGGAGGAATAAATTATTGGTTTTCCATCCAAAACAGTTCTGTAATTGAGTTTCAAGTGGAACAAAATTATTTTATTAGCATATTTAATTAGAATTTAGTTAGGGTATGTTAGAATAATTGTATAATAATTCCCTTTCTTCAAAGGGTCATAGAAGTCTATGGCCTTGAAGTTAAAAAAACGAGAAAAGGAGTTTGCTTGGATTTGATGCTCTGTTTATTCATTCTTTTTACTAATTCAGGACCAATTCACTTTGACAGCTGGTCACACACAAAACAACACTTGTAGTACTAAGTAAATGATGTGAAGAGCCATGAAATATGCATTGACTTAGGCACTGTCTGAGTGAAGACCTTTCCAAAACAGTACACAAACATCTTGAAAAATTTTGTTTAAACTTAAAAAAATATATATAATAAACATCAACTTTTAATTTCAGTGGATAGGCAGAAGGACTAATGTATATACAGAGAGGAACCTAGAAACTTTGAGAAAAATTGTGTACAATTAAGATTAGTGCTTTTATAATTAAAATCTTTTCAAAAAGGATTTTTACAGTTTATTCAAAGATATGTAAACATGTCATGGGCTATTTCCCTTAAAAAGAGTGGAATATGAGGAAAAGCTCTGTTTCTTGCTTGCTAAGCCATAGACAATCTAGAAATGTTGCATGTTAAAAGGGGCACTTACCAAGCTCAAAGAGGTTCTATTTCCCTGAGCATGCCAATCACCAACTCTGTTTATCAAAAGCTTCAATGAAAGACTATCATTTCACCCGTAAGCCTCAGAGAACTTCTTTAAATGGTTTCTTTATCCATTTTCTGGACAGTCTGAATACTTCAAATTATCAAAGTGCATTGATTTAATGACTATTTTTTTTTTTTCATAAAACCCCAAAACACTAGTTATTCAAATCTTGCAGAACAATTGCATTACTGGTGTGGGAAGGAGGGTGGCATGAAATCAAGACTCCTGCTTCTCAAAATTATTTCAAGATTTAATTCAGTTTAAGTACAACATTTTTTGTTGTTTATACAGACACTTCCTGCCTGAAACTTGTTTGGTAATACATGGGATATTGCCTTGTGGTGAGTTGTCCCTGGCTGGATGTCAGGTACCCACCAAAGCTCTTCTATAACTCTCCTCATCCATTGGACAAGGGAGAGAAAATATAACAACAGGCTCATGAGTTGAGATAAAGTCTAGGAGAGCTCACTCACCAGTTACCATCATGGGCAAAACAGACTCAGCTTGGGGAAATAATTGAATTTATTACCAAGTAAAATCAAGGCAGGATAATGAAAAGTAAAACAAATCTTATAAATACCTCCTCCCCACCTGTTCTCCTTGGGCTCTACTGTTGCCTGAAAAGGCTAGCCCAAAAACTGAGGCCAGTCAGGAGTAAGGGAATAAAAGGCAGATATTTATTCGAAAGACCTTCAAAGGTACATTTAGGGCAGACAAAGCCCCCTCTTTGGGNAGTCCAGAGAGACACTGTTATGTCTATAGAGAAAGCATACACACCAGGCAATACAGAAGCTGAAAAATATAAGGGTTAAGACCTGAGGCAACACTACCTCCTGCCCCAAAGCAACACAGGGAGACAGTAACAGAGGTTACTGTCAGTTCATCACATGTTATTTCTGACATGGGGTGCAGTCCTGCAGGAACAGACTGCTCCAGCTTCCCATGGGGCCCCAGCCTTCTTTCAGGCATCCACCTGCTCTGTTGTGAGGTCCTCCAGGAGCTGCAGATGGATCTCTGCTCCCCCATGGACCTTCAGAGGCTGCAGGGCACAGCTGCCTCTCCATGGTCTGCACCACGGGCTGCAGGGGAATCCCAGCTCTGGGGCCTGGAGCACCTCCTGCCTCCCAATCTTCCTTCACTGACCTTGGTGTCTGCAGGGCAGTTTCTATCACATTTTCTCACTCCTCTCTTCTCTGGCCACAATTACTTCTGCGCAATAACTTCTTTACCTTCTTGAATATGTTATCAGAGAAGCATACCTCTGATTAGCTCAGCCTTAATCAGTGGTGGGTCTGTCTTGGAGCTGGCTGGCATTGGCTCTGTGACATGGGGAAATTTTCCAGCAGCTTCTAGGAGAAGCCACCCCTGTAGTTTCCCCACTACCAGAACCTTGCTACTCAAACCCAACCTGTAGTTTAGCTGTGTCCCACTGCAGCCAGGGCTCTTGTATGAGGCTTACAGATACTAAATTGAAGAGAGTTGCAGAAAAATAACAGACCGATTTTTCACTATCAGGGATAAAAATTAACATATTTTTTAAATGTATCTTAAGCTAATATTTTGAGATAAACTGAAATTAAAATATAATTCAAAATAAACCTTTATGGAAGCAGAATTTACACTTCAGAGTAGCTTTGAGTGGATTTTTAGCTGCAAAGGCTTAATTACAAGGACTATAGGTGTGTATGCATTTTACAATCAATCAGAATCGGTGCTGGAACAAAGCAAGACAGACACCCTCTGTGTATTTGTGCTGTATTTTCATGGCTGCCAGGTTGTTGGATGAAAGCAATTTAGCTCCTGCATGAAACCAGCCTTCTAGTGCAAAACAGCATCTGGATCATATCAAGGGGTATATTTTAATACTTTTCTTTGAGAAAAAAAATAAGATATTCAACATTTTAAAGAAATACTAAAAGTACAATATGAACATGAAAAAAACCAGAAAAGTAACAAGTTTTCTCCCCTAAAACATCCATCGGTTCATATCACAATCTTTTCTCCAGAGGATATGTTCCTTGTCTTGCATGAGCAAATGTATGTAGTCATGAAAGAGGAACCTTGCAGCAAAAATAAACCATAACCACATTAACACCAACAATGCACATGAACCGCAGATATCCTCCAGGCAACCTGGAACTCACACAAGTACAAGATTTCCAGGTGGACACTTGGCTAATGCTTGGACCACTTTGCCATGCTGAAAAACCCAGACTGAGCTCCTTGTTTACCTTGACTAGGATGCCTGAATTTGATCTAGGTATTTCCCTGACTAATCCTACTTTGTACTGAAGTGCAGAAATGCCTGCACTAGACATTCAAGAAACAAGTTAGTAAAAATATAATTTTGGCACTCCCTGAATAATTAATGCTTAATGCTGCACTGTGGCTACATTTAACAGAAATACAGTTACTTGCCATTCAAAAGCATGACTGCATATTGTCTGGGCTTATCTAAGCACACTTTACATCATTCTGTATGAATATGGCATAAAGGCAATAATAGAAGAATGTACTCCAGCAAAAGCTAACTTTTGAATTTTTTTTTACTTTTGGACAAAGCTTTCTATGATATCCCTCTCTGTGCATCCACAGATTGTTTGTTACTGGCATTAGAGAAAGCTGGTTCAAACAGAGACATTGTTGGCCCAAACTTTCAAGGTATCTTCTGAATTTTGTGAATTAAAAAAAAAAGTTTCACGACATATCCTTAATAATACATGGGGTGAGGCATTTTATCCGATTGTCCTTGAGCTGCAGTATGAGATCTTGAGGTATTTCATGTCATCTGAAAAATCCTAAACACAATACCAATGTAGAGAAGAATGCAGTTTTTCACATTAGGAAAATGTTCAGGGGTACATCTCATTGCATTCCAGTTCTAGTTTTTATCAAAGGTGAGTGCTAAGTTTCAATAGTGATACCTATTACTGCACTTACATATCTTGGTTGAACTCTTATCTTTAAAGGGATTGGCAGTTTTCTAAAATATATTTGTGTGTGGAACGCATTTATAGGGATTCCTCCCTGCAGTATGATTTTTACCCATATGCTACAGATACTCAACACAGAAGAGACAAACAAGAGAGCTGAGTTTGTAGTTTTCAAAATCAATGGCAAAGATAACTGGTGACAAAAAAAAAGAAATTGCCAGCCCCTCTCCTTGAATGGTGCTAATCTCAGAAATGTGGAAACACTTAGTAATTTCATAATGAAAGAAATGAGCATTTTATGCTTCTGCCTTTGGTTAGCAGAACCACCCATTTCATGTCTGCAATGTGACCTGGTAATTACCTTAAAAGTTTCCAGTTGTGATCTAAAACATTTGTGGGTAACAAAATTTTAAAATTAAATCTACAGCAAATGCTACACATCGGCAAGTCAAAACCAGCTAAATTTAAATCACATTTGTTCAGATGTTTCTGATGATGTGTGGTGTGTAATGAGCCCCATAAATCTGTGTGGAGATGGTGTTACATTAAGGAAGATTTTTTTCATATATGCAGAAAGTAACATGAGCCTATATCCTTACCTCTAATCTCTGCTCGTTAATCACAGTAAACAGCATTAAAAATATTGCCTTTTCCTTCCACTTGTCCTTATTCAGAAAAAATATCTACTCATCTCAGTGGGAATTTTTCCCATGTCCCAAATTCAGCACACAGATCTGAGGAGGAAGATGTGGGTTTAGCTCCAGATCCACCACAGACTTCCTATGTGACCTTAAACAAGATATTTAGTCTTTCTGCAATTCCTGTTATTATGCCTGTTTCATTAATATATCAATTTCCTGATCTTTAAATAAGGATAAGAGCGCTCTTCTTCTTTGTGCTTTGTTGTTGCAATACTTACACTGAAAATTGCAAGGTCTATGGTGATGGAGTCAACGCCTAAAGAAATATTTCTTTAAGGTTCATTGATTTTATGCTGCATAAGAATAGGATTAAAACTGTGAAAGATGATAACTATTTTTAAGACTGAGATCTTATATATAAGTTATCTATAGTAACAGAAGCTATATATTAGCACACGTAAATTTACATGACTGTACAAACACGTTATTGTCCACATTCTCTTGAAAATTAAAAGCTATAACTGATTCAGATATCTGTGAAATAAACTGAAGAAATTTCAGAGTGGCATTGCTCTAATTAGGGTACTAAAATCATCTAAACCCTGAGCAACCCATTCTTGACTCCTTACTATCAGTGAAGAGAAAGTGTCTAAAGAGCAAGCAGTCTGGTCCTAATGTAGACGTTTAAGATAAAACAGATGAATTGCCCAGGAGTAAGTTGTTTTATTTCAACTTAGATATATAATTCCTGAATATATAAAACCAGGTAAGATTAACTGACTCCTTCATGTCTTCAGTGGGATTATTACCAATTTGTTTTCAAAAGCCCCAGTCAGAATATACACCCATGAGCATGTGCAAAACTCACACAAGATTAAAAAATATTCAGATGCTTCTTTTTCTGTTTTATTTAGCCACAGTTGCAAATTAGGTTGGTAAATGCACAAGGACTCAGATGAATTGCACAAGGATTGAAGTCCTTTTCTTTCAGCTGTTACACTGCATGATGTTTGCAGAGATATCCTGGTTCTTTAGAAACAACAGACCAGAAGCAGTTTCATAAAACAATAGGTGTGTCAGTTTGCTGTCTTTGCCACTGCTTTGTACACAGTTTGGCACGTCACTAATCTAGAAATCTTTCTAAAGCATCTATTCAACTTCTCTGCGGATGTGTGTAATGGAAAAAGAACTGGAGGGCAAGAAAAAACATTCACTCAGCTATTTAGCATAAGGATGTCAATGAATTAAAGAAATTTTCTAATGACACAACACAGTTTATTATTAATTGACATGTGTCTGGAAAGTCAATGACCTCTGAATACCTTTGAAGTAATAACCCCACCCTGAGTACCTGACAGGGAGTCATGGTAGAAATCTGAGCAGTCAATCAAATCTCTTCCTGAGTAAATCACCTGGGTTAGCACTCATCAGGTTCCAATTGTGGCAAAATGAGACAGTATCTCATCCATCAGACATTTTTCCTATGGGAAACAGTCTATGTCAAGTTACCTATGGACATCAAAACATCAGATAACAAAGGCATGGTGTGTCATTTAATCTCAGATTCTTTTTCTTCCTTTTCTTTTTTTTTTTTAAAGATTATATAACTTGGTTTAAGAAATCAATTTCTGCTGATTTACAGCAGGTCATTTGCAATGCTGGCCTGAAATTATTGCTTAGTTTTCTGAGGTATGGTGTTTATGATAACATTTTCAATTTGTTTTACTGACACAGGTGACACCTGGGTTTTTCATATCATCATGGGCCAGAGCTATGAGCAAGAAGGTGTAAAGGAGAAAGAAAAGGGAAACATAAGACACATTATTTTTCAAGTAAAAAGTGATTGCTAAAATTTAGAAAAATATTTTCTTTTTTTTAGGAGGTAATGAAGGATGATGGAAGTAGATTTACACTTAATCTCTTATCATGCTACAACTTCGCTGTCTTGCATCTTCTCTTGAATAAAGCAAAGATATAAGTACATCCATTCACAATTATGTTTATTATTACTACCATGGTGCATAGATGTCATTCATATATGGAATTTGCATAAGGATTCAAGGGTATCTGCCAGCAGAAAAATATTGAATTAACCAGAGAAAATGCCAACACACATATTTATCCACTTTTGTGTATACTGATTAACAAGAGTCAATTTGTAACCATCTTCACACACTATTTTTAGAAACATTCTTCCATTGATTCACCATCTGCATGAGGTTTTTTAAATTTTTTCTCTCTTTGGAAAATATTTCTGAGAAATATATAGAATGGTAAGAGCTTAAGAAACTCTGCCTCGAATGCATAATCATCACCCACTCCTTCTAAAGCAATCTAGATATCTAGGCACACATAACTAATGTGCATGTGGATTTTAGCAATAAGAAGGGAAAGAGACAGCTGCTGAATTAATTGAAACAAATAAATCTTTGTGAGACCTGTCTCAGGAAAAGTCTGAGTCACCATGTAATGTTTTGTGTTGGGCATAAACAGGACATCTTGCAAGATGGGAGAAAGTGATTTCCTTTTTTTTTTTTAATATATACATAATTTATATATATAAATTAAGGAGGCTTGGGTTCATGTTGATCTCTGACACAAGACTTACCTAATACTTTTAGTCCTTATTCTGTAAGGTGTTCTACTGGAATACTTGGAGGAAATAGGACTCCAGGCAGATATTTATCTTTTTTATGCACAAGTAGATGCTGAATGCAATGTTTTAACTTTGTGACTCAGGTTTCTTTGCAACAGTTCTTTTGTATACACATAAGTACTGATCCCTAAAGACAATAATTAATTGTCTATGCTTGCATTCAGAAACTGTCATGTGATGACCTTCCTTTTTATACATAATTGTGGGAGAAAATGCCACTATATTCTAATAGTTCTCAAATTTGAAAACTTTTGTGTTCTATGCCTTATTTGAACATGTAAACCAAAGTATATCAAACTTCATCAGAGATGCAGACTTTTATATGGCAAATTTAAACTTCCCAACAGGTTTTCTTTGGCTGGTTGGCTGACTTTTTGTTTGTTTGAAATTTTTACTTTTTTGTTTCTGTATTTTTTTTCCTGAGTTATCTTTTATGGATCTATTTTCAAGATTCGCCTATAAACCTTCAGGAGTACAGAACAGGTAGCAATATTTAGCATATTTAGCTTATTCATGGTTGGTTTACTTTCTTCATAAGATTTGTACTAAACTTTATGTGTCTGTGAAGCCTCAATGGACTGAGTCACATGGATTGAGTTGAACACATAAATGGTTGTTTGCAGGTGAAGTAGGAAAAGTATGTATGGAGTTATTTATATACAGAGAGACAGAGGTCAATGAAGACATAACTATTCTCCTGCTTCTTGTCTATGGTTCTCAAAAGGAAGGAAAATATCAAAAGAAGGTCTTTGGGCTGAAACAAAATGTGAGTATCTTCAACATAAACAGTAACGTTCCTGAGCATTATGAGGAGCTGGAAGAAAGGTCCATTGAGATGGTTCAGCATTCATACTTCTTAGTGCCTTCTGTAATTATGATGGCTCCCTTGCCTGTCTATTTCTTGAAAGAAAAGCCTCTCTTATGAGCCATTTGAACAATACTGAAAATCACAGCCAAGCAGTTCTGGGAACTGCTGTAAATATAAGCTCTATTTTAATTTCTTTTTTCTACAAATATTGAAAATATTTTTTCTATGTGTAGAGAACAACTGCTACAAGAAAGATCAGACCTGCTAAAAAGAGCTATTCCAGTACATAGAAAGGAAGTTTAAATACAGACATATAGGCAAATTATATAAATACTACATTATACATAGCTTGTTGTAAAATCTTTCTTGTGGTGAGTCAGTTACTTTGTACTTGGGTGTTTTTGTGAGTGTGCACACATATGTGGAGATTACCTTTCTTTTCCACATATGTGTGCATACTCCCAAAAACACTACTTAGAAGCTGAAAAAAATCCAAGCTGACCTGTATTCTGTAAAATATTATTTAATGTTCATTGTAACATCAGGACCTATAAAGCTTTCATCAATGGAATGCACCTACTGCACTGCATGGAATGCACTGCAGACCTGATGTAAAAAATCTCTCTCCATCTTTCTTATATATTGAAAGGCTTCAATAAGGTTTCCCCAGAGTCACCTTCTCTTCTCCGGACTGAACAACTTTGCTCTTTCTTCATAGAACAGAGGTTCCAATGAAATCAAATGACCTCAACTGGACACAACCTAGGAGTCTGCTGAAGAACTACATTGTCCTTACACTTCTAGTCTTTACTAACTTGGCTTTTACCTTTTATTTAAGTGAAATGTAGAGAAAAATCTGGTGTTATTACTGGGAGTGCAACTATGAAAAACTTTGGGAATATTCAATTCATTCACATGATCTGTTCTTGACCTCAAACCTGGTGGTTGGGGAATCCACTATTAAATTGCAAATTATAGAATGAATAAACATAGTTAATTTGTTTATGCATGGACTACATGGAAAATGTGACATGATTGGTATGACTCTGAGAACTGTGTTCCTCTAGCACTAATATCTGCACTTTTCTTTAAAAAACTGAAGGCACTCACATAAATTTGCATTTAAGTGTTTGTTTGTTTGTTTAATTTCAAATGTTCCCTCCATTTCTTCCTTTGTTTTTCTTGATGCAACATTAATTAAAATAGAAAAAAAATCAGTGTGGAAAATATTTTTTTATACCAACTGATAAGAGTCAATTAAACTTGAAGTGGATGATGGCATGCAGACCTTACCTAATTCTATCCTACATTTTACTAATTCCCCACAGGTTCAGGCAGGCAGATGCAAGAGCTTTAGACAATACTATTAAACATCCCACAAAAAAGAGGAATAACTTGCTGAGACTAGTATTTTCCGATTTCAGAGCCTAAAGCTCTTGGAACACGTGAGTGAAACAAAAAAAGCCTCTGTAAACTTTAGTATCCAGGACATTTGAAGAATGCTGAACACTGAATGCTGAACGTTGAAGTATATAGTGGAAATACAAAGCTTTGCTATTCCTTCTTTTAAGTACTGTGAAACATTTTTCTTCCCAGATATTCTTTCAAATACTAAGGGAGAAAAATTCTTCAAGGAAATTATAATTTAATTAATATAATATAATAATAATTATAATTTAATTAATATAATAAGTGAGCAATAGCTTAATGCACTTTTTTATTCAGAGTTTGAATTCTGACTACACATGAATTTCAGTAATACATGTTATTTTAGTGTATCCCATTAAGTATCCAAGCTTGAAATACTTTGTCATCAAGTTCAGTAGGTGACTTATCTCCAAACGAGCTACTCTTTCCTGTAACCTGAATGTTTGTACCCTTGTTTTGATTCACTTGGATTTTAGTTTTGTTTGTTTATCCTCCTTGCTGCAAAAGATGTACTGTGTAGTGAGCACAGAAAATGCAACAGCTTTGAGCAGAATACATATTTCATATATTTCCACAGTAATGATTCTTTTTTTGTCTGTGTGTCCCTTTGCACATTTCAAAAGCAATGCCTGGCAAGAAAAATCATACCAAAAAATTCTCTGGGGAACATTCAAAGTGAATGCACAAGACATCTTTGTATGTGCACTCAGAGCCAAGGTGGCCTTGCAAGGGCCCAGGAGACAAGCTGTCAGATCACGGACTCTATTATTACAGTTAGACGTACTTTTGGACATGGCAGCAGGCGGTACACATTAGACTCAAGGTTTTCTGACCCTGTGACAGAAGCATGCCTTTGCAGCTATTCTACACCAAAAAAAAAATCATCTTGTGTTTAGCTGAGGAGAAAAGAGTCAGGTAACATGTAAGTACTGTCAAAAGAGCAGCTGTAAAGCTGGGCAGACTCAAAGCCAGTGCTATTTCAAACATTATTCTATTTTAAACATTATTCTCTGACAGAGAAAGCCTGAGCTGTGTTTGCACACACACTTGCACTGACAAATTGAATAATTGGTAAGAGTGCATACGTGTTTGATTAATCATGATTAAGATGCAGGAATAAAGGTACAAAGGCAAAAATTTTAGTTAAAGTCAACAGAAGTGATGAAAACAGATAAGGAATCTGAAAGTACCATTTTCTATCCAAATTCAAAATAGACAGAAAACTAATATATTGAAGAACATACTTTCCCACCAATGACAGCATTCAGTTTCCCCTAAAATGGAAAGGATTTCATTACAACATTTTAAAAATAGGACTGGAAATAGTGTGCAGGGTTGCATCAAGGATTAGTATATTAGTTACACCACATACTTGTTCTTACAACATGAAGTTGTGTCTGTTGCTTGTGGCTAGGTTGTATAAGAGTGTACAAATCCTGAGTACTCTAGTTCAGGTTGTGATGTGTGGGTTCACCTCCTGATTTCCAAGAGGCCAAAATTATCTAAAGTTTTTTCATGCTTTCCATCTTTTTTTGCCTGTTAGTACTGTGTATATAAATTGTTATTTAAGTTCATGGTTTCTCTGGAGCATTGCTTCAACTTGCAGACCAAATTTGAGAAAAAAAAGAGTTTTACAAAATCCCCCATATGAGAGGTTTAGTTTTCGTCCATCTTTGTGAATTTCAGAAATATTCATTAACCTAAAATAGGCAGCATGGGGTTTCCTTTTCATCTTTTAAAAAATATGGTTACTGTCACAATTGAAAACAATAAACAATAAAGTTTTCTTATTATTATACCTTTCATTTTTTCCAATCTCTTTGTTATCTTTTTCACAGGTATTAATGCCATTGAATAAAAAAAAAATTTAAGTCTTAGTTGACTCCTTTTTATACAGGTGCTTTACAGAACATACAGTTTCATTGCAGTACTTGAGCCTGAGGCTTATGATATAAGCAGCTGATTTTGAGTGTGTTATGTCAAAAAAATAACTTGTTAAAAGAAGGATAAGAGATTGCAATTGCTTTGAGCATAGGCAGAAATGAGCAAGGGGGAAAACACACAAAAAAGGCAAGTATGAAAAAAAGCCAATGAATGGCAAGTTTCAGCTGGAAATCATGAGCTGAACAAAGAGTCAGGAAAAATAGAGAGAACAATACCTTAGTGGAAAGCTGGGCTGAACCTGCAAGGTGAGTTGGAGAAGTCTGAATTCATTGTAAAGGAAGATTTTAAGCTAGTGAAGTATTCTGAGGACAGTTACTAGTCTTCCTATACCATGATGTGATAGAATGAACAAAAATACAACAAACAGAAACAACTCAAACCTCAGAAAGTGGAAATATTTTAAACAGCTCTCTCAGACTGGATTAAAATAGCTCATGACAAAGACAGAAGTAGCAGCCTTCCTGTCCCTACTAAAATGCATGTTCACATTGAGCAGTGACTGGTTGCAGTAAACTGTACAAATTCCAAGTCAAGAAACTTGGTGTCACGAGCAGCTTTGAGAGTAACAAGTTGCAGCTGATTTATTTGATTTTATTTTAAAAGTGTACTACTCTTCCTGTCACGCTATTCCTGTTAAGGGAGTCACTCCCAGGACAAGTAAATTTTCTTTATCATCAAGGGGACAGTTGTCTCAAATCTACACATAAATCCATGTCACAGCAAATAGAAAGGAGATTACAATAATTGCCCATAAAGCAATGTGGAATTGTGGGAGATTTCAACAAGCTTGTTTAACAAGATCTTTCCACACAAATAGGTCTCTGCAGACGAAAGCTATGCCACCAATTTCAAAGGCGTTTTACACACTCATGAAGCTGTCCACAGAAACATGTTACAGAATTAGGGACTTAACAGCAAGTCTTATATGTTGAAACAGTCCTAGGCTTTTGCCAACCAAAAATGCACTTAAAGGCCTGAAAAAAGACTTCCACATATCCCGTTTTGTCTTTATCACTAAATAGTCAAAACAATTTCTTTTCCCATTATATGTCTCATACTATGAATCAACAGGATTTGTGGATAAGGGGAGGGTTGTTCTTTAGAAGGGTTTTTGATGCTGTGTCCCACCATATTCTTGTATCTCCGTTAGGGCATCACCAATTGGATGGGTGAAAAAAGACGGTAAAAAACCCAGTCGGCTAATCAAGTTCAAAAAGTTATTAATGGAATGTTTAATCTAGTTGGAGACCAGTAACAAATGGATTATCCCAAGGGTCTGTCTGTTGCCCTGAGTTTTGCAGTTCTTTGATGTTTTCATTCTTCTGTAACAGTTTATCATACACTCTCTGTAAACATAGCCATGTTTTTGTAACTATATCCTATTGTTTGCATTCCTTTCTCCTGGGCAGAGAAATTTGATGGATAATTCCTTTGACCAGTGTGATTAGGGGGTGGCGATTTCTCCCTCCAATCCACTGTGGTTTCTAGAGGATATAAAATAAAGTGCGGGGTTTTGACCCCCAGATTTTTTGGCCCGCAGTCTTGTCTCCGATCTCTTTTCAATGTGTCTGCATCTTTCTTTTGTGTCCCGAGCGACAGTCTGTCTTCAGACCTGTCCTGTTTAACACACTTACCCATGACCTGGAAGAGACACTGGAGTGCACTCTTGCAAGTTTGCAGATGATGAAAACTAGTAAGAGTAGTTGATATGCTCAAGGACAGGACTGTTATCCAGATGGACCTAGACCTGATGGAGAAATTGGCCAAGAGGCACCGTATGAAATTCAGCCAGGCAAAAGCAAATCTCTGAAAATGGAGGAAAATGTCTTGCAATGATACAGACTGGAGATTGACCTGCTGGGGAGCTCTGCCAAAAAGAGCCTGGGATCCTAGTGGACAATGAGTGAGCCAGCAGTGCCCTGGCAGCAAAGATGGTCAACAGCCTCCCATGCTGCATTAGCTGAAACAGAGCCAGCATACGGAAGAAAGGGATTATCCCTCTTTGTTCAGCACTCAGACCACAGTTTTGGGTCCCATAGTACAAAATAGACATTGATAAACTTGAAGCTCAGGACAGAGCCATTGTGATGACTGGAGGCTGGAGTGTACACCCTGTGAGGAGACACTGAGAGAAAAAGGCTGGTTCAGCCTGAAGCAGAGGTGGCCTTGAGCAGACAAAGCAGCTGTCCCCTTGCATCTATGAAGGGGGCACCAAGGCAGAGTCAAGCTCTTCACAAACATGTATTGTGGGAGAACAAGAAGGAACAGATATAGACTGAACCAGGTCCTGACTGTTTATAAGAAAAAGTCTGTACAAATAAAAGGAACATTTTCAGCAGATATAGGATATTGACAGTAATGTGTGTGAATAACTTTCTGTGACTAACTATTCTTTACACTCTCTCCAGAAAATTAAGCTCTGGGCCCTTAGAAACAAAAAAAAAAGGCTTATAGAAACCAAAGTTATAAACTCAACTTCAAAGGAAATCTCGAGGGATAACAGTATCATGTAGAGGAACCTCAATTAATAAACCAGTAAGCAAAGTAATGGAGTCAACTATGTAATAGTCACTTGGGAAACTATTAGAAGACGTGGTGGAGAACAGATTGTTAGTTATTGCATATGACCTAAGAACACAACTTTAATATTATCAGCATCACATATATATCAATATGATGTAAATAGTTAGTCAATCAGGAGCTGTCACATGCTGCATCTATATAGATGGCTGATGACCTTATAGATTTTTTTTTTTATGGTTGGAATCCTCTGTTTCTCTTTCAAAGCACTACCACAGCAATCTGTTTAAAGACCCAGCACAAACATTGCTTGTTATCACACAATAAATTGCTTCAGTGGATCATAAACAAAGAGCAGTGAGAGAGATATTTAATGAAGTAGAAGGAAGGAGATTGATAACGGGGAGAGAAATATTCATTCCCAGCAACTAAGTGGATATTTAATAACCCTTTTTTAGAAACATTTTTTATTGTCATACCAAAACTATACAAATGAGACATGCTGAATGCAATTCCTTGCTAAAGTAGTGCCCATTTGTAATATTTTTTTGTTTTTGCATCCTGCATACAGTTCCAAAGCATGAAGATGCACCATTAATTATTTCTGATAATGTAGAAGAACTCAACTTTTCCAGATGTTTTCCAAATAGCTCACATGGCAGATTCCAGAACCTAAGAGCTTCAAATGGACAAAAGAGATTATGTAGGGAAATAGGATGGAAACTGGAAAGGCAGACAGGCATCCTGTTAGTTTCAACTATTTCTTCTACCCTTCAGTTTGTTTCGTGACTCTAAACTGACTCAATTTTAAAAATAAAATATTAAAACCATCTCCCTTCCCTAGTAAGTTTCAAGCAAATTTGTATTTTAACAGGGTAAGATATGCAGAAAAAAACCTGAAACAACCAAACAAAACCCAAACACAGCTTCCTAATTCAAAGATTTTTTGTGAATATTTTTGTTTGGGTCATTGTGGAGCTTGTTCTTCTGTTTTACGCATGACTTTCTGCAGAGACGATATGCCCTGTATATGTTTCTGCATTTCCAGAAACGAGATAAGTTTAAAGAAAGGAGTGAAAATACAATGGTTGAGGCTGGGTTTCAATAAAGGAGTAGCAGAGATAATAGAGGGTCACTAGAGGATGCAGTATAACTAGATACTCCTAAATGTCTTCTGTAGCACATCACAAGCTGCAACACACATATAATTAGTGAGAGTCATTGTTATTCTGAAAGTGTTCTGAGACCAAAACAACCTGGCCAGGATGTTACCAGTCAAGAAACAAAAAAGTTGACTTGGAACAAGGGCTGCATTTCTTGCAAATGATACATTGGTAACTGAGTGCCAAGAGACAAAATTGAGGTATTCTCAATTGAGATTTTAACAGCTAGATGAAAATAAAACGTGGGGATCAACTGTTCATGGAAGTTAATATAAAGTCCATACTGGATAGAAGAAATTAGTTTTGCATAACAGAGGTAGAATATAGTAGCCTGTATTGAGTAAGGCCAGAGAGTGGGGAGGAACCAACAGAATAGCCTTGTGGTCCTGGCCAAACCACACTCTGGTAAGGCACTGGAGGTGTGTGAAACAACTAGATTCCAGGCTACTCCTTATTGAAATTTAAAGTCTGGTGAAATCTCACATAGCACTAGTTTTGCCCATTTGTAGTAAGTACATATTGAGTTAATTTAATTCATCCTTTAACTGAGAAAATAATATGGTTTTATATTTGTGTTTTGAAGCATCAGTTAAGCCTAATCAGTTATTTACTCATACTAGGCTTGCCTTATTTAAGAACCAGCTGGCAAACAGACTGAACACCTGGGTTGTGGCAGATTTTAGTGATGAGTAGCAGCTTCCATGTGTCAATGAAGCTGGACTTTGAAAAGGGTAAAATGGAGAACTGCCAACCAGTCAGCCTCACCTCTGTGCTTGATAAGTTCATGAAGCAAAATTTGCTGGAAGATGCATCAAAATATATGGAAGACAGGGAGCTGAACAGAGACAGACAACATGGCTTCATCACCTGACTGACCTAGTGTCCTTTTATGTTGAAGCAACTGCATTGGTGGACAAGGAAAGATTTATGGATGTTTAAACATCTATCTAAACTTCTGTAAGGCCTTTGATGCAGTCCTCCCCAGCATTCTTACCTCTACACTGCAAAGATATGGGTTTGCCATTGGATGGAACAGTTAGATGGGTAAGGAACTGTTCGCTGAGTTAGTAATTGGCTGGATGGCATGTCCAAAGGCTTACAGCCAATTGCTCAGAATTCAGGTGGAACCCAGTTAATGGGTGGTGTCCCTCAAGGGTTCATAGTGAGACCAATACTATTTAATATCTTCATCAATGACATAGACATAGTAGGATCCATTCTATGAGTAGGAGCATAATTTTCTGTGTAGAAAAAAAAAGACCATAATGTAATTTCTTTGGTCTTCTGGATCCTTTGGTGTTCAGAGATTCGACCAGTAGGAACAACAATGACCCTGCAAATTAGATTACATGATTTTATATGGCCAAGAGCCACATACCTTGGGCAGTAAAAGTCAGTAGGAGCAATAAGAATACTTCAGAGGTAGAAGATGACAAGGCTGACCTGAGTATGCAGGTGATTCTAGAAAGGGGTGGTGAGCTGGCCTTGGCTTGTCTAGCTATTCCTTCACAGTCAAGGTCAGTAACTACCAATCAGTCACCCATGCCAGCACAGCACCAAAATCAAATGTGATGCCAGTCCATAAAAATGTCACTCCTAGAGACAATTCTTCCAATCCATTCTTGGCTGGAATGGATTCTCACATCCAGAATGGTTCCCTATAGTAAGGTGGCAAAAGATAATTTACAAAAAAGAAATCTTTGCTGTGCTAGTTCTATAGTAATCTTCTTTAAATGAAACAGTAAAAAAGACCTTGGGAAGTTTAAAATGATCAGGAAGAAAATCATAGCAAATATCATGCCCAGGAGATATGTTTGAAGATTGCCTGAAACCTAGAAATTGTTTTCAGGTTTGCTATTTAGTTAGAAAACAGATATTAACTTTCAACCAAGATGTAAAATCATCCAGCACAGTTAAGCAAATTAACAAACCTCAGCTGTATTCTAAGCACTGGAGGAAATTGTTGGATTTCTTTGTTTAGTTGCTTTTGGTTTTGTTTTTCTTTTTTTTTAATTCAATTCCATCTTCCAACTCAAACATGTTTTTGCTATTCAGTTCTTCCTGACTCATTTGTCCTAAAAAATATAACTCCTGAGAAGTTGTTTTTTGTTTTGGCATTTACTTGTGCTGACTCACCTCAGCAAAGACAATCTGGCAGGACTGGTAGAAGGACCTGGAAATTGCTTGGCAGCTTAAAGAAAGACATCTGTACGTCACACTTGGCTATCAGTTTTATGTCTGACTGGTGATACAGGTCTAGACAAGCTTATAATGTGCTGTCATTCCCAATCTGAGCTCATAACACCTCTGCTTCTTATACTGGATGTATTATTACTTATTGCTCAATAAGACTAATCTAAAACTGATTCTTAAACTGTGTTTATGCCATTAAATCTTGCTTTGGGACTGTGAGAATGACCATATAATGGAAAATATACCTTCACAATGGTATTTGTATTTTTGTAAAGTGAGACAGACTAATAATTTTATTGCTTTTAAAACTGTGGATCATTGTACAGAATTCCAAGGCAAACTCAGCATGTCACAGTGAAAGTGCTGAATGTGTATTCTCTGTGGAGAGGAATAATCTGAATCTCTTCTGCTTGGGAGAAAATCAGTTTCAGAAAGTTGCATATAATATCCTTTATGTGACTTATATTGTAAGAGAATAAATCTAGGCTAACACCTTTAACATCATTGAAGGTATATGTAAAATATGGACTATGGGTGACCAACATACCTGTGTTGCAGTAGCGGTCAGAAAAAAAATGACTTTTTGAATGTTTCTACAAGACCTGAACCACGTTCATCGTTTACAGTAGAGTCCAAGACATTACAGCATCTGATTTTATATTACAGTGGAATTTCAGAATGGGTGTCGTGGTTTGAGAAGTTTGGGGGGGTCTGGCTTTTTGGGTGTGGTAGGGGCCAAAAGATGGCTCCTGTAAGGAGCTTCCAGAAGCTCCCACAGCTGTCCAGTCAGGGCCTATCTCTGATGGCTTCTGGGAGATTGATGTGCTGTTTTCCACAGCTGGGCCAATTAGGAAGGACAGAAATGCCTCTGCGACAGTATATTTAAGAAGCAATCTCTGTTTTACACAGGCGCGTGCCATGTAGCCCTGTAGTCATGTAGGTAGTAGATTAGGCAGAGGAGAAGGAGTACAGCAAATAACTAGGAAAAACAACTGAACCATCAGATATGAAAGCCAGCAAACGATGCCAGTCTGCCAAAGAAGAGAAACAATGGAGGAGGAGGTTCCTGCATCATCAGAACTGATACATCTTCAAAGCCTGTGGTGAGA
>VZRZ01006252.1:588104-651644 GCA_013398175.1 Climacteris rufus | reverse complement strand
GCGGGCTGCGTGCCAACTTCTGCAAACCGTGCCTTGGTGCCAAAGGAGAGAAAGAGAGACCCCTCCAGGTATAATTGCTAAGAAGAGGAAACACCTGAGCATCTAAGGACTAAACTACTTAGAGAAAAACCCCCCTCCCCGGGTTCCCCTTACGATCTGGGAGGAGAGAGAGGGTTGTGAAGCTTTTTTGGGGGGAAGGGGGGGGAATGGGAGGACCGCAGAGGAAGAATGTTTAGGAGATGTTCCTTTGTTTTTGCTTGCTCCTTTGACTCTGTAATAAACTCACTTTACACTTAGAAGCACTGACCTTGTCTCAGCCTGATTTTTCTCCTCTGCCAGCATTTCTTATCATGGGTTAGTAACGCAGTTCAATTCGGAAGGGGGGGAAAGAGCAGTACTAGTGGGGCCTTGGTTGTTGGCCAGGGCAAAACCACTACAGTGGGTTAACTTCCTAACACAAAGCACAGGTATCTTTGATACATTTCCACTTCAGTACAAAGTAAACTAACTTACATTGCTAACTTCACACCTGTTGGAAGATGTAAAATTTCCTTTTCTCACAGTCATACTACTTATACCCTAGAGGCTGTTACATCCTCACCAGCATCCATATTAGACGGATAATTAGTTACAAATTTTTAGTTAAAATTCATTCTATTTGATTTCAGTTTAGCTAAAAGTTAGACCAATGTACTTGTATGGTTTTCTGACTTTATATATTATCTTTCTCTTAATAATATCTATATATAATTTGATTTGTACTTGGTCAAAAGTGCTTAGCTGATATTTCTTTCTACAGATAGCCTTTGCAAACATTAAGTTAATCAAGACTGGAAACATCTTCTGTTCATATAATTCTCCCTTTTAAGACATCAAAACAATCAAGCTACCACTGTATTCTAGCAAAATCTGTTACGTTTTCAAATAGGTATGTGAGGATTTAAATGTTTTACTTTTACTGACTTAAGCAGAGCTAATGTAGCCAAATTTATGTACTCTGCTTTAAATGTATAACCCTTTTACCTTTAGGAAACCTATATGCTGATTCACAATAGTGGCATAAAGGTGTAATAAAAAACAGCATTAAAACCTCCTAGAATTTGTCAAGGAACTTATGAGTACTCTTCATATTATTTTTTTCCATAGCTGGGGGGGGCGGAGGGGAAGCCTGAAATAACTGTAAGAAAATAAAATTCCTTTTTTACAATGAAAAGTAGGGAAGAGTTTATTTGTTATAATTTGAGCTGCAACCAATATTATGAGTCAGATGAAATGAGGATTATCACAAATGTTTGTCTAAACAAAGAAATATATCAACACACATCATACTGACTTGAGGTAGCAAGGGAAGGGTTTATGACATCTCATTTATCCATTTCCCCAGTGACTCTCTAGTCCTTTGGTTTATTATCTGTCAAGCTCTTCTTTTGACAGGGTTTGGAGACCTTAAAACATACTAGAATCATTTCTGCACAGAAAAAAATATTCTGGCAAAGGCAGTTGTCGTCACCTAGCAAGCTTTGGCGAGCTGCAGCTTAGGTACTGAAACAAATCTGTGAAGAGCACATCTGTATATTCATTTGCATGATGCAAAAACATTTTGAAAAAGGAAAAAAAAAAAAGTTTTACAGAACTGGATATTACTGCTGAAAGTGGCAAAAAAGGGAGAGGAAAATTAGGGGACTTTCTGAACTTCTGCAAATTACCTTTATCCAGCTACAAAGTGCTACAGAGCAGAGAGTCTGTCTGAAGGACACAAACACATGCATCTCAGTTTAGCATTTCCTCTGGCTATGTTTGTTCATTTCATATGCAATGGTGTGCTCAGATGGCAGCATCTTGCATTGAACTCAGGCCCCTGAAGAACTGAGTGTAAGGTTTTGGGAAAAGGTATGTTTAAGGTGGCAGGAAAATGTAGCAGACAGCCTTAATTATGAAGTCTAGAGCAGCTGGACTGTGACGTCTTGTTTCTGGGAAGAAATCATAAACAGACGACCTGAGGCCAGGAAATGTATTGGAAGGGCACAGAACAGGGAGGGAGGGATGTCTCAGAATACCTGGCTCAGCAGACTTGGACACAACACAGCAATCTAGTGGATGGTGTGCAGAGGGAGTGTAAACAGGCTCACAAAGCTTCTCTTTCATTTTCCTTCTGGCTTGGCCAAGTTTTATCCCTAGCTCTATGTTACCAAAAAAGATTGGCCTAGTTATTAATCATTAAAACTCAGCTGAGTATTGGTTAGATGACTTTAGAAGCTTCAGACCTCATTATTTCTGAATACTTGGTGGCCTTTCAACATTAGTACATTTCATGTTATTAATAAAAGAAGAGGTAAATTAGGCTTTTGAGTAATCATGTAAGCCCTTAATATTTCTTTGAACAGTTTATATTATATAAACGCAAATGTTTTTTCTTCTATTTGGCTCCTACTACTGAACAAAAAAGAATAAATTTATTAGCAATGAGAATGATGCCCTCCCCTCATCTTATCTTTCTCACCCATTAAAAAAAATTACTTTGATTTAGTGTTATAAAACTTTTCTGAGTGATGCTGTACGCAAATATTCTTCTTGTTGGTTGGATGCTTGGCAAAATAAAAAATACATATTAATTATATGTATTACAAGACATATATAATGGATGAATATATATGTAATAGGTGTAAAATAGAAAATTGTAAAATTTTACTCAATTAATGTTTGCATTTTGCATATTGTGGTGAATAAGGTGATTCTTTTTGTGGTTTTGGTGCTCTGCTAGCTGATATCAGAGTATTATTTTGCCACTTCACTGGAGTCTGTGCTTAGTCAGTGATTCCAGGATAAAGCTATCTTTTCACTATTTTCTAGCTCTGACATAAAAATTGGCTATGGGATGAAAGTTGGTATCCTAGGTCTGTTTACAATAGGAAGAAATTTGTTTTCACTACGTTTCCTTTAAATTGTGTATCTTGAAGATTTAGAAAAGATAGAACAAGTTGTGTTTGTTGCTTAAGATTTTTACTTTATCAGAAAGAAAATAGTTCCGTGTTTAAAAAAAAAGAAAATAATTATTTCTCCTGGAATCCTAACAGTAGCTACTAATAATTGACTTGCTTTTTTAAAACTCTCCAAAACATTTAATTTTTAATAGTTCTAACTTTTGGTTAGTCCTCTTTTTCATACAAATGTCTTCCTGCTTGCCTACTTCTTCCCAAAGTGCAAGCATTAAGAACAACGAATCCTATCGAGTAAGTAGAAAAAGTATATGATAGAAAACACTTCTTTTCCCTAGTTTTGTTAAGTGCTTTCCTGTCTGTGAAATAGTTCCTGCCATTGAAGACAGCCTAAACTCTTTTCCAATTGCTATTTCCTGAATGACACTCCTATTACCGCGATGCCCCGTTATTTCGGCTTATCCCGGTAATCAGTCGAGACGCAGAATTAATGAGAGCTGGAGTCCGAAAGTTCTTGTTCAGAGCAAGGGCGGAAAAGGGGGGGAAACCCCTTTCGTTTAATTCTTATATACACTTTTAGAAATCACAGATCATTGGAGAAAGTTAACACTTCCGTCTCTAACTATATTGGTTACAAGAAGTGTCCGTCAAAGGGATCTGTGTCCATGGGAAAGGAATGTAAAAAGATAATTTTTACAACAACATAGCTATGTTTACAGAAATCGTCCTTGAGACTGTCTAACAGAGAAAACTAGCTATTTTACAGTGAAAAATGGGCAACACACTCCCTCTTCATCATCTTTGTTTGTTCATGAACAATAAAAAAACCAAACAACAAACAAAGAACACTGTCTTCTTGGTATGAAGCACTGAAGAAACATACATAATTATACATTACTTGCCAGCAGACACAGAAGAATCAAAATCTCCTGTGTTGGTAGAGCTAGAAGAGGCACAGTGAAAATTCAGTTTTAAACTGGATATTGAAACCTGTCAATGACTTTACCATGAGGACAGAGTGTCATGTTCTCTGTTAGTATATTTCTGTAAATATATTGCTTCACTGGAGAACGGAGGTAAAAAGTAGATGTTTTTTCCTGCAAAATCCCTGTCATTCTAAGGGATATTTGACCACAGGACATTTACTTTAAGCAGTGGGGTCAGATTCACAAGCTGGTTCATGCTGTATGGATGTACACACACCTACTCAAGTGAAAAAATGATCTTTCTCTCTAGAAGAAAATATTCTTTATGTTTCAATTACATTTTTGCTATTCAATCAGCACAATTTTGCTCTACTGTAAGCTATGCAAGTATGTCCTTAATAGTCTTTCATCCAGACACAGTGATTTTGTCTTTCCTCTGTTTCATGAGAGTATTGCACTCTCCAGCTTCAAGATTGTCACAAAACATAAATTACTGGTGCAAAATAGAGTTTGTACCATTAAAGCTGTTAAGTATTTTGTAAAGGAGTTCCTCCATCATAGGCTTATTGAACTGTTTCTTTGGCAGTGTGGCTGTCAGCAGCTGGTGTGGATTACAGCTGACAAACCCACAATCAGGCACGCCTGACTGGAGTACCAACCATGGCAGAAGAGAAATGGCTGTAGACACGTCTGCAGATTAGCAGAGAGCAGCAATGGTCCATCAAGAGAGAGGCAGGAGGTGGGAAAAACCCTGGAGCTGCCAGGAGTGATTCATCCATGGAGCCTGAAGCTTTTAGCTTTGTTCCTGCTGTGTGAGCAAGCCAAATGTACTCCTAAGGAGAACAGTAGCATCTAGGCCTTGGTTTTGGAAACCCATAAGCACCACAAATATTGTTTCATGTGGGCCTTTTGAAGCTATTGTTTTAGCAGGCCTGTAGCTCTGATGAAGAAATCTATTGAAGGTGCAATAATTTTGATTTCATTGATTCATCCAGTACATTTAAAGATTATTTTTTTCAGTCCTGTTATTCTGAATTGACTCTACAATAGGATTTATTTCACAAAATCATTCAGCTATCACAAATTGTTTGCTTTTGCTCACTTAACAATGTTATTGTGCCTTGGTTTTTTGTTTTTTGTTTTTTTTTTTCACAGAAAGACAGTTATATATTGAAAGCACAAAAAGGTCTCACATGGCACATCATGGTTACCCAAGCAAAATGGGTTATTCTGTCGATTCACTCTGAGGTTGAGTTAGGTCTGTCTCCTACACCAGTTCTCACCTTTGACTTTGATTTTGTTGACTATCTCTTTTTTTTTCCCCAAGGCCTTTAACTTGTGCTGTATAAAATGTTGCCTAATTGACAGGTTTAAATTTTAAAAAAACCCTTTCTTTTTTATTTAATATTGACCATCCTAAACAAAAATTAGAATTATTAATTTTATTGAATTGGTAGGCTACTGAGATTCTCAAATATAATGAAGCTTTGCATTTCAAGCAGGTTTTTTATTTTTTCTAACTCATATCCCTATGTCTCTGACTAATAGGTATTTGTTCAAATCAAGAATATGCCACAAATATTTCTTAAATTACATGAGGTTATCAGGCATTCACATTGTAGCTAATGATGTTATTTTTATACAAAATTACAGCTCTACATCACAAAAACTTCTTCCTTCTAGATCATTAGATCTCCTCTATTATAAATCCTAATTACCTGAAATATTATAAAGAGATAATTTCTCCTCTCCTTCAATCTCCATTTTTTATTGGAATATCCAGTTTGTTTTCTAATTCACAACAATTACATAAAATCACACCTTCCTTATTCAGATCAAAATTATTGCAACATCAAGGTTTTAACAACCAATTTAGAACACATTAAAAGTAACACGGTGGAACTCACTTTGATGAGTAACCACTGCAATATCTTACGAACCAGGATGTCAATGCAGACTTGAGATTTGAATAATTGTTCTTACTTGCCTTTTAATGATTTTTTTTTTTAAGCCTCAACATATTTCTCTGCATTTCAGGCTGCAAAATTTGCCTGCACAATTCTCCTGCCCAAGAAGTCGTTGAGATCAAGAGGTTAATACAATGCAAAACAAGTTTGACACATTTATAGAGTCCCAAGAACATCTAACAAAGATAAAAAATATATGGGACATTCCCTCTTTTTATTAAGAGCATATTCCGTATGCTGTCCTAAGTACTGGAAATAAAAGAAAAAGGGCTTTATCCTTTCAAAAATTATCTTTCAAATATGTATTTGATAGTTTCTTAGTTCTTCCCATGGGGCCTAAATAAATAATCAGGCAATATAACAAAATGGATCACTGATCCAGCACTCTGTAGAAATTTCTTTTCTCCAACCCACTGCTGAAGTTACAGATTAAATCTCCAGATAGTACCAAATGATACAAAAATCATTAAGACTATTTAGACATAGCTAGGTACCATCATTCTATTTCATGACATTTCTAAAACCAATATTCTTTGAGTAGTGTCACTGAAAACTCAGAGTAATGTAAGTGTTACTGCAGAACCAGCTACATTAAAATGCATAGGCAGTAAGAAAGAAACCCTTTCAATTTGAGAAAAAGCATTAACACAAACATTTTATTGTGAATTACTTTGAGGTTTTGCAATGTCTTCAAATCTGTAATACACTGAAAGAAAGCTTCTCAAGTTTATAGGGAAATTTGCTCTTCTTTCCTTTGTGCTTGTGTATGTGTACAACTTTAAAATATAGCAGAAATGGGATCTACCTAGTCTCTTAAAATGCAATTTTACCACACTTCAGATTCCCTTAACTACAAATTCCAAAGTTTCCACTAAAGTGCTGACAGAACTGTGTTTTTTTCCACCAAATGGATGTCACCAGTACAGGAGAATCTGAAAGTAACATCTGGATCCATCTTGCTAGTTAATGGATTTTTTTCCTTGAGAAATAATCTGAGCATGATAGAAGTGCAAAGGTTTGCTCTATGCTGCAGAATGTCCATTATCAGGGAAGAATAATTAGGGAAGAAAAATAAATGACAAACTAGAACACATTCAATATGGGATTTATTCAGAATAAGGATCTCACCTGCTACAGCAACACTGTTGCTGTTTAGGGTAAATAGCATAGTATTTGTAAATGCTGAATCTTCTTACATTTGATATGTGGTATAAACTAAGATCTTGGTAATACTGCATTCTTTCTTTTTGAGTCTACTTTGTTTAATAAGGTTTCCTGATGAGTCTATGGTTCTCCAGAATGTCTGTCACTGAGGTATCTGTGCAACATATCTTCCCTCATACATTATGCAAATCTCAGTAGAGGATTTGCCTATGGTTTTGATAGGCAAAATTTAGGAAAATTGAAATAATCAAATCAAACTCATCCTTTTTTTAAATTGTTTTGGAAGTGGGTAATATTTTAAACATTAAGTTATTCCATAATGTATGTGGGGGCCTTGTAGAAGGTCTTTCATCTCTCCTTGTGCTATTAATCCAAGTGTATCTGTGCTCTCAGTGAGTGTCTTCTCCTGGTCATAGGGTTCTGTTTGTCACAGTAGAGAACTAACTGGTAGTAGAGGTTGACTGACATGCTTAGATGATCACTTGCAGACTCTGATGATTCTGCATGTGAGTAACAGCAAAAAGGCACCACTTTTGAAATTTAATGTACCCACATTTTAAGGTTTGACATTGTTTGGTTTGTTAATCACCCATTTGTCTTTGACTTTCCTTCTTTCTCACTTTTAGAGCTGTACTTACACTTTGCAGGAGTAAGGAAACATTCGTAATTGCTTGCACTGTTCTTCATTTACCTCTTAGTATATTAGAGACTGCAAACCAGGTTGCTAGTGTATTCACTCCATCCCTTGGCAGAGGCATTGTGCCTAAGCACCATTAGTATCACAGAGAGCTGTTGCCCTGACTTTTGCAGTTCTGGATGTTATCATTCTTTTGTAGCTAGTTTCTCACATTCTTCTATATAAACATAGCCATGTTATTGTAATGGTATCATTGTTTACATTCCTTTCTCCTGGGCACAGAAGTTTGATGGACGTTTCCTTTGACCACTGTGATTGAGGGACAACAAGCTTGTTCCTCCAATGGACAGTGATTTCTAAAATGCATATAAAATAAACAGGGCGGGTCTCACCCAGCACTTTGCTCCTTACTCCCCTGACAGGTGTTTCTTGTCTCTCCTTCTTCCTTCGTTGTGTTACTGCGACAGAGAGCCATTTGACTCCTCACAAAAGAATAATAGAGGTCTTAGCATTCCTAGGGTTCAAGTATTGCTGCATGGCAATCAATAGCCAAGCTTTTAATTTAGGAGGATTTCCTCCTTGGTTGCTTTATTTCATATTGGTGATTCTAATGACGAATTAATATCCCAGTTCTAAAAATTGTAGTATAAGTGAAAATGTCCATAATATTTTTGCTGAGCATGTAACTAAGATAAAAATTTCAAAGTCATATTATTTTTGGAGAACAGAAAAGTATTTCTTTCGATATTCTATTTATTTCTTGTTAAATTGGACAGATAATCTCCCCCAAAGTAAATAAACCAAACAGTCTTACTTCTCTATTCCACAACATCATTAAAAATTTTCATTTTTCAAAACATCTGGTAAACATAATTTTGTGTTTTCAATATATTTTTGTAGAAAGATTCTAAAGAAATGTGAAGCTTTAAAAAGTTCTGTGGTCTCAAAAAGGCTGGAATCAATTGGAATCAATTTTCCACCCATTACAAGTAATAGGCAGAAAAAAACCCACAAACAACGGACTCTCTAAATTTAAAATAACACATTATTTTAACAAAGATTTTGCTTGTTTAGACTGTAAAAGAAAAACTCTTTAAGGTTTTTATTAAATTCTGAGGAGATAAAAATGGCCTATATAAATAAAATAGCAATAATCAAGTGATTAAAAAAACAAAGACACCATAAAATAAAAATGACATTTAAATTGTAGGCATACACCTAATTTAGGGGTATTTGTGAAATCAAATCAGAAACTCTTACAGTGAAACATAGGACCATGAGGAATGACCATGGAGGTTTTCATTCTATTTCTTTCAGCTCAGTAACTTCCCTGGAAGTTACAATCAAACAATCTAGAACACAGGGGCAAGGTATTTCCAAATAGCACAGCAAAAATGTTTGTAAATCTTGTGATGTCACTACATGAGGTGAGTTGTTCTGCCTCAGTTTGCATTTTTTTGCAAGAATTTCTAAGACTTCACTACTGCATATTTTGCTTTGGGAAATGTAGAAGAAGCCCTTCTTTCTCCACCCTTTACATGGTTAAGGTGATATTTTGCACAGAAGAGGAAACTTTAATATAATAGATATCTGTACATACTTCCTAGAGGTTCATAGAAAGTTTGATACTTGAAATTTAACACCAGTAAATATGTATAGCAGCAATTGCAGTGATCCATAATAATGAGACAGCACACGCCTTGGTTCACAGGGATCAAGAGCCAGCCAGCAGCAGCAGCCCTGTTTATTGTATTGTCTTTTTTTATAATAGGAACCCAGGTGTATGATTGGCTGGGTTCTACACCGCCCTAATCCAAAACATATCGTACAAGAACGATAAACAACAGGTGCTTATCTTATTGTTTTCATACTTCCCATGGAGAAGAAGGATTTTCTCACAAGCAGCAAGCAGCAGGCTTTCGGCTGCTACAAATATGTTTTACAATCTCTGAAATATATCTGAGAAAAAAAAAAAAGGTTTCATGAAAATTGGTATTTCATGACCTTTTGACAGACAGAGCCATCACTAGACATTAACAATAGAAATTATGGGGGATTGCAGAGCTCTCAGCAATTGTGTTATCTTGTCTCAATCCTCACTGAACTAATGAACTTATCTGTGTTGTGACCATCACAGCTCAGACGTAGGAAAGGAAATTCTTAGTGCTTGTTAGGGCAAACTGCATATGACAGTTCAAGGTAAAATAAAATTCACAAGGTACGGAGGAAGCGCATGATTTATGAATGAAACCTATCTATTGTACACCTTAAATACTATGTGTATGCTGATTCTACATTTCCCCTCAAAGATAAACCACTGAGGAGGAATAATCACCAAACAAATCAAAACTTCAACCAAATTTGAATACGTTTTTAAATTTTTTTTTCATGGAGTTATTTCATTGTGTGGTAAAATGAATATTACACATTCTGTTAAAACAACACAAAACAAAACATAAAAGCCCTCTGCCACAAGAATAGTGTTTTCTAAATAATTCTAGGGAAATACATTGCTTGTTCTCATGGGTTTGAAATAATCTGACCTAAGAGTTCAAGCTTTTGCTCTAATCTAACAATAAAGGAAAAGTCATACATTTACGATTTTGTAATGCATAGTGTGCTCCAATGCTCCTTTTGTATTTTATGTGGATACTCTGCAAATCCATCTGTCCCTCCATAGCTGTAGTCTGGCACCAGAAGAATTATCTCTGAAAAGAATGTAAATTCCATAACACAGCTGCAAGCACAAAAGCACATGACTACTCTCAGGAAAAATGAAAAATGTCCACATTTTATGGTCTTAATTTTGCCTTAAGTAGTTCTTACCTTTCATTTATCTGGCCTGAAGAATGGAAGTGATTGTCTATCATTGCAAAACTTCAAGATTTAGATATCTGAGGGAGAATGAAATATTGAGGTTGCATGTCTATTCTTTTCATGCAGGCACAGACTGACACACTTTAATCGTTATTGTTTACTTTCTTTTTCTGCTTTGTAGCATATATTGGTTGTGTTAATGTGGCTGCGGGAAACTGCCTTCCATGAGGAAGGCTGATAGCATCATCATAAAAAAATATATAAATATTAATCTTTTCTTTTTTAATGTTATACAAGGTGAAAGCAAAGTTTCAAAGTATTTACTGCTCATCCACACAAAAATCAAGACCTCACTAACTAGAAATCCTCTCAGATTGGGAGGTATATAGGAAATTGTTATTTCTGCTCAAAAGACTTAGATTTTCCATATGCAGATGGAAAAATTTTCAGCCACTGCCACAATTTTTTTAGTCACCTTTAACCTGAGTACAGCAGACTCTATAGCCCACTTAACAGAAAACTCTCTCAGAAGAATGGCAACTCCATGTCCCTGTACATATTCTGTAACAGCGAGAGGAAGATGCTGACCTATGCCTCCAGCACTTTGATAAGTCTATTTAAGGTCTGAGACATAACTTGAGTAACACATGCAGCTGTGCTCATAGCTGTGGCTCCCACGTCTGTAAAACAGGAAGGGAAAGACAGTCAAGGCACCTTAAAGTTAGTTTTAAGGACTTTAGTCCATTGCAACTGAAAAGCCTTGCAGTCTCTGAAACACCCAGGTGGAGCTGACCAGTGTGAGGCAGGACTCACAGGAGGTCTGTGCCATAAGGGACAGGCATTTGGAGAAATTAAATGGCTTTACATACCTCTCCCTAAGTGACTGAATCACACCAGGCTAATAGCCTAAAACCATTCTGAGACAATGCAGTCACCTATCCTTGCTCTTCACAACTGATCAAGGTTTTACATTAGCTCAAATTTAGCAGGAGTTAGTGTGTTCAAAGAAAATCTCTCAGTCATCTGTACTGACTGTACACTGATTGCATGGCAGAGCAGACTTGGAGAGTGCTACCTGGATCCTCTGTGGAGGAAACTAAGACAAATGACACATTCCTGGAGTGAAGCCCAATGCAACCCAACTGCTAATTAGCATCCAGTCTGTGGAATCAGAGTAGAGCTTAGGCTAAGCAAGAAATCCTGAAACACATAAGATTGGATGCTGGGACCTTAACACCGCCTGCTTCACTGTGCAGATACAATTGCTTTGAGTTATACTGTTTGCTAGAGCATATATAATCAAACTATAACCTGTTTCCAGTGACTATATAGAAACAATATACCTTCTGCATACCAGCTGAACCAGCCTGTTTCCGTCAAAGAGATGTAAGCATTCCAGGAGATGAGAGATTCTCCATCTCAGCAACTGAAACTGTCCTCCCTGCAATCAGTACTGAAGAGTTCTGAGTGGAACAGGACAATAACTAAAAAAAAAAAAAAAAAAAAAACAAACATGGGAATCCAGATGCTACCATAGCTCATATACAGGATTGTATATGTGTTCATCTATGTAACACTCCTAGACTGTGTCCATTTCCTCTTCTCAAGGTGCCCATGCTCTACAAATTATCCATGCTTCTGAGGATGAGTAATCTGACTGCTGTCCAGACATCATTTTCCGTTTTTACTTCTTCAACACTTAGTAAACGCAGAGGGGTCTTTAAATTAATTTAACTAAGACATTAAGAAATCTTCAAAAGAATGGAATCTGATTTGACCTGGAATACAGTAACAGGGATAAACAAGCTGTGAAGAGTCTACAATCTTGTTCTCTTCCATATCCTGTATGTGCCCTAATTAAGAACATTCTAGAAAATATAGGCAGCAAGTACATAATAAAACATTTTTTTCCAAGGTAATTAAGCAGACTATAGACAATGCTGTACTTCAACCTGTATCATTGCAAAGGTATAGTGGAGAAAGGGATAGTACTTCTGTTCATTTGTAAACCCCTAAATTTAGGCATTTAGGAAAATTGCTGGAAAGTCTTAGAGACTTAACCAAACCTAAAATCAAGGCAGTCTATACTGTTGTGTGATACTTTGTGGATTATAAACTTTAGTGGGATTTAGGAGTTCTGGCCTAGGAGATTACTACCAGGGGATTTTCTGACTAGACCTTGTTAATATTTGTTAGAAACATTTACTGTGAAGACATTTCCATATTTGATAGATTTCTACGTAATTTTTATCAGTTTTGCTAAAAAGCCACAAACAGCAATGGATGTAACAGATGCATGAAAAAAAGCCTGGAGAGCTAAAGAAATAGATGTAGCTCATGGGCCTTCTGAGAAATGCTTTCAGTACATATTAGTCTTGAACTGCATTAGTGTCAATGACAGCCTGCCAGTGCCTTTATGCACTGGTAGACTTTTGTGTATAGAAAAATATGATAATTTTACACAGATTCAGTAGTGATTTGGAAGAATGAGGTGCTTATGTCTGTAACCTTTGCAACCAAGTATCCAAAGCACAAAGGATAATTTCATTGACATGTGTAATTGCTCTCTTCAACTCCTAATGTCTTTTTTATCCCAGACTCCAGTGCCAGGCTGTTCTTTTGCATCTCTGCTGTGGGAGAGGCTCAAATGGCAGACTGTGAATCATATTCCATTAAGCTTTGAATGGAGCTGCATCTACTTGGAAAGGTTTACAGTTGCTGTTTGATCCAACTCTAAACTTATATTTGTGTGACACTGCATTTGCTCATCAAATTAAATTATCTTTAAAAGAAAAATCATTATTGGATTATGAAAGCCACATTTCCAATTATTTTAAACCACAGATGTTCTAAATGTATGTCTAAGTCTTAAGGACATATTAAAGTAATTAGAAACTGCACATAACTCATGAACTTCTTTTTTTTATTTTTCTCATCCAAAAGTTCATTACATTTTCTAAGGGTCTGGCACACAATTTTACTAAAATGTTGCATGAATGTATTGCAACGTCTATACAAATTCAATGTTTGGAAACTCTCTTGTTTCGTGCTCCACAGATCTTGCTTTTGCAAAGTATACTGTTAATTAATTTTGAATAAATTACTATGCATTTTGACCCTTATAAAATGAAGGGATTAAATATTTAGACTTCCCCAGAATGCTGATACTTTTAATTTCTCTCCAAACACCTCTGAGAGGTATTACAACATTTTGACACTTAAGATAAAATAAAACTGAGGAGATAAATGGCTAAGATATGCAAATCAAACAAAAGTATCAATCTTCACCTATGACTAGAACAGAAATGATGTAGATTTTTAAGCAAACATTTTAAAATTCATGTTGAGCACAGCATTCCTGATTTCCCCCCTCTGCAGGAAACAGAATCTGTTAAATGTTTATCACCCACTTCTCCTTGCTTTGTTTTGCGAAGGTTTCAGAATGTGTGTGACCATGGGGAAGTATGTAAGTAGCAGAAATAAATACTGCAAACACCTCTAAAGCTGTGCTGAGAACATATTCCATCTGTAAACCCACACAGTGAAAAGCCCAGAGACACTTTCCTTCAAGACCTGGCACAGCCATCACTAAAGTTTCATAGAACAAATCAGGTTCCATTAATCTCTCCAGGATGCATTAAACCAGCATAAATCGGTTCAACCTTTGCTGCTGCAAGTTATGTGAAGCTGCAGGTGATTTTTTCTCAGCACCTTTTAAATTCACATTTCTGATTTGTGCTTATCTATGCATGTACCAGCCAGTGCCCAGGCGCCTCCGTGGGGGTCTGGGGTGGGGTCTGTGAGGAATGGCCAGGGCTGACCCACCCCAAACGCAGTCAGCTTCAAATGGCTCCAGACAGTTCCAGAACAGACCTACTGCAGGCCATGGCTGAGCTCCTCAGCCAGGATGACCGACACTGGTGAGAAAGTGTATTTAAGGAAGGGTAAAAAACTGCTGCCTGGAAGTTTTGAGAGAGAAGTGAGGAAAAAGGCATGATCAACAGAGCTACAGACATCCAGGTGAGAGAAGGAGATGGAGGAGTCAAGCTGGACCTGGGAAGCAGGGTAGGGGTGATGTTTTCATTTTTTATTTTATCACTAGCCAAATCTGTATTAATTGGAAATGAATTAAATTTATTTTCCCCAAGTTGAGCTTGTTTTTGTCACAACAGTCACTGGTAAGTGACCTCCCTGTGCTTATCTCACCACATGAGCTTTTTGATCTTATTTCCTCCCCTGTCCTCTTAATAAGGAAGGTAAGAGCATGGCTGAGTGCAGCTGGCAGCCAGACAAGGTCACCCTACCACAAGGTACATTGAACCACGAATATTCAAGTTAAGTCCTTGATCTTGCAACAGTTTTCCCAACGCTTTTATCATAATTCAGCTTCACCAATTAGAAAGTAAACATTGTTTACTTATAGCAACATATTAGGGATGGATTCCAGCAAACAATAAGGGAAGTACAGACACTGGCAGTGGTTATGCTCAGTTGTGGTCTGCCTAATGCTGACCGATGAGGGCAAATATTAACAGCTCAGAGGGAAGTCTCTGTGTTAAACTTGCCAGAATTCTCTTCTGCTCTTTGATATCTACAACTGGTTGAGACTTACTCTTTTTTTTTTTTTTTTGAAAATAAGGTGAAATGCAAATTAATTTAAAAGGTAAAGAGGGTGCTAAGTATCTTGTTGTGCTAGCAATGTCATATCACAAAAACAGGTACTGTTTTGTATGATACTCTACCTGTCAGTAAATCCCTCATTCCATTACATCTGGTTGTAAGTGCTTGTAAATTCTCAGTGTTTCAAAAATGTAAATTTCAACAGTGTGGTTCCTATTTATGTCTAGTAGAAACCAAAGAAAATTACATGAGTGGGTATAAAAAAATATCACTCCCATCTCCAACAGGTAAGCTAGTTTACTACTGGTCTTCAAAAGCCCAAATCTAAAATATTTAAGAAGACTCAGAGTAGTATGTAGCACTATACCATAAAAATATACATTAGAAGTCTTTTATGAGAAGTGAAAATTGGTAATGCCCTTAGCTGTATGCTGGCAATTACTCAGAGAATAAAAGATTTAATGGAAAGAAAATTGATAAACGTAGAGCAGCTGCAAACATTGATTCATTCATCCATTCATCTATCAGCAGCTGTCTATAAACTTGTATATTTTACAACCCTCTCAACATTTCTTCTTTCATTTAAAAAAACCCCATATATATAGTTATATACGTGCATAACATATAACATATACATGTATGCTGGACGATATATGCTGGACCAGTTCCATGGGCTAAATTGAACAGCTGGTCTTGAAGAGTGCCTATTGCACTATTGATTAGTGTCCTGAAGCAGTCTCATAAATTGTTGAATACAGACGAGAAGGCAAATTGCACTTTAGCTTACACAAACACAACTCAGTGATTCTAAATCAGTGTTGAACTAATTTGCCTTGCTCATGATGTATGCGTTTGAGAACGTCTCTCAGTGTCTCTGGTTTGAAAGAGAATGTATCAAAATAGCATTATGAATACATCAGTTTATTCTAACAAACAGAAATAACCTCAATGTATTGACTACTCTATCTGGTTTTATTAAAAAAAAAAAAAAAGAAAAAAAAAAGGAAAGAAAAGAAAAGAAAAGGAAAAAAAACAACTAGAAAAAAATCTATGCTCCATCCAAGCTGCAGTGCTTGGAACCATAGCTGATTACAATTCGTGGCTTTTATGTGCTTTTCTGCTGGATCTAGAAGTCCTACATGTCAACATGTGACATTGCCTATGTCACAACAGCTAGGTTAGGCATGCTGCTTAGGTGTAGGAGCTATAGAGGCAAATTGTCTCAGGCCAAGTTAGTCTAAGACCTTTGCACTTTCTGACAGACTGGAATGGTTTTGGAGAAAGACAAGGGAGCTCTGGGAGTGATACAGACAGAAGCTTTTCAAACATCTGCAAGATTCATCTGTTTTTTAAGGAACTTGCATTTCTGTCCATTCAGGAGCCACTCTGGGATTTACAGACACTCCACCCAAGACTTTTAACTGGTGGGTCCAAAGCCCCTTTACAGTGGGAGACTCCAGTGAGTAAACAGGTGTCCCGCTTGACTTCCTACATGCCCTGCACTCACACACAGTCAGACCAGGTTTCCCTACCAGCTCAATCCTGGGTTTCCCACAGCAGAGTCTCAGAGTGTCTCATTGGTTCTTTTAAGTAATGGAATCATGGTGCAGCAGCAAAATAACAATTCAAGCTGGTGCCTCCAGGGAGGGAACCAAGCAAAGTGGTCTCTAGGCTTTTATACCCCTACAGTCTCTGCACACACTGTTCATGTGCCTCGCATGTGCCTCTTGGTCCAATTTTGGGTTTTGGTCTGGGCTCTTCTTATTTTCTGTTGGTTCCTGCAAAGTCCCTGGTGACCAGCCCCCCAGTCTGGCCAGTGATGCAGGTCTGCACACCCTTTGTCAGGCCAAAGATCCCCACCTGTTTGCAGCTCACTGCAGGCCCTCTAGCGAGAAGTGCCCTTCTTGCCACCCAGGGCACAAAGTACAGCTTAGACACCGAGCTACCTGCACTGGGGGTATTCCTCAACACCACAAAAGGTACATGGCTGTAATGCAGACGTATGCAAGTAAGATAGTAGTCTAAAGTCTTTTCATACCATCTGTTACGTTTACAATGTAATTTATCTCATCCTGGGAGATGTCTAAAACAGTCAGGTCAGGCCCCATAAGTGTCTCTTTTTCCCCACTGAGTGTGAGAAAAGCTTAAAATCATCAACTTGGACATTGCCCTCAAGCACAAGAATGGGCTCTTAACCAAAACATCAAATACATTAAGCTATCCCATGGAGCATTCACCTTCTTCCATAAAGGCATGGATCTCCCATAAACCCTGTGTCAAATCTCCAAGCCCCATGTAGATGCCTCTTATATCCTAGGATATTTCAAAAGTCACTATCCAGTTACATGAGAAGCTAAATGGTCCTTACTTGTGGTCAGTCAAATAGTTCTCTGTGCCTTAGATTTCCTTATTGACTCATAGACTTCTTTTGACAGTAATTTTAGACTAAAACCAGATACTCAGCTCACAGGCTGACATTAACATAAAGATGCATGCAGATCAATATTAATCTGCACACTAACCATAGAGTGTTCCCATTTTGGGCTTGACCTAGCTACCTGAACATAAGCAGACAATGCTATTTGAGATATAGGCCGTCCAAGACAGCCTCATTAGCCTTACACTGTGACATGGGACTTAGGAAAACCCACGCCCTACTCAAGTCATGGGTAGAGACCTGGTAGAACACTCTGTGGCACAGTACATAGCATTAGATGCCCGTCTTTTAGGAAATTAGAGCAGTATTCTGTTATTTAAACATAAGGTTCTAACTCCATGTTAGCTAATGTGAGATCTCCTAGCTGGCTTCCATCCAATGCTTCAGAGACTGCAAATCACCACAAGGTCTGAAACAAAATGCAGCATCTACACATTATTCTACGCATGTGTTACAACATCATTCTTGATTTCCCTGTTCCAGAAAGGCATAATTATCCTTCTAGGACTGCATGGGTGCCTTGGATACCTCAGGACACTTCAGGTGACACTAAACACTGATGAGCCAGCAATCAAACACTGATGTTAGACTCATGGGAGGATTGGAGTTATGTGAGGAAGAATCCAGCTTGTCTTTTCCACCAAGGTTCAGATATGAACTAGTGCTGCAAGCTTCAGACTCTTCTAGAAGTGCCTCTATGAAATGTAGTATTAAGTGCTCAAGGAATTAAAGGAGGATGACCACACTAAAAAGACAACTGAGCAAGAACTTTTAGAATCATTATTCTGATTTTACCAACCCACACACAGTTTCTGCACCACTTTAGGCCTATATTGGCTTTTAGTGTACGTTACCTACAGAACCAAACTATATTGAAGTAATTTTTTTTAGTTTTATTTCAAATTAAATTGTCTTAAAGTACAGAATCGTGGGTGGGAGGTAACCTAAGGCTTAAATAAAAAATCACCCTATTTCTAAAAAGATATGCTAATATTTAGTAAAAAAATTAACAAATTGACTTCTTAATTACCCCCTTTTGCATATCAGTAAGAATATAGGTAAGTTAATGGTGAAAATTTCAAGTAATGTAAAAGTAGTTGCAAGTCCCTATTATTTTTAGAGTCACCTCAGTTTCTTCTTTTGCCCTTTTAAGCCTACATTTTATTTTATCCTAATAAAATATAAAACCATGCAAAAAATCTAAACTTCACATATAGGAAGCATATCTAATGTGAGTTTTGAAGGATTATAATGATTACAGTTTCCATTTGTATCCTTTGTTGTTGGACATACTAATAGGAGTCTAGGTATGCTAACACACTTGAATAGTGCAAGCTATTATTTTCTCCAGAATGGCTTGCAAATGCCCCAATTTTGAGAATTTTTAAGGACAACACTAATATTGAAGAGGAAAACCAATAATTTTATTTATGCAGTTAACTGGATAAGATTGTTGCCATTATAGCAAATCAGCATTGCAAATCCCAGTTTTCATCAGGTCAGCAAATTGATCTCAGCTTGGATCTTTAATTCCTGTTGATGGAATGCCTTAATGCTATTCAGCTATATACCGGGGTCATCCTGATTTCAAATTATGTGGTTATTTCCAAAGTACAAGCTGTTTCAAGGGAAGCCTAGCCTGTTTATTTACTGATGCGTGTCCAGATGTGCTTTTCAGACTTTAAAGAACAGAATCAGAAGCAATTCACATAAGTTCTACATGAATAATTTATGTAGTTCTTACACATTTTTAAGAGGAGAAGGGACTCTCTATGTTATCATTTTGCCAATGCAATAAAAAACATTGCTAACTGAGACTTGTGTCATAACTGTTTTGGTCACTTGGTTTGTCATGCTTGCAAAATAGGTGTTTCATTATTCAAAGGTATTCCAGATTGTCAAAACGTACTGAGAAGGCTGGAAAATCTGGATGCCTGTTGATTTGTAAGTGCCTCCAGTAATTTTCTTTCCCAGCTACTGCTGGCTTTGGAGAAAGTCTAACATTTTTAATATAGATGAAAATTCTCCAAATAGCAACTGCTCTATTGTGACATGACACATTTAAAAGGTGGCTTATTTCTTTGGTGAGGTCAAATACTGAACATGCAAATATTGTTGCATCCAAATTTGCTATTTGGGACAGGTGCTAAGGCTCCCCATACTCAAGTACTCCCTCTGTTAATGCAGCACACAAGGCTAAGCAACAAGGCAAGACAGGGATGCCAAAATCTGATTAGTTTCACCTAGTATTATGCAATGTCTGTATGAAACTATAAGTCACTGTTCAAAATGGAGAATATTGTCCATCTAAGAAGGTAGCATGTGTCATCCTGTACCACTAAAATCTTTCCTGGAACACAGACCAGCACCAAATCCTGGCCAAGTGTTCAGGAAAATAAACGGGGCATGTAGTTAAATAAGCAGCTAGTGTGAAGAAGGGAATGGAGAACATTTCTCCTGAGAGGGGTATGTAAGACTTTACTTTATCTAGCCTAACAAAACACAAACTGAAAGTAGCATCACTGCTGCCTGTAAATGCACCAAGCAGGTAAATGCCAGCGAGGAATAGAAGTCACTTAAGTTTAAACACTAAGTTGGAAGAAAAACAGAGCACAAAAAACATTAATAAATTTAGGCAATTAATTAGAAAGAATTTTCTAACAATGAAAACAGGGCTGTTCTGGTATTGTTGCATGAAAAGGCTAGCCCAAAAACTGAGACTAGTCAGGAGTAAGGGAATAAAAGGTGGGTATTTATTCAAAAGGCCTTCAAAGGTACATTTAGGGCAGACAAAGCCCCCTCCTTGGGGCATCACCCAAATGAACGATGAGTCACGAGTTCTCCACGCCTTTATAGGTTTGGTCCACTTGCATATCAGCATAAATTCACCAAGTAAAAGTTTGCAATTTCCCCCTACCTCCCTTAGCTCGCCTTCCCCTCCCCCCCCTCCCCTTTGGGTCTGGGCAGCCTAGGTGTCCTTGAAGACTAAGTCCAGAGTGGCACTGTTAGGTCTCCAGAGAAAGCATACATGCCAGGCAATACAGAATTTGAAAAATATAAGGGTTAAAACCTAAGGCAACAGTATAGCCTTTTAATAAGAGCATTAGCACCTTTCCAAGTACTTACATACTTTTCCAATATACTTACATACCCTGACAAGTTAATGATGTGCCTGAGTAGGAATTAACAAACCAAAAATTTGACCAATAGCTATAGCTCTTTTTCTGATCACATATATTCAGAAAAGGATAATTCTCGGGATTATTCAGATTATAAAGAACCTCAGGAAGTCCAACATCCAGCTGGATCTTGAAGACCCTAAAGAGAGTACATCATCTCTCTGAGTAACTTCTTCCAAGTTTTGGCTGTACTCATGGGAAAAAAAGTTTCTCCTTAAATCCATCTGGATCTCTCTTGTTTCCATTTATGTGTCATTCTCTCACTATACAATTTTGGGCAGGCTTCACTTGCTGGCTCTGCCTCAGCAGAAGGGTTGGACTAGATAATTGAAGTGTGTCTCTTCTAATTTAAATGATTTTCTGATTCTCTGATTCTATACACTTCTGGAAAAGCTTGGTTCCACCTTCTTAATGTCCTCCCCATAGGTATTTACTGATGAGGTTCAGTTCCCTCAAAGTAATCTATTCTTCAGGCTAGACAACCACACTCTCTCAGCTGGTCTTCACAGGGCAAGTACTCTAGTTCTGAGCCATCTTGGTGGCCATCAACTGAACTGACTCCAAATATTGATGACTATCTTGTACTGGGGTACTAAAACTGGATACAGTACTCGAGATGGGGTTTGATGAGAGCCAAGCAGAGGGCCTAATCTCTCCTTTCTGTGTACTGGTTTTGATCCTGTTAATGCAGTCCAAGAGGCTTTTGTGCCAGGCCACTGCTGGCTCATGCTCACCTTGTTGTCCAGCAGACCCTAAGTTCCTTTTCCGCAGAGCTGGTCCCCAGCTCTCTGTTCTCAGCCTGTATCTTCTTCCTCCCCAGGTGCAGGAATTTGCATGTGTCCTCTATGAATTTCATCAGATTCCTGATAGTCCTTTTCTCCAGCCTATCTAGGTCCCTCTGGAGAGTCCTCCTGCACTTGAGCGTCTTGAATGGTCCTCCACAGTTTGGTATCATCTACAGATTAATAAAAGTCACAGTAAAAGTGTTGCCACTTAAGAAAAGTGCACATTGATGCCTCCTCCAGGTCACTGATAAAGACTACCATGGGACTCGAGATCCTTCAGTTATGACCCACCTCCAGTAGATAATCAACCATTAACACCATCCTCTGTGTCATGGAACGAGACAAGCCATATGGTTGTCCACACATCAATACCATAACATCCAAACTTGATATAATGTCCTGACTTGATTTATGGCTCTACCTTCCTAGTCCTCATTTCAATTCTCTTGTTCCACAATGATTATTTTTAACTTCTTGAGGTTTGTAAGAAACATTTTAGGGAATGATGGATCCAGGGATCAGAGCTAGTCTCAATTTCAGAGTTGAAAATGAGTCTCTTTAGTGGGCAAAAATGGAAAGACAACCTTATTGCTAAGGTAATATATTTGAGTAGGAAAAAGTCCCAAGGTATGAGTTTGTCTCACCTCACATTAGGTGTTTCAGGAGCAGCCAGTCATCCTGAACTCCCAGGACACTCAGTGGAGAGAAATAGGTTCCACTAGAGAGTGATAAGTTTGATCTGTTTCAGACTTAGGAATAAATGAATTATTGGCTGTATACCCTCATATCTCTCCATGGACCATAGAGAGAGTTCTTTAAATGCCTGAATTAGGACCCTTCTCCATTTCCTTTTGTGATGGTTTGATAAGTTTGGGAGGTCTACTTTTTTGGGTGTGGTAGGGGCCAAAAGATAGCTCCTGTAAGGAGCTTCCAGAAGCTCCCACAGCTGTCCAGTCAGGGCCTATCTCTGATGGCTCCTGGGAGATTGAAGTGCTGTTTTCCACAGCTGGGCCAATTAGGAAGGACAGAAACGCCTCTGTGACAGTATATTTAAGAAGCAATCTGTGTAGTACGCATGCGCGCGCCATGTAGCCCTGTAGTCACATAGGTGTAGGTTAGGCAGAGGAGAAGGAGTATAGTAAACAACTGAGAACAACTGAACCATCAGATATGAAAGCCAGCAAACTCTGCCAGTCTGCTAAAGAAGAGGAGCGATGGGGGAGGAGGTTCCTGCATCATCCAAACTGAGACATTCTCATGGCCTGTGGTGAGAGACTTAATCAAGCTTGGAGTGGAGATGGTGCAGGAGGGAGTGAACTCCCACAAGAGTAGCTGTGTCTGGTGGGGACCAAGGACTTTGCTCCTGAATCAAGAAGGGGGTCAATTAAATTAAAAGAAGCCTGGTTTTATTCCTGCCCTAAGAGAGAGACCAGCCTGATGGGGGAGGATGGAGCGGCTGCAGTTTCGGGCGGGCTGCATGCCAACTTGCCAACTTCTGCAAACCGTGCCATGGTGCCAAAGGAGAGAAAGAGAGAGACCCCTCCAGGTATAATTGCTAAGAAAAGGAAACGCCTGAGCATGTAAGGACTAAACTAATTAGAGAAAACCCCCCTCCCTGGGTTCCCCTTACGATCTGGGAGAAGAGAGTTTGTGAGACTGCGGGGCCGGGGGCGGGGGGGAAGACGGCGGAGGAAGAATGTTTAGGAGATGTTCCTTTGTTTTTGCTTGCTCCTTTGACTCTGTAATAAACTTACTTTATCACTTAGAAGCACTGACCTTGTCTCAGTCTAATTTTGCTCCTCTGCCAGCATTTCTTATCATGATCTAGTAACACCGTTCTGTTCAGAAGGGGAAAAAAGCAGTTCTAGTGGGGCCTTGGCCGTTGGCCAGGGCAAAACCACTACACCTTTATAACCCAGGTATTCCTGATAGATGATCCCAATGTTCAATTCCTCACTCATGATCTATATGTGCACATAATGTGTATTAAAGGCCCAAGCCAGGATAGAGAGCAATAATTTAATTGTGATAAATAGAATTGAAAGTTTGAAATTTTATAAACTGGTTGTAAGAGATACAGGAGTGGAGATACAAATAAAGTGAACCATATTCATAATTGTTCTGTATTTATCTGCCTGTTATAATGACAAGTTGCCATACACACTCTTCTTCCCCAGTGCATATGTTATGTTCGTGCAGCAGGGAGAATTGTGTCAATATTATTGTCTTATAAAGACCGGTGTCATCTATACATTGACTTCTGAACTCACAACCTTCTTGGACTGTTCCAAAGGGCTAAAATTTTTATTTGTCTTGAACTTTGCTTAAAAACCTGTTCCCTATTGATGGTTTATCTTTGGATTTTCACTTTTTTTCGGGACATTTCATTTATATCTTGCTTTGATTTTGGTTTCAGACAGAAGTAAAGCTATTGTTACCTTACAAAATTAAGCCCATTACCTTCTCACGAATAAAACTTGAGATGCATAAATACAACTTTTGTTGTAATAGTAGGCCAATTCTTTCAGTGTAGAGGGGCATACTAGCAAAACATTAGCTTATCAGATCTGATGTCTATATGCATACTACTTTGCCGGATTTTAATGTTATTTTGCATAGAGCTTTTGACAAAACATTTGAGTAAAGTACATTGCACATCTGTCTAACAGGGTGAAAACTGGGAATGAAAGACTTGCCAGTACAAAGAAATTGCCAGGCACGAGTAGTAACTGTGGGGAATACCTCCAAAGCACATCTTGAAACAAGAAAGCTGCTTATCTTTATCACTGATGCCTCAGAATAACCACCCTGATTTATTTTCTTCTATGCGAAGATCAATATATAACAGAAAAATGACAAAAATGTATTTTTTAATATTTTCTCTGGTTTTTTTCATACTGAACTGGCATGGTCTAACCTAGACATGCATATTCTTTTACTACAAGCACAAAATGCTACAGCTGAGACCCCAAACATGCAGTGGGAAAGAGTCTGTTACCATTATGGATTATACTACATGAAATCTTGAGGGAGCCATATAAACTACACATCAATCCTTTTACTATCTCACAGTAATGCCATTTGAGTTACCATTTCTTTAATGACAAAGTTTGTGCATGCAGCAAAATATACTCAAAAAGTAGTTTTGGAAGCTACAGCTACCTCTTGAAGTGTGCTCACTAGCTTGGTGATTCAGACAGAAGGAAACAGCACAAATTTCCAGCATTTTTATATCAGAAAATATAATGAAATACAGTAAAAAATGGCTACAGAAAGTATTTCTATAATTAATTATTATAATTATTATTAATCACTGGCAAGAATGTCATCTTAGACACTGACAGTGTCTAAGATTATTTCGCTTTATTCCATAAGCGAAATAAAAATTTACATTAAGATCTTTTTGTAGTCCTCATCTCCTCGTTATGGCTAAACACTGGAGGCTCTTTCCTATCTTTTTGCACAACTAAACACATCAAACTCTGTTCCTTATTTTGTAGCTTGATTACTCTGTCACTGATGCATGCAATCTTACCATGCACACAGCTATCTATAAAGCAGCCATCAAAAACATTCTTACAGATATCAGCTTACACTGCATATCTACTGCAAATTCTTCACAACTTCTCTGCTGCATTGAAGAAAGGGTACTTGTTTCCACTCTTAAAGCTCTTTGTAATGTCTCTTGTTACCATTCACTCCTTTTGTGGGAGTCCACGATCATTTCATTTTTCTTGTTTGAGCTTTCTTCCATACTCCCTCTAAACCTCCACAAATAATCTTTTTTTTTGTTTTCCCTCTTTAAAACTCTCTATAACTGTAATACACTTAAAAAACTAGTAGTTTTCAACTCCAAATATGCCAAGGACAAGACCAGATCACTGTTTATTCTGCTTCTCTGTTAACCTGTAATTCCATTTTCTATTATAGGCAATATAAAGAAGGGACCCTGAAAGAGCAATAGAGACCATTTCTCTGCTCTGTATTTCTGCACTGAGAAATACCATAGGGTCATAATGTGCCTCGGGTTCTGAACAGTGTCATAATTGTAAAAATTGTAGCCAGAAACACTATTAGGAATTAAATACAAAGAAAGCTGTCTTCAGGTGCCTTTAAACCTAAAGACAAAGAAATCAGGGTAATAGAAAAATAGTTCCTAATCTATCCCTTCTGATTTTGTTTGCCTACAAATCTAGGGGAATTTTTCTTATCTAGCAAAATTTTGCCTCTCAGGCAAAATACCTATACAATATAATATTTTATGTAATAGAAAGGATTCTGAGAGTTATTTGTTTTGGTTTGTTTAAAACACAAGTTTCTATGTATTCTTGAAAGAATAAAGGGTAAAAACCCAGAGTATTATAAGGATACAACAAAATAAGAATTAGCAGAGAAATCAGTGAAGAAGAAGAAGAATTTCTGAGTGCAGTGGGGAGGTGTGTCTAATTGCCCACACAACAGGCTGAAAGTGTTTCCCTTCTATATATTTTTTGAGATTATACATTGTAATATTCATAGTAGCCTTTTTTTACATTCGCGATATCAGGCGTCCAGAAGTAGTCATTCAACAAGGAATATTATTAAACCTTTACTATTTTTTTTCACTTTCACAACAATATTCTTCCCACAGAGGGAATTATCTTTCTTCTCTGACACAGTGTGGCTAATCATTAGTTACTTTCCTTTTCAGAACTGCAGACTCATTATAGAAATGTGAGTAGCTAACACTTAGACTTCTAACTGAAAGCCACTTATAGGCATTAGATCTATGAACTCCGAAATCCTGTGCACTCTTAACGTTGTTAATCTACAAAGAAACAGTCTTATGGTGTTGGTAAATATATCCACAAAGCTTCTTTGTGCCACGACAGAACCCATATTATACATAATTACATGTTATGAGAGACAGAGAACATGAAATGCTTGTAGAGAACAGGGCATCCAATATCTGAAAATTCTAAAAGAGCAAGCAATAAAATTTTGCCCAATAAACTCTAATGGCCTAAATGCCAATAATAATAAGTGCTTCTTCCTGTAGTCAGTAAAGATTGACATCAAGAATAAACGAAACCAATACAAAAGTGAAAGAAAAGAAAATTGTCAGCATGAATTATACTGGTGAATTGGAGAATAAAAAATGTTACTGTGTAGGTGCTTAGGCAAAAAGAAAAAATAAAAATTAACCAAGTGAAACTGGGAGGCAAGATTTTATAGGGCGTTGTGCCAGGATACTGGTTGTTTCTGCAGAATTTACAGTATTTTGGCAGAGTAGAAGATATTAAGTGGGGAGGGTAGAGAGCCAGCCTTTAAGCAGCTAAACCTAATTAACCCCAATATAAGATTTTTCATTGAGATTTCTTTTCCATTTAAAGGAAGTAAATAAAATTTGTCTTGTGTTCAAGTGTAACAGATACAATCACTAGTTTTTACAAGCATTTCATTCTGTTAAGTGCATACAATTATTTCCCTCTCTGATACTCTGGTAAGACACTCATAATGACTCCCTAGAATATTTCAGTCAAATTATCATCATGAAACTACATGTTATCCAGGTTAAGTTAATGCATTGCACTGGATAGAAATATACCATGGATAATTTGATGCTCAATGAAGAATTTATTTTAAGCAGTTAAAAGTAGGCCAGACAGAAATGCTTTTTGCATTCTGGAAGAACTGAGAAAAAGGTCTCATGATTAACAGATTGAAGTAATAAGTCAATGTAGTGCTTCTGATCACTTAAAGGATTCCTCTTGGGTGGATCTCTCATCCAGTTACAAACTTGTTCTTTTCTGTTAAAGGGCAGACAAGTAAGGTTCATGCAGCCTTGTCTCAGAGCACAGCCAGAGAGTGTGAACTCCCTCCCATTCCCATCTGCCATTGCAATGGATGAAGTGTAGTTGCCCTAAGTTATTTTAAGACAAAAAAAATTATCTTGTCCTTTATGAATCCAGTAATTTTATATTCAATAATTAATAGAGCTGCTTCCATACCATTTATGCTTTTCCCCCTTTCAAAAAAAAAACCAAACCAAAAATAAACTCCGCATTATGATCACTCCTGGTTATTCTGACCAAAAAAAAAAAATCATTGAAATACCTTGTGAAAATTAGTGAAAGTGTATAATCCTAAATGCCACTATTGCACCTCCACAAGGTCCTTTTGGTCTATTCATTGTTAACACTACATTCAGCTCAAAGTTTCCCTGGCTGATGCAATGGAGAGTGCACATGTAATGGCTGGTGCTGCTGAAGCCTGTCGATTAGAATTTATCTGAGCAGTCCAAAGCAATGCAGAGCAGAGAACATTTTTTCTGCTGAGCTACACAGGAACACTGCAGCTCCACTTAGTTCTTCCTGCTGATTGCTGCATAAATGCTAACCAGCTGGAGAGCAAACTACACTCCTCAAGGACAGCCAGCAGAGACTTGCACCTCTGGTGTGTGGATGTCTGCAATAAAGTATTGCTCTTGCAAGCACTCATTTGAACACAATGCCCTATGGCTTACAGAAAGGAGTGTACTCACTTCTGACTTTTCCTCAATAATGGAACAATTCAGCACAGGATTGGGATTTTTTGTCCAAAGACTTCCAGATAATGGTTCTCCAACCACAGTTCATTCATGTAGTCTCGTCTGGTTCCCAAACTGGCTCTGGTCACAGAGATGCAGTATCTATTAATAATAAGGCAGACAAAAATTTACTGCCTACATTTTCTAGAGGAAGGGGCAAAATCAGGTTTTTGAACCCACTCATTAGGACTGGCTCCTTACCCACCACCATGTCAAGAGCTGATTTGTGTACACATACTTGTAGAGTAAATGGTTGATACTTCTGCAGATGGTCCTAAAATCAGAACAGTAGTAAACACAAAAGGAAGTCAAACCAAACTGATGGTGACATGAGATGTGAGAGCAATCAGTTAAACAGAGGATGAGCATGGTATAGAGCCAGATAAGTAAACTAGATGGAGAAAAAGATGGATCAGACAACATAGAGAGAAAATAAAGAATAAAAATTAGCAGTCTGGCCCAGTGGATGGAATAATCCCAAAGTATTTTGACTATACTAGTGAATGGTCATGCAATTTTAAATCTGCTTTGTAATACACAAGTGCACAGGCATAGAACTAATGTAGTGACATTCTTCTGTTTCAGGAATTACATTTTTTAATTTTCATGGTTTTTTAATGTGGCAGGATTTCTTTGGAGATTTTGTATATAATTTATATGAATCTCAGTAATTTATCATTTTATAATCTTGGTGCAGAGAGATCAGAATAATAAAATGTAAATCATTTCCAAACTAGTGCCACTGGCATTCGTCCATTTTTCTTCCAAATCCCTCCTCAAACATCACTTCTCCCATAAAAATTATATATACTAACTTATTCAACTCTTTCCTTTAAAGAATAACTTGGTTACCTCTAACAGAATGAGTGCTTTACAACCTGATTGTTCTTTGTCTTTAAAAGGGTTATGCGCTCATGAAATGCATTAAAATTTGATGTAAATATATCCACAGTTGTTATTCAGTTACCTGAAATTTTAACACAGTGTGAACCTGAAAGTTGGATATCTGAGTTTAGCAGTTCTGGATTTTCAGATCCTTTCATGCTAAGGTGTAACTCCAAAATAATATATTCTTAGTTATCTTAATATTTTTTAATGATAATACTTATGAGCCTGGAAAATTCATCTGGAAATATTACCAAAAAAAACAGTAAAGTACATCCTGGTATCTTCCTGGTACATTTTATTCTGTGCAGGTCCAAAGACGTCCAAAGGTACAGCAATGACATTTTAATTCCAAGAGGAAAGATCATATAATAAGGTCCCCAAATAATAAGGAAAAAAAACCAAAGCAACCCCAAACAAGTTGCTATAAACATAAAATATAACATAAAATATAAACAACCTTATGTTTAAGGTTGGAATGCTTGAGTGATATCTTGGCTTCCATCAGTTTGCCTCTTTCAACTTGGAAACTTTACTTAAGAATTGAACAAGCAATAACTGTTATGAAGGGAAATGTGAGCATAAAATCAGTTGCAAGCATGAATTCAAGACTCAGCAAATTCCCCTTCTCACATAATGCTGCACCCTTGCAGCAAGCCATAAAGTCTGGGGGGGAATCTTTGGCTCCTAGCAATATTTTTCCAGAACAAGAGTTATTCCACATTCAGTCAGAAAGTGTCTGTTTCAGATTAAGAAAAGAACAAGAATAAAAGTTAAACTTAGTTGTGTTTTTCTCTCCTGGAAGGATTTCCTGACAATAAAATTGGCTTCAAACTCCTGCAGACATTATGAAGATCTTAATATTAAATGGATGATCCTGTAGTGATCTCTGAATGCTGTAGAAACAAAATACTAAAAAGTAGATCCAGAAGACAGTAGTGCCTAATAGAGGTGATTCCAGAATATAGTTCAATTTTCTCTCCTTTCTTGCAGAAAGTCTCAGGAATTGAAAAAAAAGAAAAAAAAAACTAAATTGACCTATGCTCTTAAAATATGTAACAGCAATTAGCAGCAGGACGATCATTAAGGTTTTTTGATTGCAGTATCTTTTTGTCTTCACTATTAATAGAGTAACATGAGAAACATTTTTGAATACCTAAATCATAACAAATTAATATGATAATCCTATCATTATATTAAAGTTTTTGTTTGCAATAATATATCTTGCAGAAGTACTATCGTGGCTACTTTCTTTTATTTCTTTTATCTGTGTTATAACACTCCTTTTATTCATAGCAAAAAGGACCATAAAATTTGAAGGGTCCTTGACATGTGCATGGAAAGAGAAAGATGTGTTCAGAAGCAATCTCACAGATTCACTGGCCACTTGAGACTGAAATAATTAGCCAATTGAAATATGTTTTGTAATTTTATCTAAAGGACATATTTCTTCCATATTAGCATTTGCTTGGCTTCTCTTACAAAGGTGAGAACTAGTTGGAGAGAACTGAATTGAGGCAACCAAACGTGATTAGAGGTCAATGAACCCATGATACACAATGAAGAAGAGAGAAAGCAAACCACAAGGTACTCTTGTCTATTTCTATTAATTCAGCTATTATGCTGATCATTCAGACTTTAATTCCCTTTCTGATAAGGGACTAGTTACAGTATGGTTTTAACAATCCTCATTATTGCATTTCTCAAATTTAGGTTATCAGGCTTAACAGAAAATTATGCATAATATTATATGTATTTTAGACCTGCCCTTATATTAACAGAAATTGATTCATTGTGGGGTACTTAAAACATGTTTCCAAAGCTTTAGCAAAGTAACACAGATCTTCTGTATTTACTAGATAATCATTGATGAAGCCCTCTAACATGTTCTCAAGTTTAATGTTCTTACAAATTCCGCAGAATGGAGAATTGATAAATTTCAAAATACTTCAAAAATAATTAAGCAATATAGCATCCCATGAGTACTCTTTTACAAATGAGAAAAATCAGACGGATTGATTAAGGAGAAATCCTACTAGAAAATACCAGATTGGTTTCTGTTATCTTGGTCAATTGCGAAACAAGAGGGGAGGTTGCTACAGAGATACTTTAAGAAACAAAGGAAGATGAAAACATACACTAAAAGTCATAAATGAAATTCATAGCAGAAGTAGGACAAAAAGTATAAAAAAGGGCTTTTTTTTCTAAGGTTAGAGGTAATATGTAGGCTTTTGTTCAGTAACATACTTTGGAAAATGCTTCTCTTTAGTCACATAAAAGATTTGTATGGTGACAAAGAACTAATCTGGTGGGTAAAGATATTACTTAAACTGCAACATTTTTTAAAAGTAGAAAACTCTAAATGTGCTGTAAAGAGAGAACTACAAACATCCAAGAAAAAATGAGAAAAACATATTTTCAAACTTCAACACCTTCTCATACGTGAAAAAACCAAAGTCACTGGTCCTCCAAATATGGTTGTATACATACATAGAAGTTTATGCATGTTCCTCCAAATATATGTTTTATCTTACCTGTGGTAAAACCAATGACTAAAACGTCATGCCTTATAGCACAGCAACAAGGATTTGGGATAGGATAAAAGACTATAGCAATATTTTCTATTGCTTTACACTGTGTGCAGCAAAGTACAGTGATATCTACTGTGGATAAAAAAAAATTTACCTGACACTTTTCAGATATGCAGTGGAGCAAATAAGTCAGTGTGTAGTAAGTGGAATGCAATGCCAAAGAAAGCAATGCACAGCTTGTATTTCCCTCATCTCCTACTTCCCCTTCCCTTTAATACTGGCTGAGATTCAGTTCTTTCCTGAGAGCTCTGCACAACCATGGGGTGCTGTACCAATCCTTGTAAATTCTCTCATAATTTGGAGTCTTGAATAAATACATGGAACTGCCTTTGGCATACAGTTATTTTTCTTTATTTGTTTGTTTGTTTGTTTAAAGATCCTTCTTTCAATTACCATGCAGTATCAGTGAAGCACGATCACTCTTTCATTTATAATCAGTGGGAAAATAGGTGACTAACATGTATGAATAAAGGAGAGAAAAAACTCCTGTTCCTGATGATCTTGTTATGACAAAAAGAAAAATAAGAAATCAACCAAGGAAAATGTGAGAGGGGGAAAGCTGCATTATAGTGATGTGGGTGTCTATGTTACATTGCAGTCCTTGTATAGAAGTATTTCTATCCAGTCATACACTATTTTAAGAATCTGCTACATTAGTGGTATAATTTCCTTTCCCTTCAGTTTTTAGAAGGTTCATAAATGTTTTTACTTCTGATTCTTTTCCTTTTGACTCCAGAGTTCTATTGTGAATTTCACAGAGGATCCTTAGTCAGGAATAACAATTATTTTAATACATATTTACTAAGATATCACATTTGATCCTTTAATAGCATCAGTCCAAAACACTTCTATGCTGTAAATTGCGTGAATATTCTGTTTCTACTGCCGGTTGTTATAGTATCTGTTCCACAAAAATGCATGCCAGTGGTTTCTCCCCCTGCTCAAAGAGTCAATACATATTCCCTCATCTTGTTTCCCCATTTCTGCGCCAAAATTCTGAGGAGGTTCGTTCTGCAGTTAACTTTGTCAAATCCACTTCCAACATAATGGAACACAACTTCCTACTCTTTAGAACAGATGCAACCAATCATTAAGTTTACCACTGAACCTGAAGCAAATGTACGCTTATTTCCAAAAACAATAATGAATTTCATGGGTTCATATTACAGAAAGAGTACAGTCAGTTCCAAATTAAGATCATAACTTAAGAATTTTCATGATTAATGACATACTGAGATCTGCATGTTGTGCTTCCTTCCATTCATATGTATAGTCATGAATAATAGGCATTGCCCTCATATCAGTGTAGTTTTTACCACATTCCTTCAGAGAAATTTCTGTCTTTTGTACTGTATTTCTATTTTATTTTTCTATACAAGCAGCACATTCTAAAGCATCACTACAGAACTAACAAGAACTTTGTAGAGGAATTCAGAGACACCATTTGAAAACATCTAGCCCCAGACTAGGCAGATATTGACTGAATCACATTAGTTCAAAATTGAGAGAAACTTAAAAAAACTGTTACATGTGAAATCAAACAACCTTCTCAAATCTGTCTGTAAATCAGCCAATCTCCTAAAATTCAGGAGGAAACTATGGTCCAAGGGACAAATAAACCCTAGAGTTTTCACAGTCAGATGCTGACTACGTTCCCACCAAAAGATTTTGAAGAGAGATCTTCAGAGTTTTATGTCTACTGGACCCTCTGTCCTGGAAGCTGTACAATGAAGAGGCTCTTATAACTTAGGGGTTTTTTTATGCTTTTCCTCCCAGTTGCTGCTACTGACACAGACTGGAGAATTTTTTTTTTTTTTGTCTATAGTGATTTCATAATAAATGTTTTTAGGAGATACAGGCTTGTATCAAGATTTACACCATATTTGGTATTTTTTTTTTAAACTATTTTGTCAGTTCCTTCAGAATTCCACCTCTTTCTTCCTATTTTTCTCTCCCCATACATTTCTATGTGGCACACATTTAATGTACAGAATAATGGAACACTGATGTACGAGTGAGGATGCAGCAGCATTGGATAATATTCTGCACAGTATGTGTTTCCTGTTAACAGTTTGGGAACTAAACATAAAGTTCTCTAAATTTAGCAGCTCTTCATAGCACATAGAATTAAAGGTTCTGTGCATCTGCAATGTCGGTGATGAACAAGGACCCATGAATGCTTTCTTTGTGCTAGCCATAAATCTGCTATATAAGCTGCTGTAAAGCTCAATTAAGACAAAATATTCTTTTAAGACCTGAAACTTTTCCATCCTCCCCCTCCCCAATTTTAATCTGACAAAAAAGTCATGTTTATGATATACATCTGAGATCACTGAGTGATTACTGCCACCTAGTTAATTCTCAATGCAATGAATTACCTCCACTTAGTATAAATGAAGGGCCAAGTGCTCAGTTGATGTATCTGACAGAAGATAATAAAAAATAGTTAGAATATCCAGTCCCTTTTTCCATTGAAAAAATTGCTTTCTGATGTACATTTTTTGGTGTTTATCTAACCCTCTTTTATAGGCCCCAGAAAGCATATTGACAAGGATGGTTTTCCCTTAAATCAGCATATATTCTTGCCTATGATGCACTCGTATGTATGCTGAGCTTTCCCTCTGTACTGCGAGCAAGTGGAACAGCACTTTCCAAAGCATTTTGCCCCCATGTTATATGTATGATCTCTGAATTTATGAACAAAAAAAAGGAAAAGGCCCTCTGTTACAGGCTGAGGATAGGGGCAGATTATACCTGCACTGCCCACGTGCCAAAGGAAATAATAAAGGGTAAGACAAGGATATTCCATGATAACAGGGACTTCATGCTCTTTATTAGAGTGAAAGCAAAACTTTGTCATTAGTGTCACATCCCACCACTCATAACTTACTTTTAATACTCACATTTTCCTTTCTACCCCAATGATTTAAAAACTCCAATGCACACCTCCTTCTGAGAAGCCACATTATTAAGAGGAGAGAGCAAGCCTGCAGTGCCTTTCTCAACTTTGTGAAGTCTCCCACGACGGTAAACTGAAATTCCATGGAAAAGAGATCAGTCCATGAACTCTGCCTCTTTCTGTCTCAGCAATATAGCCCAAGGCATCTGAAAGGGACCAAGTATTATTTGGCCAAGGCCCTAAACTTCTAAAGGGTACCTTGAATCCAGAGCATAACTGGGGAAGAACAAGCTCTTTCCCACCAGGATTCAGCTCGTTTGGAACAGGGCCTCAGTTATCCCATTAAAAATAAATAAATTATGCAGACTATCTGCCTTGCCCCAGATCTTTTAGTCATGCCAAAAACTGCTTGTGTGCAACGAGCTCTACTTTGTCAGTCCAGGGAAGGAGAGCAAGGTCTCAGAAGGACTGATGAGCACTCTGTATGCTAACTGCCTTTCTGACTGAAGAAAAACGTAGCAAAAAAAATTCTTATGAAGGAGGACAATGAAAAATTAGTTGCTTTGTCTAAATGCTTCCAGTTGTTTATAAATGCTCACTGTTTAGACTCAGCAATTTTTTTTAGCCTGCAGCTGCAGAGCCAGTGTTTCTCGTTCCTTGCCATGACTGTCAATCTGACTGTCTGCCAGATAATCACCAATTCCTGCTCTGCTGTCTGCTTCAGTTATTTTTTTAAGAGCATTTTTTCCCCTTTTCTTGAACCTGATGATCTCACACCGGAAATTCAGGGGTTTTTTTCCAAAGAAGAGGGTCTTTTGTGATGGCAACAGAGCACTCTTACAATCAGCTGGGAGTTTTCCTTACTTAGTCAAGAAAAAAAATAAGGTCAAGAATTGACAGAGTTCCAGCAGTGCTTAAACTCTAGCAGCACAAAAAAGCTATTTAAAGAGCAACAAAAAAGTAAAGACACATTTACTCTGAGGTAATGGTGACATAATTTTTGGAGAATAATTCCCAGTTATTTTAACCTATTTTTTCTTGCTGTATTCAGGACCAAAATGTGAATAGGATATAGATGTAAACTTTATATGGAGACAGTGTGTCTCACAAATCAGTGTAGAAACGTTCAGCACAAAAATGTCTCTTTACCTTGACAATAAAGGCCAGTTTGATAGTTTATTTTCTTTATTCCTACAATGAGCCCATTGAAAAACCTTCATCATTTTTATTCTGCTTCAATGACTTACAGTGTTCTATCCCTTGTAAAGGAAATCAAGTTACTGAAGGCAATTTGGAGACTCTGAATGAGATCTTGTTTTGAAGTTTCATAATGATTTCATGAATTTATTTTGTACAGCAAATTACAGTCTCTTGGTTGCTAACATGAGTCTTTCAGGTTTTTATTAGCATGTCTGTGGCCAAGAGACTGGTCAAATTTACTTTAGACTTAATTCAGGCTTCAGCAATGCCCTTATTTTATAAGTAAAAGATCCCTTTGTGATCAGAATATCTTTACTTTGCTAATCTAATTTCTGTACTCTCATTTTTCATTTCCCAGTTGACTGCTCCATGTTGTCCTGCACAGACATTCTTGGAGAAGAGGTAGTGCTTATTTCCTTTCCTATATAATACTATGGAAAAGCAAACCTGCTTTTCACCTCTTCACCCTTTAGAAAGTCTTTTCAATGAAGCTCCTACAAACCAAGTGTTGCATGAAGCAATGGAAATGGTCCAATTTCTTCAGTATGCCACTCCCTGCTGTTGTATTCCTGAAAGAGTAAGTGACCCTTTATCCAGACATCACAGAGAAAAGGTAAGCCAAGGCTTCTAAGATTCTGTACCAGAATTTCTGAATTACCATTTTGACCTATCTGTTGTTAGAGTCATCTCAAATTATCCTGCAAGGAAAGCAGAATATGCAAATGAAGCTCAGATTTACCTCAGGTAGCTTTAAATTTTGGAAAGTATTTTGTATCATCCAATTCACATATAGAGATGATAAAGGTATAAGGTGGAGGTTTGGGAGGGAGGGAGATGGAGATCATGGAGATGGCTATGTAGAGATATAGATCTTCTACAGTCAGTGGAGCAGAGTTGTGCTCATCCTAAGACCACTTCACTGCATTTAAACACCTACTTTCAAATACAATGAATTGTCCCCTGCTGGCATCTGTGTCTTTAGGGATTACAGTGTCAGACAGAATAATTAGGGATTATAGCGTCAGACAGAATGATTCACCTTAGTTGTCTGAAATATGGACAAAGAAAGTTAGGTGACAGGTATCACATGATCCTGCACATGAACAGTTATCACATAGCAAAGATACTGGGGTTAACTTGCTGATGTGCGAGAAAGCAGCATTTGTGAACCCATTCACCCTTGAACCTATGCAAGCTTTGCAGGCCCCTGCCAGGACCTGCTCTGACAGGGAGAAAATAAGGACAGGAGCCTTAGGGAGCTGGGAGCAGGAGAATTCTAGCAGGTTTGTTGCAATACAGAGGGTAAAGAAATGCCAGTTGAACATGGCTTTAGATGGGGTAGAGCTCTTATATCACTATTAAAACCCTTCCATTGGAGAGCCTGGGCAGCTCAATCCTTCAGTGGTGAAAGCATTCAAATTATAAAGAAAGGTTTGTCAAGAATGAAATTCTCCTATTCAGGTTCAGGATCAGCTGCTGATTGTACATGTCTGATTCCACTACTTGTTCCTGAATTTGTTCTTTTGGGTCTTCCTGCCCTGTCCCCACCTTTGAAGTATATGGTGTACATGAACAGAAATGTCTCTCTTCCACTCTTCTTCTCTCCTTCCTTTCACATAAAAACAAGTGGAGCCTTGAATGGAGAAACATCTGCATTACCCTTCAAAAATATCAGAGAAAGTCCTACAGATTTTCAGTGAATGTAGTACTTTACAACAATTGTCGTAATTGGCAGCATCTCTGTCTCTTCTAAAGGAACACAATGACTCCAGACATTCGCAGTTACAGCAGACTCTGATCTGAATTGCAACAATTGCAAGCATCCACTGAGTACATCATCTTGTCCTTTTGCTAATACAATATTGTTCCCTCTGATATTTTCCTCAGTGTTTCATCCAGTCTAATTTTGCCACTCTTCTGGACAGAATATTTCATTACTAAATAGGACTATTGCTAGTAAATATGACATTTACTCAGTCCCCATTTCCCTGTGTTCTGTGGAATCCCATTTTTTTTTTCAAAAGCAGTTATATTTCTCAATTCCACCTTCATTAAATGTTACTTCTCCCTCCTTAGGAAACTAATGTTTTTTAGAATTTGAGACAAATTGTGGCTGTATAGAGTCTTTTGAGAAATTCTCTCCCATGCAAACTATGCAAAACAAGAAGATAACACTTGGACACCTGTTGTTTGTCCTGAGATGTTTTGGTCCTAGACTGAGTGTGTTTTGGAATTGGATGTTGTGGGACTCCAGCCAATCACCCCGGGGGTGGTTGGTCACCTGACGGGTTCTTCCCACATATAAAGGGGAATAAAATAATAAACGCAGCTGCTGCCGCTGATGCTGCTTTAACTGCACTGGCTGTGTGTCCTCCATTTGGGTACAACAACAATAACAAATAATTGTCAGTTTGGCAAATTTGGGCTGGAACTGTCATGCAACATTCTTGTAAAGGCTCAGACTTGAATACCATCCCCTCATTATATCAAATATCATCCCTCATTATTTTAGCACATTTGGTCCTGAGATAAATTCCAGAACACTGAAGAAAGAATGAAAATTAAAGAACTGAAGAAAATATTTGATCCCTAATTTGGTAAAATTTCACATCTATTTTTAAATAAGTAAGCAGAAAACTGAGATGAAAGTTCTTGGTTACTCAGTGTTCACGATACAGTTAGGACATCAACTCTAAAAAATAAGATTGTTTATTTCTCTTATTTTATTTTTCAATAATCGTGATTAATTGGACTTTAACATTTTGTGTTGCACTTGGACACAAAAGAAACACGCAGACACCTGTTGGAGAGAGATGCCAAGCAAGAGGGGGCCAAGAGACCCCAGACTTTATTTATATCTCTTCTTAGAAACCACGGTGGATTGGAGGGAGAAATTGCCACCTCTCAATCACACTGGTCAAAGGAAAAATCCATCAAACATCTCCGCCCAGGAGAAAGGAATACAAACAATAGAACACAGAAAAACACGGCTATGTTTACAGAAAGTGCATGAGAAACTGTTACCGAAAAATGAAAACATCGAAGAACTGCAAAACTCAGGGCAACAGTTTTGTATAATGTAGCAGCTGGATTTGCATCATCCCGGATATTTGCTTGATAAACCAAAGCTACACTGATCTCCCAGTGCATGCATAACGTGAAACCAAAGTCCTCCATGAGAACAATAATCACCACCCATTTATGATTCACATTTGCAAAATGAAACTAAGAAATAAATTGTGAAAAAGCAAAACTAAACCAAGATCTGCTACATCTGTTTTATGCCATTTTTTCCTAAAGAAACAATCTTGATATGATTTGTGTTGCTTGTGCAGAGGTCTGTCCAACTGTCTGCAACAACTTTTGAATCTACTGGATGATTTTAGTCAAATTTGACAGCAGGATAAAGTCACACCAAAAATTTTGTGGAAATTGTTAATTAAGTACGGGAAAGAAAGCCCCATTCCAGCTCTTACTTAGAAAAGGTAAAATTGCTTATCATACATTTTGTTTGCCACCAACAAGCTGCTCAATCAGCTAATGCATAGCTTAGATGAACCTCGAGAGAAGAGGAGGTAAGAGAGGAGGTAATATAGGAACATAATAGGATTTTGGTTCAGTGCTGGTACAGAAATCTAAAGCACAAAAATCAGTATGAAACCATAGTTCTTTAGGCTGATTGCTTACAGAACAATTTATTTCTCCCTAAATCAGCAAGTCACTTAATCTTTTGTTGCTGCTGCTTCTTTTCTCTTTCATTTACCAATGCATTCCTAATAAAGCAACAAGAGATGGACATCAGAGTTCAGAAACCCACTTAATAAATAGCTAAAACTTCTACCAATGTGATCTTTGATCTAGCCAGCTGATAACTGCCCTTAGCACAGTTTTCTTATTTTCAGTGCTTCAAATAACACAGAATCAAGATTCAAACATTAAGCAAATGAATAGTCATTTTTTACATTTAGAATAAGTAGCAATTAGACAAAAATGTATGCATGATTTGCTAATGGTAATCCTACAGATGCTAATTTAATTTGCATTTTACTAGTTCATTTTTATGCTATTTTTATGATGGACAATATGAAAAGAAGTCTGTAAGACAGAAATTGGCTATCTTATTCCCGGCTTGTGCCACTGATTTGTTTTGTAATCATGAACAACTTGTTTTACCTTTGTTTTCCATTCTAGCCTTCATCAAACTTGTTTGCTTATGAAAGTTGCTATAAAGAGAATGTTCTGCTAAACATTTGGATCCAATATGACTGAAAGAATAAGGCTTTTGTTTCTGTTGTAATGCTGTTTATAGTATCTTTGTTGCTATTATTACTAATGCAATTAGTGTAAAGAATCTTCTACAGCTCTATTTTGCTGCTTTGGCAATGTATATACAGGTAATTCCCTTCTGGTGAAAAATTACCATTGACTTCTTCCTCTACTGTCTTTCATATTGCAGAAAGAGAGTGACAGAGTTTGTTGTCTTTTTACATAGATGAAAGACCCTTTCATTTTAGATTTCTCTAATAGCAGGGGAAACTTGCCCTTCTTGACAAAGCCATCCAAGACTGAATATTACATGATTAGACTTATATAAGTTCTATGTAACTCTAAAAATTGTACAAACTTCTGAAACATGTAGGTGATTTTTAGGTGATATAACTGATTAGAATTTGCAATATAATTCATTGTCAAAATTTGTTAAAAATCAGTTTTCCCAATCACTGCTCTTGAATTCCTTGCCATTTACTTGTAACTTTTTTACTAATTTGGCTCAATCAATAATTTTATTAATGATATAATTATACCGAGTAGCTGAAAATATCAAAGCTGTCTAAGACTTTTAAACACAAATGTTCCTATAAAACAAAACGCTTCATAATTTTGGATTAATATCACTGTTGCACAAAGAATGTACATGAGCATATTGAACTGGTTAGTAAATCATCTTCAACTAAGGCTTTTGTTTGTTGTTTGATTGTTTTATTTTGTGGGTTTCAAAGCTCTGAGCTAAACATAAATACAATGTTGCTGAAGCAAATTAGGCACTTTGCAGGATTTTCAAAGACCTTTGGGACATGATCCACAAAGGGACTTTGTGCACCCTGCTAGGACTTCAGAACATAACCCCAGATTTTAAAACCACAGACCACTGGTCAGGTGCTGTTTAAATTTAGAAAGCATTTAATTTTCACAGCTGTTTAAGTGCCAGGTGTTGTCTTATTCCCATTCTGTCTGGGCCCCAGACACAGCTACATCATCAGGCCAATTGCTACCAAACTTTTTCCTGACTACCAAAAAAGAAAAAAAAAAGCGAGAGAGAGAGAGAGAGAAAAGAGAGCCAGCATCTTTCCAAACTGAGCTTCTAGTGGGTTTCCAGGGACCTGTCAGAATTCAGCCAACCTTAACCTCTGTCACATTGTGCTCAAGCATGGAGTTCAGACACTGAGGTCTTCTTGTTAATGTGGCCACCCCAAAAGATGTTAATTTTTGAAAATCACACTGCTCTTTGTGGTAAGTAGAAGCACCAAGGTGCCTTTGAATGTCCTGCCCTAAGTGAGCTCACATTCCCTCCCTGTCCTCTCTCAGTTATGATACGCCTTTTCTGCTTTTTTTCCACTTTGTGGCAACCATTTGACAATTTTCTTACCCTTATTTCAGAGGCCTTTCTGAATCTTCCAACTCATCCTGCTGACTAAGTCAAACAATATCCAGATAGCAGTTGCCACCAAAGATGAAGTGAAATATCCACTCAGTGGTGTTCTTCTGTGCTTCACTATCAAAACTGAAGGTAATTATCCTTGATCTAAAATGGCATTATACCATTGACTTCAATGAGGTTATATATATTTACACCAGCTGAAGACATACCTCAAATATCAATGGCTCATTACAAACAGCCATGACACAAAGGCATATTTTAGGTTTTAAAATTAATGCTTTTTTTTTTAAGCAGCTAATCAATGATTTGCAACAATGGCATTAATTGTTCTCATTCTTTTCACTTATGTGAGTACCAAACAATTTGTATTATCGATCCAAGCATAGTGTTACGGTGGTTTCTTCAGTGATTTGTTAGTTTATGTGCTCCAGTGGATGTCTATTCCAGTGATTATTGCTAGCACAGTCTTTTTCCCTGATGTTCATTTCATAGTACAATGATTACAGTTATTATCACTACTATAATTATTGTTGTGAGTGTCAAATTGGTTAACAGGTTCTATAAACACCATTTAATTTTTTTTTTCAAATGAGGCAACATGAAATCACACTTTTTTCTATTCAAATGATTGTTGTGTTTTATTAGTTGTACTCTCATTCATTCTTTTCATAAAGAGAAAAAAAAGCGCATCCTACATACTGATGAGTTATGAGGACATCTATGATGGGCAGTGCTGATGAAAGCCCATTGACAGGGCCACACCAAGTGTCAGACCCCCCTGCAGGGGCTTGCTCATGACACAGGGTAGAATGGGGGCAGTTACACATTTCTCATTGCTGGTTTTCTCATCTGATAGAGCACTGGACTTTGAAAAATATAATTTTATCCCAAATGAAAGATAACAATTAGCAATTACTGTACTATCCTTATAGGTGAGGGTAGGGGTTAAGAGTAGGTTAGTTACTGTAGCATGATGATGGCCAGGAAACAAATTCTTTAAGTAGTAAGAAACTAAAGAAAAAATTATTTTGTGCATGCATTTTAAGGACTGTGGCCCTAGTGGCAAAAACACCACAGGAGATTTTTAATGCCTTTGCTGTGTCTGTTCATCTTTCCCCAAGCCATGAGAGTTCTGATACATCTGCAGTATTTTTTCATGGCTGGTTTAACTCTGAGCTTCCAGGTCTGCGGGAAGTGTAATAAACTGCTTTGTGTATGTTTATATTTTGAAATGTACTTAACTAACAATGACATCCATGTAATTTAGGTATATAATAACTTCTTTGCTGCATAGATCTTGAAGGTCAAAGAGCCACTGGTGGCAGTTGCAGCTATTCTGATTCAGCTTGAGTTTTAGGGTTGTGTACAGATCAGGTTTTACTTTATCTGATCTAATTCATCTACTATCCCTGCTGAAGATACAATTTCAGGAAGACAGGGCTGTGTCTTTACAGATCAAAGACAGCCAGAAGAAAATCAGAGAACCAGGGAATGGAAAGTACAGGAAAGAATAGACTCTTCTTGCTGACACAATTAAATAGAAGACAGTTATTGAACCGTTTAATGTGTCTCACCTTTCTGCATGAAAAAGTCATAAATAATGTAAGGAGAGGGACTACTTTTCTTCACAGTGCCTGCACAATGGTATGTGTTGAAAATGACATGCACAAGTCCTGAACTGTGAATAAAGGTTTAGTTAGATGTTAAGTTCATTAACAAAGAGCAAAACAAAAAACTAAATAGGGAAAGAAAAAAAAAGAATAGTAAACCAAGCGCAGGTCTCTATCAGTTTATTAAAAACACAGAAAAACGTGAGAATATTGATAGTTTTAGTATTTTTAAACTAAGTATTAATTATGAAATTTTGGATTAATGTATTGAAGTTTAATATTCAGCTCCCAATCTCTTTGATTCCTCTGAACAGTACTCCTTCCAAGCTATACAGATATATGTTTATTGTGAGCCAGAACAGGATGGCTGGTGCTGTGAACTTCTTCTACACAGCCATTTTTTATCAAAACTTTCAAAAATATCTTTTGAAAACACATCCAGAACAATCCTTACTTGAAAATAAGTTCATGCAAAAAAGTGTGTTTAAAGTTTATGTTAGACAATTGGACATATTACCCTAAAAAATTATTTTCTAAGGTGATACTGCTAACTAACCACACTCCTTCCTGCAACCATCATTTTCCATTTCAGATTCAGCATTGTAGGAGATAGGTCACCCACTTGACCAGTAAACTGAATCAAATGGCAACTACTGTATTGTAGTTGGGACAGCATGAAGATTTCTGTAGCACAACGTAGTGATGGGTACAGGACACCAAAGAGGAGCTTTCCCAGTCTTCCTACATTCATAGCCTTCTGCTCCTTATATGCAGAGCCCTGGGGAAGGGCTGTGTCACTAGGAATTCTAGCAGAAATCTTCCTTAGTAATATCCCTGTGACATCAGGATTTTGTTATGTCTTAGAATCATGCGTTATCGAGAAGCACATCCAGATGGCATTCCTAACCTATTTACAGCTTAAAATGGGCAAATCTATCCATCATCCTGATCATCACTGCACAAAATAAATCCTAGGAAAATATGCTGGTGCCTATCCACCACATCGTAGAAGAGTACTGAAGACAGTATGCATGGATTTCTGTGCATGAAGTGTATGTCACTTCAGTCATGGTAAGGCCCCTCTGATCGACATCATCCATATGCTTTTGTTAACTCTCTGGTCCAAAAATTCCAGATCCCAAACTCAAATAACTTCACCGACTTCTGTGGACAGCTTTCTGATAGAGAAGGGTAAAAAGAATAAGAGCAGCAGATTTTTTTATTAGAATCTACACAGACAGAAAAGCAGAATCTGTGGTTGCTCTCAGAGATTTGGGTGCCTTTGCTATGGGAAGAGGCTCATTACAAGCTGCTGACTGGCTGAGTGTTAGCAGATGATGTTTGTGATGGAAAGAAAGCTCAAATCCCAGAGAAGAGAGATGGCTGTATTAGTTGACAAAATGGGGAATCTTCCAAAAGTGCTGGCAAAGAGGCACCTGACCTTGAAGAAACCTACTGCATTCATCCTTTAAGTTTGCTTGCAGCCAGTATAGCAAGTTCTTCACAATAAATTTGCTAATTTTTGCAACATCTATTGACCTTTCTCAGCATTATGAGTGCTTGGAATAGAAGTTATCCAGGATCTTTACAATCTCAAACTCTCAAGTCCATAGAAACTTACTAAGCCACTCTATGTACATTTTTGAATTTCTGCCTACCACCAGGGAAATGGGTGATGCTAGCCCACAGTACACAGCAAAGAGTAAGCATGACACTGGAACTCAAGGAGCTATTGACATCTCTAATGCTCACAGTGGTACTGCTAGTGAATCCCTTCACTATGGTGTCATATTTTAAAGCTTTCTAACTTTTTTTTCCACTGAATGAAGTGCTTCCACAAGATTGGTGTATGATCCTGGGAAAACAGAAATCCAATGTGCACTGAGTTACACCATCAAGACAATGAAATTACTGTAAAAATAGAGTACTGTTTTTTTAGTACTAGCTCTGCGGGATGTTACTTGTAAAAATATTTTCCAAGGAATACCTAATGGTTTCACCTGACAGCAGTAATTTTTATAAAGCCTGAACTGTATTAAAAGACCTTATGTGCCAAAGTTTTCTTTCTCTCACTAATATATTTCTTGTATGTTTTATACTTACCTCCACACACGTCAGTGGCTTCTGTGTTGAAAAGCATTTAAAGAACATTGAAAGAAACACTGCCAGCATTTCTGATATTTTCAAAGCCATTTGAATACTTGAAACAACCTATCACATATTTCAGTTAATTTATTCTGAATATCCTTCTGAGTCTTAAAAAAAAAATAATATAAAGGATACTAATTATCACGATCCCCCTGCTCTCCAGATGACAAACCCTAGCTCATTTCCCACACTAATTTTGTCACTTTTTTAATCTTTCCAAGCTCAGTTCCTGTTCTTTTTTAGAATATCTCAAAGATATATTTCTTATGACTGAAGAACAGTCATAAGAATTGATGGAGAATTGATGCTGCTTTTCATATACATGGGGGGAAAAACCCAGCATCACGCAAAGGGCTACAGAGCATTTAGCTCCTATAAGATTATTGTCAGAAGTTCTGTTAGAGAGCAGACAAGCCTTGAAATGAAGCAGAAAGTCTTGAGATACAATGTGTTCTGTATAGGGCCTAGAATTGGAAGAACATTGCCAAGAGTCTCTACTCTGAGAAAAAGTTAATTGTTGATTTGTGAGAACTGATTTGTGGAATACTTTGGGAATACAATTGGATTTTATGAACTGGCTGACTCTTTTCTCAGTCACAATAGGTTTAGTGAATTCTTGTCACACATTTTCTGTCTGAGGAACCAGAGGGTCACACATACATCTGGAAGAGAGAGTTACGTATATGCTAGATGTCTGGTTGATATAGTGGCTATGGTTTGTCGTCTAACAGTAAGAAAATAGCAAAATGAAGAAAATTAGTAGATGGAGCTGCAGTACACTTTGACAAAGAAAGCTGAAGAGTTCAGGGGTTTATTAGTGGGGTCTGTGCCTCTAGGGGGGGTCCTGCCAGAGGTCTCAGTCACAGTCAGTATGCAGGGGAGAAAAGGACCCTCCTGAGACTAGAAGGACTTTTACCTTCCTCCAGTGGGCAAAACACCACTCCTACTCTATCTGTAATCAACCAGTGACCAAAGTACTAGAGCAAGGATTTCTAGGAAGCCAGAGGAGAGAGAGTGCTGTCTTAGTGTGCAAGGGAAAGACAACCGAATGTGAAAATCATAGAAATTAAAGCAGACACCTATAAATGAACAAAATTGGCTACAGGTAGCAAGGGAAGTGTACAAACCTAGGGCAGAGAAGAGAGACACTGCAAGCTTCCTTCAAGGATTTCTTGTGGAAATTGCTAAATTTGATGAATTGGGGAGACAGCAAAAGGTGTTCCTTTCATCTGAAGGCACAGAACTGTTGACATCTCAGAGTCAGGGACAGTGATTGCTTGTTGAGCTCTGTCTCTACTCCATCTAAACAGATGCAAAAAAGAAAGCAACACATGCTGCTGTACTGAATCAGTCCCAAAGGACATTAAAGCCCAAGCAATGAGACCGATGGAAAGAGAGAAGTCCAACTGCCTGACCTCGCAGGCAATTTACTGAATCAGAAGCTATAAACAGGGTAATTCTGATATAATTGCATGCATAAACATATCCTCCCAGGCAGCTGACACACATCACTCACTGATGTTTTCGTTTATCTAAGATGTTATTCACACTATGCAATTTGATACCTGTTTGGGCAAGCAGCCTGCATAAAGATACTTGTACATTCAGAGAAGATGAAGACTCAGCAAAATGTACAATTAATCTATATGCTGGGCAATTATGTAATTTGAAGTATATTTAAATGTGCCTGTGTGTATTTGTAGTGTTTTGCTTTTCTTTAACTCTGTTATAATATCTAATAAGAGCAACGTACTTGCTTACTGTTAACTGGGAAGTGTGAGATGCACCCATTCAAAGGTCAACATAAACAAAAGTCATTTTATAGCCTTATCTCTTGTATGACTGCAGAAAGGGAAGAATCAGGGACAGTAAGAGCTGTTCTTGGCCCAGGGTAGACATTACTTTCAAGTTCGGTTACTGGCGTTACCCTGGCACCCTGGCTCTTTTTCACTCAGTTATTTTATCCCCATTTTGAGCTTTCTCACCTCTGTGTAAAAATAAAATAACTCACCACAGAAGCCACAGAGAGGGAGCCAACATGATTGCAAAGGGAGAGAGTGGAAAAGGGGGAATGTAAGGAGTGGGAGGATACCAAAGAAAAGAACTCAGTGGGACTTCAGTACCTCAAATAAAGAACCTATGTTATTATTGTCTCTCTTCATCCCTGTGGTTCTTTACCACAATGTAGATGATTGCTACCAAGCCTGAGGATGTATCAGTGATGATTTATCTTTGCAATTTAGACATTTGCAACTAAATAAATTTGATTATTTTCAGAGCTAAGTCCCTTTTGTTGGAAGAATATCTCTGTCTTCAGTAAAACTGCTCTCACTAAAACCTTCCCTTAAGACGGTTTTCAAACTAATATTAAGTCCATTTCACCCTTTAGCACACCACAGAAAGAGACGGAAATGTTCACTACAATTCAAGAAACTGAAGAATGTTGAAATCTAACCTGCAAACAACCTTTCCACTTTCACAGCTACATGTTACAACTACCAGTTATTTCTTGACAGCCTGCATTCTTGGGTCCCAGGTGTAAATACTTTGGAAATCTGAGATACAAGGCTTTCAACTGTATGCTGAAAGCTGTAAATATCAGGCACAATTTCCTTTTATTTTAATGAGTGTGTTGTCATGGAAACTTTGCTGTGGACTCTGGGCTTCATGCTCAAAACTCTTGAGGTTTCTGGCAGTTCCCTGATGGGTCCTGTCAACTGCTCTTTTCACAGGAAGTGATAATAAAAATTCACTTTCCTGTTCAGTGAACCTTGAATGAACTGAAGGAGAACAACCTCAAATCCACTTGCTTCCTCTCACTCCAAATTTCCTATGCATAACTGATATTATGCTACTTAACCCTTTCAATAACTTTGTAAACAGCTAAGTAATAGTTAAAAACTCTCTATTGTTGCATGATTTGAAATTAATTTTATTTTTACATTAAACAGGTATTAAACCTGACTTCTTATACATTTATAAATGCTGACCTCTAAATGAGGTTGGAGAGTAAAAAGGTAAAAAAGAAATCCCCAACAGTTTTAAGCAGAATATTTTTTTTCTTTCCAGATTTATTTCCTGATTTAGAACATTTTAAAGAAATGGCAAAATGAAGATAATTTCCTGATTTCTGGGTTTTAATACTTTTTATTCTGTAAATATCTTACACAGATACGTCACATTAGTAAGTGAAAGACAATAAAAACCCCTAAGCATCCTTTTCCAGTCCACAATTAGGTATTTTTCAGCAAGGTTTCTACATTCAGAAAGTTCTCCTGTTTTAAAATACCTTATCATTATGAAACTATGCTTCAAGAATTAGTTGCTCAAGACTTCTGCTTTTGCTGCTGAGGGAAGATTCCTGAAATTTGTCCTGAACATGACCACCAAAATGCCTTCAGTTAATCATCTATAGACATCTATAGGCATCCATGCTTCTCATCCATTTGCTCTTGGTTTTCACATTTCCCAATTTCACAGCTGTCACATTTCAATGCATTGACCCAAATACTGTATATTAAACTATCTTTTCCCTCCCATGGCTGACTTTTGATACATCTGCAAGGCAAAGCAAAAAACTGCTTGAAGCAGGTGCTATTGGGTATTTACTGGCTTGCATTACTGAGTTCTAGGAAAATATTGCAACTCTAGCACCTCTGGCATACGTCCAGCCTCCCTGGAAGGTGAATAACACCAACACGTAGCACATTAGCTGCTGTGCCCTCATTGTTATCCGTCAGGTCTCCACTTTACTGCACAGTCAGTTTCTTAGGTTAAGAAATCATTAATCATTTTACCTGAATGTGGTTTCCTTGAGAGGAACCTCAAAAACATGCAAGCAAACAAACAAAATCCCCCAACTGTTCTAGCTGCCTATCCACTAATATAATAAACAGAACAGAAAGTAGAATAGCTCATTCACTGCTCTAAATTCTGAATAGTACTACTTAATCCTGCTGGGAAGTTTTGTGATTAAAAATTTAGAAACCACTGCTTCAACTATTTAGATGGGATCAGATGACAAAAGGAGGGAGGAAAATGAAGAGGTATTACTTGTCACCAACAACTCATAAGCAGTGTTTACAGGTCATGTTCATATTGGTAACACATTAAATGGGGTCGGATCTAGTGCTGCCTTTTGCCTGTTCATTTACATTAGAATCAGGGTGACCACAACTTTACACACTTATATGAAGCACATGTAAAACGGAAAAAAACCCATATACACATTATTTTAAGGAATTTCTTTGTCAGAAAGACATAGCAGATTTGCTACCTGATACATTGCTGATCAAGTGGAAGAAATAAAGTAGTGACAAAAAAATGTGATTTACTGCAGCCTGGCGTGGAGGTGCAGCAGAAGCCTCCAGCCTTGGTAAAGGCCACTGGCAAATTGGATAGCAACAGAACAAGATTCAGTGGAGGGAAGCTTAGGTAAGATGCAATCAATAGAAAGAAGATAAAAATATTTGATGTGAAGAATTCACCAGTGTAGATGTGTACATTTTTCTCTACTAGAATTTTAAGTATCAATACTGCCTGAGATTCCAAAAGGTGTTTGTTAGATAATCCATTACTACTATTCTGGAAGGCAGATTCAGAGGAAATACTATGGTTTTGTGAGTGCAGCATGACTAGATGGACTGGTCTCTTCTGATGTTAAAGTCCAAGGAAGTAATTATCATTAAGTGAATGGCAGAATCTCCAAATCCCATCTCCAATTCCACAGCATCACCACAAAGACAAAAGCTCATGCTAAAGTGGGCAGCAAACTGCTGGATTACGGTTCACTGTTATTGCTCTCTTTGAGAAAATGTGATTTTGCAGCAGGTCTTTAGTATTGTCTCAAAATATACTAATGCCTAACTGACTTCAGCTCAGACACAGTGACACCACACAGCACTGTGTTTCTCTAGAGGGGTGTAGACTTTTCCTAGGTCAACAGCAAAAATTAACCCAATACCTCACTTTGCCTAGGAAGAATATTATATTGCCCTACAAACATCTAACTAGAAGATACACAAAAGCACAAAAATTCATTCACGCATTTCACATGACAAATATGCACACAATTTAACATTTCTGCTTAGGATTTCCATACATACATTGGCAGAAATTATTTTCACTTAAAAAAATTATTCAAACAATGACCAGATGCACTGAATGAATAATTTCTGGTTTCAGATACTCTTTCTAGAACACTACCATTTTAGAGTTTGTGTCTGCCATTTGACAGAGGTGTCTTTTCTTCGTGTTAAACTACTTTGTGATGGAGGAAGAATTTGCATTTTGTCTTTACACTGTGAGTATTCCCATTGACTTTAAATGGCCTTGAAATCAACGGAGCTGTCACCTACATAAGTCATCACAGTGTCAGCCAGACCTTTAAACAGCAACCAACACGTGTAGCTACTTCTGCAGAAGAACTCAGTCATTTACATATGGCACTTTTGAACCTACAGATGCCATACTCTCATCAGAGGTTTGAAGAGAGGTGGGGAGAGAAATTAAACCACCCTATGTGTCAGTAGTAGTATTTAGCCTGGTTTCTGTTTCTTCTAATGGACAGCATTATAATGAAGTTATTAGTAATCTTAAAAATGGTTCCAGTCAGGATCAGTCTTGTAATAAAACAGCTCAGAAAGTGTAGAAAACATGAATCCTTACTTATTTGTGATCATACATCTCAAACACTTGTCCTTCAAGTTGTTTATATGGTAGTTTCACAATCTCACCAGGCTTCTACTACACGCATGAAAATAAAACAAATGTTATGGCAACAGGCTGAGACAGTATTTATAGTGCTTCACACAAACAAACAGGTTGACAAACAATAGGAAGAAAATGGACATTAAATTACCTCAGCTGAAGAGAAAAAACAAGCATATAATGGAGTGGAAAAAATATTCCACTAAAATTTGCTCATGATGTATGTATCTCTGCCAGTTATTACCAAATTGGCTCTATTTTGTGCATAAATATGTGCAATATGCATAGTTTAAAAGTTGTTTCAAACATCCGGTTTTATATTCAATATTTACAGCATAACTGAGAGAAGAATGGGTGGCTAAATTCATATAAGGTGAGACTAAGCTATTTCATTATGGAAATGAGCATCATAAGAATAATACATGAAAATCAAGACAAAGAGGTAGAAGAATAGTTATAATAAATCATTCTGACACGAGTTAACATCACTCTGAAGAATTATGTGATGAAGCCTGGCAAAATAAAGGAAAATATATATTTATGTTCATTCATACACAAGTGTTTTGAGCAGGTGAAAAGTAAAAAATTATCTGACATGGCAATTTACAGGGTGATTGGTGTATTATAAACTGGTGGCTGTAAAGTGGATTTTTAGGTTAAACCACTTACTAGATGAATCCCTTATCTCTTTGGTTAGGTGACAGAAGGGAATAAAAACCTATTTTGCCACACATACATGTATAACCTGATTACATGGAATTAGTACAGCATCTTTTGAACAAGGATTTTACATTATTGAAATCTGAAAAAGAATTTAAAAATCTGTTTAATTGGAAAATATATAGAATTTGGATGCTTTGAAATAGGGATGGATAACTCAGATATGATCCAATATAAGTTCTGATCCTGTATTTTGAAATCTATATCATCTTCTTTTAAACTAGCAAAAATAGACAGAAATTGACAGAAAACAGCAGAAATGGTACACTGGCCATAAAATATATCTGAGACAAACATGAATAATTTCAGTTAAACCAAAAAGTTTTGCTTTTTACAGCTACACAGAAATTTAGAAAGATGGTATCAGGTCTTGAGTTCTTTATATAAGCATTCTAAGCTACATTTATTCAATGCTGCCACATTTGTTGCTCTTAGAATTTACATTGCAGGACACTGTTTAGTGTGAAGAATACACTCTGCACAGGAACCTCTGTGTGCAGCTGCAGTGAGAGATGTAAGCTGAGCTCTGGAGGCGGGGGCCTAAGCCTGAGCCCAGACTTTCTCACCTTTATACTGCAAGTGTATAAAAGCCTGTGGGGCCTCCTTTGTTTGGGGCACTTCCTCAAATGCACCCAGCTCAAGCTGTTAGTTTGTTATTAGTTATTGCACCATGATTAAATTGTTTTAAGTATCTGGGCATCTGAGACTCTGCTCTGGGAAACCTGGACTCAAGTTGGTAAAGAGACCTGGTCTGACTGGGTATGGGGTGTGTAGGTGTGAAGGGGACTTGATCCCATCTGAGGTGGTGCAAGAGTGACTACCAGAGCGGATGATCAGACAGGGAAGTTTCCTTTACCTTAGAAGAAGAGATCTCATGATTCTTTATATGATCTGAATTATTTAAATAACATATATGAATGGAAGACTTGTGCTGCTACTTTTACTTGTCACAATAGAACACAAATATCTACATTTTGCATTCAGGCGTAGAAGCTCATCTATGATAGTAATTTAAACACAAATTTCCCTCAGAGAAATTGAGGCAAAACTTGAGCTGAAATGTGTGTACTTGGCATGTGACATGCTGCTGGCTGACATAAAACTTTAATTAAAACTCACACTGCTTTAACATTGCCACTTTGTATAGCCAGAGCAGAAGAACAAGAAGTTCCCCGTCTGCATCCTTGTCCCAGCTGCTTGTGTGTGGGCCCTCACAACACCCTCCAGGCACAGTAGAGCTGACAAAATTCTTTTTGGGGCTGCACTGACACCAAGATCACTGAAATCACCTGGCTTAAAAATAAAGAGGCTATCCCTTGGGGTATTTTTGACCTTCATTTTTTCAACCAAGAGGCCAACCTCAGGAAAACCTGTGTTAGCACAGCAGAGGAGATGAAGAGGTTGGACATGCTTTCAACTGCTGTCATCATGGAAGCTGAAATACTGTGAAACTACAATTTGAGGAGAGCAGCATTCAGTATTTTCCCATAGGAAACTGATAATATACCACACCACATTAAACATTCTGTATCTCCAAGAATGCTACATTTTTGACCACCATAGCCAACGGAAACTGGATTTGCACTGCCCATAGCAAACATTTGGTAGTAATCTCCAAAACAACAAAAACCCCTCTAATTTTAAAAAGTTAAGTGAAACACATTGAAGATCTTTTCTTATAAGTAAAATAAAATGTTTAATATAAATGTTAATCTTTGCCAGGGTCTCTTTTAAAAACTTCTATTTCAGATCATTAGCATATGACTGAAAGTCGCAGTCATCCTATATTTCTTTATACGGGTGGGGATCAAAAATGCAGGTACCATGCATTCCAGAAAGTAAACACGAATTTAATCCTGATTTAAGGTACCTAATTCTAATTTAAGGTATTTTATTATATTCTAAAATACTAATGGAAAAATCTGACCTGGGAATCAACAAAAAAGCCAGGAAAGACACAGATTTACTTAAGGCCAGTCAGAATGCTGATTTCAAAAGTATGTCCTGTCAAACCAGCATGATTTCTCAGCTGTTCATTGTAAAGCAAAGTGCCTGACAGAGATTTTTTTCCATTCAGTCTTTCATTTCCATCTGCCTCTGAATTGCATAACATAAGCTGTCAGGAGCATTGGGATTTAACTTTGTACTGCATGACACAATTTTCTTAAAAAAAAAAAAGCTCTATACAAAATAAGCAAGACATACATTGAACAGATTATGAATTCGCTATAGGTAGATTTCAGTATGGTAACTCCTTTTAATGGTTATCAGTAACCTATGCCCTTCAGCACTTCTGTCATCAATCAAGAATTAAACACAGGATTGATTCTAGTGTATTTTGCAAAGTCATTCAGAAAGAACATGGATAATTAGTGAACCAAGACAATCACATAAAGTATTCCTGTATTGCTTAGTAAATTCACAGAATTAATTTAAACACCACTAAATGTAAAGTAAAAAATCTAGAAAGAGGCAGACTATACTTACAAAATGATGGATTATGTCCTGGAAAGCTGAGATTCGTCTGGGAAGTGCTGGATGAGCAATTTGTCATTCATTTTCAGTGGTTTGCATAAGAGTTTTCTGCAATAGCAAAAAAAGCATACTTGTAACACTGCATAGTCAGTAGAGGCTAACATTTTATTTTGCTATTTTTAAAAAATTACATTGACAAATCATTCAGAAAACAAACCATAAAGATATTTAAAGGTGGAAGGAAATGTCTTCCTGCAAGAGACTGTAACAAGTCCTTCTGTTCACTTTAAAAAAATGCAGAGAGAAAGGGGATTTGAATGTATTGTATAAAACCTTGTCATGGAGAAATTTTCTGAAGAGTGTTTAATCCAGTGGCAAAAATCTGAAACCACACAAATTCAAATGAGAAATTATGAACGTTCTTCTAACATTGTCAGGGATAAGTTAATGAGGGAAACTATCAAAGAGAAAAGGGTCATTCCATAACTCTTGGTATCTGTGGATGGAAAGTTTGACTCAAAAAAATAAGATGTAGTTCAGCAACATCCCTGATTCAGCCCAGAGCATGCTCTACTGTGTGAAATCACTCCATCTGTCATATCAAGGTAAAATGCATGATCTAGTGTTTCCTTTTTGCTTTAAACTGTTAAAATGCCTGCTTTCAGCTCCTGGAGGCTTTTACATGCCATCATCCAACCACAAAAAAATCTATTGTCCTGTGGTAACTGAACTGCTATTCTTAACATTGTTTTCAGTGTTATTCTTAACAAGGTACAGGTCTTAAATCATTTTTCAGTAAAAAGAAACATCTGCAGCCTCCTACGTGGGAGATCAGAGGTTGTTGGCAGACAAAAGAAAGGCACTGGTCCATTATCAGGCTTATATTTTCACTACATTCTCTGATTCAGAAGACCTCTGCCTATTATTCTTAAAAGGATTGAAATCATAACCTTTTTTTTTTCTTCTTTAATAAAACTATAGTTTCAAACATTAGCATGATTTTCCCATGTAGTTTCAGGAAAAGAACCTTCTTGCCTTAGTGGGGGGGAATTTGCACACAGATATTTATTTGTCTCTACTCTGTTATATCCCCATAATACTATTTTTTTTTCTAATGTTTAAGATTTTTCTAAGAGGACAGTATTTCTAGAAAGTAATTTGTGTGTCATATTTAACAATTTTAGTATGATATGCTTTAAATGGTACAAATACACAAATGTGTGGTTTAAAACAAATATATTGTAAAGCCAAGGCCTTTAACACTTATGCTCTAGAAACCAACTGCCATTAAAATACCTGTCAAATGGTGTTCAAATTAGCCTTAGAAACATTTTGGGCTGCAGAATGACTCAAGGCCTGGAGCCTTGCTATGTCTGGATTTGGATTCGTGGCTCTGGTCCTGGAATCCACCTCACAGACACTGTACAACACACAGCATGGAGGCTGGAGTGGGACAAAAGCTGGGAACAGAACCACCACAGCTAGCACAAAAAAACAGAGGATTCATTTGGTGAGAAAAATTATTAAAGAGTACAAACAACTAAATTCTGCCTTTCGCATGGAGTTTTGCTTACATACACAACTGGACTTTTAGTCTATCTGATATTTTTGAACATGAGTGTCCAAGCCTTTCCTGAGGCAGGGATGACAAGCTCCCCTCTCGCTGTCCAGTGTCCCCACAGGGAGCTGAGGAAGGTGGCACTGCTTGCCTCTTGAACTGAATATTTCAATGCCACCATCACTGCAGAAATAAATGCAAGATTTCAGATAGGATTCAGGGGCACAAAAGGGGATGATTGACACCTCCTAATACAGAATTTACCATGCAGGGAAAGACCTTGATCAAGAGGGCTGAATTAGAGGAACATGTCTAGACATATAAATATTGGCAAGAAATTGGCAAGAAGTATAAGATATTTTGGACAGGCAATACAGCAAACTCGTACTTGATGGTTCTTAGACCTCACAGCCCTTATGGTATTAAATTGGAGACTGCATATATCTTGAATTTATGTGGTTATTATAGTTGTTTCACAACTAGCCATATTCTGTTTTTTAGGTGTATTGCTGAGCTTCAGCAGTAGTCAAAGCCTGAACTCTTTCCAAAATCTAGTTACACTTCTGCACATTGTTCCGGTAAGAATTCAGACTGAGTAATGTGCATTGACAGACAAGGTTTCTGGCATTCTTGCCTCCCTTGTACTGTCAAACAGGCAAATGAGATACAGGAGAAGGGCCATGGCATGCAAAGGTCCATTCACACTTCAAATAAGCACACCACAGAGTGTCTGCAATGTCCCCAAGGCCTTCCCTTGCCTTCCTTTTTTTTCTCCTAGATGGTGATGAGGAAAACAGATTTTGAAAATACCTCTAAGCATGAATTCACACACTGGATAAATGCTTTTATAACCCTTTAAGCAAAGAAAATTGACAGCTTACTCAAAAAGAAGCACTTCTAAACACAATGCTTCATTAACCAGCTAAAATGAAAACTTCTCTCCACAAATAAAGTGGCGTCTTCTTGAGAATTATATTCTAGGAAAATGCTGCAGCTGACATTGTGAAAAAGTGACAAAATATTTTGCCTGACAAAATCTTGATAACATTTCATTTTATATTTCAGAGATTTATACTCATGGATTCATATTTTCAAGGCCAGAGGGCCCCATTAGATGCCTTGCATGACACACATCTTTGAATTACAATTCCTTATTCTTGTATGGTTTTCAACATTTTCTGTTCTACCTAACACTTATCTTTCAAAGAGGTGTCAAGTCTTGAGCTGAAGAACAACTAGGGATGTTATTTCATTTCTTTCATGTTTTTCTTTTTCCTTTGAAATACTTGCAACCAATTTCTTACCTTGAAACTTCTGTCATTTTTATGGATATTTGGAATATTTAAAATACTTCAAAACAAACTGCACAGGTTAAATACCTAGCTGGAAAATAGCTGAAAGAGCAGCTATTTATTTTAAATCTGAAGGGTTAGTGGCAAAGATGAAAATAGGGAAATTTCATTTTTGCAAAGCAGAAACTGTGTAAGTATGTATGGAGATTATACTTGGATTAAAGCCATTTGCACATTTGCCATTTGCAGTCAGACTTGAGGAGTTTGCTTCATTTTTCTGTAGATATTTAGATAAAGACTTGTAATTGATGAACTAGTTTGTCAGACAGACTCACCTTTATCCTACGGGTGTACAACATTACACAGCCCTTCAGATTCCCAGTTGCAGGTATGCACCAAAATCTAACACATGCCTTCCTTGGAGATGCATTGAATCAGTCTGAGGTGACACTGCAAACTCAATCCCTTAACTGCTTAAAGAGTATTACTGCTGCACATACAAACACTGAGAGTTTTTTCTTAAAATTTTCATCTTTACATAGGAAATTAGTCAAGCATATAGTCAGGCATAAAACGTTATATACATAAAACAAGGATGCAACTGAATAGCAACCAAATTAAACTTGTGAACTGAACCCGGATCTTGAAGAAAACTGTAATGAAACTTCTATGGGCCAGCAGTTAGAGTAGATGTAGCTAAAGATTTTTTTAGCAGTTAAAGTATGCAAGCACAATTTCAAGATTCCCTTTAATTTTTCCTGTAACATCAATCTGCTGAGATACTCAAATGCTTAATTGATGTGATAATGTAATTCATATTTCTTTGTCTGTGGGTAAGGTTTTATGTAACGAAGGAATGCTAATAATTTCAGAAATGTTTTGGATAATTCCTTACTGGTCTTAATTGATGGTTTCAAATGGGACAATAAAGGAAAGGTTTAACAATAGCTGCTTTCATATGACTTAAATACTTCATGGAACTCATCCAGGATATGTAATGCAAGGAATTTCTGTACTGCCTTTCTAGTGTTCAGTGGAATGAATGAACAGAAAAATATTTACCAAGAAAAATGCATAGGCATAGCCCACCAATATATTTTCATTAGTCTCTGCCTAATATTAGATTTTTATCTTCTGCATAATGGATGAAATTAGAATCTGAAAAGAACTATTAAATACCTTCTTCCATATGTTAATATAGCAACAGAATCAAACACAGCTTTGTTTTCTCTATTTTTAGTATTAGTTTTCTGTTGATCTTAGTTTTTCCCACATTAAAGATGTTCTGAGGCTTCATAAAAAAGTTATTTTCCAGAAAGTTGTTTCTATTTGTGCCCATTATATTACCAGTAATATCAAAAGAAGAAGGGAGTGTGGTAAGAATTTAAAATGAATGTATCAGGATTAGATACACAAGTGCTTTCTCACATCCAATATTGAGAACTTTCTTTTAAAAAATTATTTAGAAGAAGTAAATCAATAATACATACGTGAATAAAGGTAAGAATTATTTTATTGCCTGACTGCAAAACAGTGGATTAACTACTTAGCAAAACATCTAGTAATCCTTTAACCACATTTTCTAAACAATATAAAACACTCAAAGTTTTACAGAATAATACACTTGATCCAATTTATACGTGAATGAGTTTGAGGTATACATCAGGTTTAGATAAGAGAAGGGGAACACCTAGAAAAAATAGCAATTTTAGCAAAAGATGTCATTCTGGAAATGTATTTAGTGACTCTGTGAATGTGCAAAGAAACAATGAGCCTTGTGGATATGATTTCAAATTTTTTGGCTACCAGAATAAAAGGTTTACCAGATTCTTATTTAAAACCATAGGATGCACACAGGGGAAAAAAAAGTTATCCCAAAAAGCTTCCTCCTAACATAATACTACCACAAAGTAATTGAAAATTATTTATGCTTATTCCTCACTTCTAAACTCTTTTGAATTAAAATCAATAAGAAACACATTAGTAAAAATTGTAATTGCAGTTTCTTTATTAGGGAAACACTGTTTAGGAAATTTTGATTGTTTTCATAGATTATACTTATAAGCACAAATATTGTGTGGGAGTGACTTAGCAAACATCTGCCCAGATCAATAAATTTCTGCGCAGTTTACAGAACAAGCAAAGTCTGCCATTGTTTATACCTAACATTTTAACAATGGTCTCAAGTTAAATATAATGTTTAGAACGTGGAAAATACAATCATATGGAAAGGATTAGTATTTATCAATGTAAGATACTTTTATCACATATTCATTGTTTTACACAAAAATTGTTTTAATCAGATAATAAAATCAAAGGAAGTCACCAAGCCCACAGAAGGCTAAATTTATGATAATTCACACATAGCAGTATAGGCACATGCAATTATTGCAGTTACATGAACAAATCAGATAACTGTATACACAGACACGGTGAATTATGCACACTTGCAGATATAATTATTCTGTCTGTATATCTGTTAAGATAATTGACTACATGTAGAAATTAGGCATGTAATTGCATTTGCATTTTAAGCAGGCATACATATGGCTAAATAGTCATAAAATCAAGTTCAAAATCCTTAACCTATCATTCATGAGCAACATTATTGACTTGATTGAAATATGAAAAATTAGAGGAATAGAAAGCACATGGAAAATCCCTTTACTATATACTTAAATCTTTCTATGTCTGAAGAAACATAATCTTTACATGTATGAAAATAATCTTTACCTTTGTGAAGCAGACAAAAGTGTTTTATCATTTTGTCCAGATAAATATAATTTTTTCAAGCAACATTACAGAGGGAGTGTCTCGGGTAGAAAGTGTGAGTAACTCGGAGCCTTTAGCAGCGGTCTCGTGTCCTGAGAAAAGTGACTTTGGCTTCACCCAGTCTCTGAACAGAGTCGAGCCGAGCATCAGAGCTCCCGCAGAGTTTAGGCTTAGTTCACGCACAGCGGTTTAATTTAAGCAGCGAAGTAAAGAGACGAGAAAGGGCTCTTTTCCACTTATTGCCAGCAAGGTTTTATTACTGGAGCATAGGGGGGTGCGGTAAAGACGGCCAAAATGCAGGTCAGGGGTATCTGTTATAGGACGGAGGTGAGGGAAGGGCAGTGGGGAGAGAGCCAATCACTGCGGAGGATTACAATGATTGACAGGGGCGCCACCCAGTCAGTCGGCTGTGTGCACTGGCACAGGAACCAATGAGCTGTCCTTTTGGGTGGGGACAGCCCCTGCCGCCCTGGCTGGGAATCCCCCGTGGCGACCCAGGGCTGTGCCATCCCTGGCTGCATCGTGCAGGGGGAGAAGGGCCCGGCCCCCACGGCTCTGGCACGGCAGGGCCAGGCCAGGTCGTCAGCCACACCCAGAGACACCACAACAAGGGCGTTATGGTCTTCTGTGACCAAGGGCGTTATGTGTCTCCTGCTTCTACTGCTGCAACATATCTCTTTATTTGGATATACTTTACTAGCTTCTGTGCTCAAGGACCAGGCTTCTTCTGGTGTAAACTGCAATAGGATGGCTAATTGTGCCAGTCTATCTCTCAGGTTATAATGGGTAAGGCTGGCTTTTTATTTAAATCAAACCTGCTCATTGCTTCTAAATTTCTTACTCCCATGGTTTTCTGTGAAAATTTTGCAAAGTCTAACAGAGGCAATTATGCACTTCTTCTGCATGATTACAAGGTTAGGGAAGCTTACCACTTTCCGTAATTGAAACAAGAATGAGGTTCTAGCCTTCATTTTCCTAGAAGATTCCTCAGCTACAAGTTTCCATCCATTTATATATTCAGAGATCACTTTGGTAACTGAGAGCATAATAAAATAACCAGGTCACTAACAGAAAAATGGAGCTGTAAAAGAAACAAGTCATTTTGGAGGGGTAGCACTATGTGGCCTAGGAATGAATGACTTGGAATGCTGAAAATCTGGGACCAATATCTTAATGTTTGAGACTTGTGTGTAAGGAACTGGACTTCTGACATTCCTCCTTAATACACTGATTTGCATTTAAAAAGTTTGGCACTAGGAATATTTTCTCCTCTTTATGAAAATAATCTGGGGTATCCCAAATACCTGCCAACCATTCTGCCCAAAACAATTATTTCATCTAGGGTGTCAGCATCTGGAAGCCTACCACAAGGTCTCTATTGTGTCAATGAAAAGTAAACAAATAAAAAACCCACTCAAATACAACCAAACAAAATTTGCTTCCAAAAGTCAGTTTTCTTGCATTCCAAATACACTGGAACAGCTATAGCAACAACAAACCCTCAGATTTTACTACGCTTTAATATGGAGTTGATCAGCTTAAACAGCTGCATTATCAAAGTGTATGGAAACAGCATTCTCTCACGTTATATCATGTTTTATTAAAAATCAGGACGCAAAATTCTCAAGTGTCCCTGAACACAGTGTTCTCAATATTCATGTATCACATGTCTATTATGTCAGTACTTTTACTACTTTAATGTATGTACTAGATCATTAAGTGCTTTTAAGCATTGTTCCAAATCCTTTCCTAGAGCTGTTGAATATTCTCACATTCCAGCAAAAAGCATTCTGGCCAGAGTCTTCACCTTGACTGAATCCAGAAGTAATCCCGGTTTATATAAGTGCAGCGTTTCTCCCAGTATAACTATTAGGCTTAACAGTACAGAACACAAGTGTCACTACACATCTACACAACTCAAGGTGAGAATTTCTTCTGTAGCTTAAGTTTGTTTATGTTTATTCTTTTTACAAGCTTTTTTACTTAAAAAGTCCCATAATACACAACACATTCATTTCATAAGATGGTGCATTCATTTATCAAACATTTCAATTACACTATTGCTTGGATATCACTAGAAAATAATCACCTCTCTTATACCATGTACTATATTCTTTTATATTTCAATTATGATCACAGTCTCCTGAAAGGTAGACAGTGAGTTTGTATAGGAGAGAACAGTTAATTATTTATTCAACAAGGTTAATGAAATTTAGCCCGAAAAATTCTCAGCTGTTTGACGCTTGGGTTTTTTCTGCAGAGAATACATAAGTCCAGTTCAGAGTGCACATCTTTGTCCACTGTTAGGACTGAGCTTTACTGAAGATTGTCTCCCTCAAAAATTATTTTGTAAGGGTACTGAGAACACATATGAAAAATGTGTTCTCACATATGAAAACTATGCTCTTAAAAAAAAGTTTTTCACTTTAAATGATTGATCATAAATTAAGACTTGTAAAATAATTTAGGATTTTTTCCCTTCTATTCAGTTCTTGTGATAAACTCAGACTTTTTGGTTTTTTAATCCTCTGGCCAGGAGGTGTAGTAACAGAACACTAAAAATCTGATCTTTGTCTTTTTTATTTCATGGCCTTTAAAGTAGTAGGTTAACACCCTTTGCAGATAATGCCTGCATCTCTCATTCACAGTGAAAACTCTACGATCAGAAAGTTCTCTCTGTGAAAATTACTGCACAGATTTGGGAAAATATGTAGTGTAAAAAGGAATAAAAACTAGGCAGAACAGTGAATCTTTGCATGTTTTTCTTTTGAGGGTACTACCATCAAACCCCTGAAAGATGAGACACATAACTCAGTTAATATTATAGAGTTTGTTCTGTATGGCAACAAGAGTTTCAGATTTTTCTTCTCCCCACATAATTTCTCTTTGAGGAGGAGAAAAGATGAATGAATTCTTCGGCACCCCCACGCTAAGATTTCTGAAAAACCTGAAACATTTCTAAACTCTTGAATTATTTTTAGTTGTGACTTTTACATATGTGTATCTTTAAAAATATAAACATACTAAAACTATATGTTTATCATGAAATATAGAATGTTTTGATACATTTGCACAACCTAGGTTGCTACTTTCAATAAACCATATGTTCGAAATAATAATGTAATCGGAATCATGAAAACAACATTGCTCAAAACTACATGAATGGTATAGGAATGAAAGTAGAAGGGTAAAGATTAAAAAAAAACAGCTTAAATGCCTTGCATTTACCAGTGTTTGTGTAGTATCATAGTTCTGATTTGTTATTTTGCCATCTCATAAAGATCAAGAGAGCATCAAGAGGTCAATGCATGTGTACTGACAGGCAGATCAACCCTTTTTCTTTGCTTTTCTTTCTTAAACATTGAATCAAACTAAGGACAAAGGCTGGACATTTTTACATTTAATAGAGGAAATAAATTATTAAACTTCTACAAGAAAGGTCAATGTATGACTTGCAGAAAGTGTCAGATTGACAATATTGAAAACCAAAATCTGTGTTTAGCCATAGAATAAATGTTGTTCAGCCACAATTATGGATACTAGTTCTGTTTTTTCTGCCAGTTTTAAGTGGCATAATATCATTGATTTCTACAGAAAAGAACTGCTTCATCCAAGGTAAAAAAAAAAAAAAGTTGATTACTTTCTATCATATTAAAATGCAAGCAACCTAATACATCAACTGTCCAGGTATTGAATAGGCAAAGACACATAAAATCACAATTATTTTTGTGATTTCTATTTATGCTGAATTTTAATGCACTAAAAAAAAATTTAAAATAGAAATGCTTTAATATCCTCTGCCCATCTATAGAAGATCAGAGTCAACTTTTTTTTAAGGGGTTTTTGAGGGGTTGGGAGAGGAAAGTGAGCAAGTAAGAAAAAGCGTGAAGGATAACTAGAACATAATGGACAGAATCTTAGACATGATGCATTTTTCCTCCATGGGAAAAACCAGTTGTACAAATTGCAAGATTGACTTACATTAA